>JAAGEH010000022.1:14439220-14500704 GCA_011751065.1 Lasiurus cinereus
TTCTTCTTCTTCTTCTTCTTCTTCTTCTTCTTCTTCTTCTTCTTCTTTTCATTCTTCTTATTCCTCCTCTCCTTTGGGCCTAGAGGGAAAGAAAAGGGTGTCTACTGGGTGAGAAAATATGGAAAGACAAGGAAATGGGAGAAACCAAGATGGCAGCATAGTAAACACCTAAACTGTTACCTCACACAACAATTTCAAAACTACAACTAAAAGATAAAATGGACACCATCCAGAACTACAGGAAAGTTAGTTGAGTGGAAATTCTACAACTAGAAGGAAAGAGAAAAGCACATTGAGACTCAGAGGAGCTGCAAAAAGCTGAGGTACAGAGATGCATGTGGAGAGAACTGGTGGCTGAGTGCATGGCTGGCTTTCTCAAACAGGAGGGAGATGGAAGCTCCTGACTGCACTGAACTCCAGTTCTGGGTGAGACGCTGGGGATCCACACTCATTTTGGGGGAATCGAAACTGTCAGGAAAATAGAAAAGCACACTGAGACACAGGGGAGCTGTGGAAGGCAGAGGTCCAGAGGCACACGAGCATAGAGAGGACTGACAGCTGAGTGCATGGCTGGCTTTCTCAAGCAGGAGGGAGACGGAAGCTCCCAACTGCACTGAACTCCAGTTCTGGCAAAACTCTGGGAACCCAGATACCTTTGGGGGGAATCTGGATTGTCTGACAAGAGGTGAAATTCGAGGGCGGCTTTCTCTCAGAGGTGCTTGCAGCAATTACTGAGGGACACTGAGACCTATGGACCTCGTAGGGCAGAGCTGACAGGAAGCCAAGGCTGTCTGCTCCTTTCTTAGACTCTGCCTCATCCAAGCCGAGCACAGAGGCTTTTGCAATTTTGTAAGTCTTGTCCCATAAGGGTGTCTCCAGCACAGAAGTTCTCCCAGCAAAGAAACAGATGATCCTCACAGCCAATTGGCCTGGAGGTCAATTCCTCCCAGTGATACCACCAACAATCAAGACTTAACTACAACAAGGGGTGCACCAAGAGTGTCCACCTCAGGTAACTGGAGAGGCCGAGCCACTGGGCCCTATAGGACACGTAGCACACAAAGTTACTCTATCAACTCAGGGAAGCAGCGAAAATGTGGAGACAAAGGAACAGATCACAAATGAAAGAAATGGAGGAAAGCAAATGACTGGATATAGAATTCAAAACCATGGTTATAAGGTTTTTCAAGAATTTCCTAGAAAAGATGGATAAATTTAGCAAGACCCAAGAGGAAATGAAAAAGGACCAACTAGAAATTAAACACACACTGACTGAAATAAAAAATATACAGAGACCTAACAGCAGACTAGAGGAATGCAAGAATCAAGTCAAAAATTTGAAACACAAAGGAGCAGAAAACACTCAACTGGAAAAGAAAAAAGAATCCAAACATTCAAAAATAGTGTAAGGAGCCTCTGGGACAACCTCAAGCATACCAACATCTGAATTATTGGAGTGCCAGAAGAGAGAGAGCAAGATACTGAAAACCTATTTGAAGAAATAATGACAGAAAACTTAGTACATTGACTATACAATTTTAGAGATTTTTTTTTCTATTTTAAATAACTGTAATTTTTAAAAAAATCAAGTTCATATAATTTACCTAGCCCTTACATAGAAGCCCCTATGAAATTTATATATGATTTATAACATAATCCATAACTTCTTTAGGAAAATTCTACTGAAAATGACTTGGTAATGTTTGTCAAATATACAGTTAAGATTTCCATTGCGGTTCAGTGGATTGAGTATCATCCCATGGACCAGGAAGTCCAGGGTTTAATTCCCAGCCCAGGTTGCAGGCTTGATCTCCAGTAGGAGGTGTGCAGGAGGCAGCCAATCCATTTATCTTTCTCTCTGAATCAGTTAAAATATATCTAAAAAAAGATTTTCATTGCCTCTTTCATTGAATTAGTTTGCTCAAGTAAGAGAGAAATATTTGTAGTCATTTCTTTTATCTCTGTTGTATGTATTACCAGAAGCTCTAGAAATAAAGTATATAAACACTAGAGGCTCAGTGCATTAAATTTGTGCATGGGGGGCAGGGGTAGTCCCTCAGCCCAATCTGGGATTCCTCTCACAATCCAGGACTGCTGGCTCCCAACTTCTCACCTACCTGTTTGCCTGCCTGATTGTCCCTAACTGCTTCTGTCTGCCAGCCTGATGACCCTCTAACTACTCCCCTGCCAGCCTGATTGATGCCTAACTGATCCCCTGCCAGCCCGATTGCCCCTAACTGCCCTCCTCTGTCAGCCTGGTCACCCCTAACTGCCCTCTCTTGCTGGCCTGGTTGCCCCCAACTGCCCTCTTCTGCTGGCCATCTTGTGGCAGCCATCTTGTGTCCACATGGGGGTGGCCATCTTTGACTACATGGGGGCAGCCATCTTGTGTGTTGGAGTAATGATCAATTTGCATAATACCTCTTTATTATATAGATACTTAGGAAATACTTAATTTTACTAAGGAAATACTTAATTTTACTAAGATGGAATAGTAAATACTTAGGAAATACTTAATTTTACTAAGATGGAATAGAGATCAATTTATTTTCAACAAGTATATTTTTATAATTATGAGCCTAAAAATCTTCAAGATAAATATTTGTTAATAAAATTTAAAAAGTATCTTTTTGATAAAATTAAGACTAAATTTTTTTAGCAACATAATGTACTTTCTCTAATAAGTTGATAAAGGTCCAGCCACAAATTCACTAATAATTGTGTAATGTAACTGAACCCGAAAAATGCCTCTCAATTTTATACCACATTTAGATTATATTTTGTATCTTAATATTAAGTTGTTGGACTTAATTAAACCCTTCAAATCTGCTTTTACATATCATCATGCACGATAAGAGAAACAAATGTGCATGCAAGTCTCATTGCCTTATTTAAAGGGGCTGATTCAGTGATACCACAAACAAAAGATACATTTCCATAGTGAAGTATTTTGCATTATGTATTTTATCTAGGATTCTGATGGAGAAATATATAGTGTGGATACAGGATGGGATGGGAATGTTATTAAAAAGACTGATGATGGATGAAAGGAAGTAACTGATGAGCTTTGCTGAAAGACTTTTATGCTTCTGCATACTCCTCCCTCCAGAAGATAATATCCATCTGTTCCCTTGTCCACTGGGGAGAGAGCAAGGGAATAGTGGTTAATACTGTGACTAAGGAGATTCAGAGTGCACAATGAACTTCATAACTGACAAGTTCCTTGGACACTGGAACCATTGACCAAGTGCTCTGAGTCAGGTGAAATGTTCTTCTCCGGGGGCCATCAGACATATCTGTTTTTCAGAATATAAGTGCAGTGCTACCCGAAGGAAAAAGAATGGACATTTCAGCCTGGCCATATTTATTTTAAATTCAATCCTGTCCTGAGAAGGAGTTCCAGATTTCCCATCATGCTTTTAAAGATTCCCCCCGCCCTTTTTATTTTTACTCTATTCTCCTGAAAAGAAAGAAGAGTGAAGGAACTTCTCAGGGAAGGACATGTCACTTTTTATAGAAAAATGCATGTGTCTTATATTTTAGTTATTCACACAAATAACATGTATTTAAAATCATAAACATTTACATTGGAAATAAACAGTTATCGCAGTTCTTTTTCTTCAAAAAATGTGTGTGGCATAGAGAATTTTGATTTTTCTCCTAACAGATTCTACTGTAATGATAACCTAAGACAACAGATTAAAAAACATTTAACTCAGAATCATAGTTTAAAATGACTTGAAATTATCTTAAAAATTATCTAGTATAAGAAACCTGAGTCACAGAGAGAGTGAATAAACTGAGGGTCACAAGAATGGTTGAAGGTTGGTGGGAAGCCATTGAAATAAATAAACAATTTTATTTATTACCCAGGATGAGGAAGAGTAGCAAGAAAGTCTTGTCCCCTAGGAGCAGAGTCAAAATACTGCCTTTAAAGAGACAGAAGAGAGAGTTGGTTCCAGTTGTTGGCAGTGACTTGCAGAAACTGAGGACATAGTTTTGCAATCAAACATGCAAGATGGACAGAGGAGTGGTAGAAGCAATTGAATCATGTGCCACTTACAATTGGTATGTGTCGACTCTCTGGCCAAGACATGCCTAAGTATCTGTTTCTTTTGGGAATAGATCATGGTTACATGCACATTTAGTTCCAAAGCTGAAGGTAAAAGAAATTTTGTTTATTAGAAGATGACACACTGGTCTCTAATGCAGAAATTTTCCAGAGGATTTTCTGTTAATTTTACCTTGTACTTATTTTATTTTATTTTCATTGTTTAAAGTATTACAAATAGTAGTACATATGTCTCTTTTTTTTCCCCCTATTGACCGGCCCCCCGGGCCGGAGCGTGGGCCGGCCCCGGGGCGGGGGGGGGGGGGGGAGGGGGGGTGCTGACATACATGCATACAAGTCCTTCGGTGGATCTCTTACAGCCGCCCCCACCAACCTCCCCTGCCTTCCTGCTGTAGTATGACAGTCTGTTCAATGCTTCTTTGCCTCTGTATCTGTGGTGTGTTTTTTTCCCCTTGATTCTTTTCTTTAAAAACATCTTGCCTCTGCAGACTAGAAATAAACCTGTAAGAACAAAAAAATGTTTGAGTCCCAGTTTCAGTGTCCAATAGTTCTGAATCTCAGTTTCAATGTCAAACAGTTCCTTATGTGTATAAGTCAGCAATGGTATCTGGATGGTGGACAAATGGTGGCAATATAGGTCCAACCCTCTCTGGTTTGGTCCTAGGCATCCTGTAGCAACGCACAGCTGCTGACCGTTAGCATGGCAAGGCATGGTCAGTGTCTTCCATCTCTGGACTGTTTCTCCTCTTGTCTTCATGGTAGGAGTAGACCTGTCAATTCCTCTCTGTTGCAGGAGTCCACTTGGTCTTGGAGTTGTTTTCTGAAAGTATATAAATATATTCTTGACCAAAAGTTAATAAAGGAATCTTTTCTATAAAATTGACTTGGGATCCTTTTTATTTTGCTCAAACAATTTTCCTTTCACTTATTTTGATACCATGTGTGTTTTTCATGGGTGTCTTGCTGTTAGCATTACAAATAAAAATTAAATTAATTTTCTAAAGTAAAAATTTTTTAGATGTAATTTACTTATTGGATATTTTTCCTTACATATTACCCCACTATCCCTCCTTTTTTGATTAATGGAGACTTTTATAAAATTTTTAATGCAATCTTGCTAACTTTAAATTTTAATTTTTGCACAAAAATATGACTGCTTTATGTTCATTGCATGTTAAGTAATTTTACTATGAGATGAACTACCAATAGAAATTTTAGTTAATACTTTAAAAACCGCTTTTTGTCCAGTACAATTAAATTTTATTGAATATTCACTTATTTCAATCAGCCAATTTAAATTAATCTGAAAGCTTGATTACTCTTTTACTGTCAAATTTAATACTCTACCAACAATCTTAGTTTACCCTGTAAATATTAGTGGAAAAGATTATTTGCATTCTTGAGTAGGCCCTGAGCATTCCTGGTGCTAGGCTGAATTTAGATGTAGGGCAGTTGCTGTCGGCCAAGTTTCTGTCTGTTACCTGGGTCCTGAGATGGGCCAAGTCTTTGTCTGTTACCTGGGTCCCAATCTGTTTTGGGTGTGGGAAACGAAGCTGCCATGGGGCAAGGGACTTTCCTCAGAAGGGGTGAGGTTCAGGCCCCTGCAAGGTTGAGGGGGTGAGGGTCTGTGCCCCACCTCTGTTGACCCCCAAGTTCTCTCCTGATGGCCCCTCTGCGACTGTGCCTGTCTTAGGTTGTTTCTTCCCTGAGGCATTTTACCCGTCTCTGGCTAACCAGTCATCCTCTGGGGCTAAGCAGGGTGTTGTGAGGTTCGGTTCTGTCTCCTTGATAGCCTATGTCCCCGTGGCCTCCATGCCCAGCACCTGCCTTGGGATCCCCTCACCTGCTGGCGGGGCCCTACACTGATTACATATCTCAGGGAACTCAGGTTCCTTCTCCAGGGAGGGCCCAGCTCACACCATTGGGCGAGAGACTGATCCATTATACCAGCCACCTCAAGGCTTCAACCTCAGCATGAATAGAAAGCTCAGGCAATAGCTGAGGGTCATTGTATTGTGAGAAGAGGGTCCCTCTTGGCAAAAAAGGTAAGAGGGGTCAGTATAGAATGTTCGAGTGCCTTCCCCCCAGTGCCTTAATTCCTTCTTCAAGGGATTAAATCCTTTCATGTTCTTTTTTAAATTGTTGCCAAACATTCAAAGAATTAGTTTGTAATTTTGTTTAGGATAATTGTACATTATGCTGTTGTGAAATATCAAGAATTATATTGACATTGTAGAATAATATCATGCAAGGATATCCTTTGCTGTAGGCCAAGGCAATTCAATTTCAAACTGGCTGTCAATTTCTTTCTATAGCTTTATCTAAACTTTGTCAGGGAGGCAAAAACACAAATTCTTACTTTAGCTCAAGAGGCCAAATATATTGATTTTCAATTACAATCCTTACGACATTTGAAGGAAACTTCTCTTTATTTCCTTCCAAAATAATTTCCAGGCTACAGAGAGTTTCATTTAAAAATCTTTGTCATATGAAACAATTTCTCGTAAGGTTATGGTGACCGCTAATCTGGATTAGATTTAATATTTTATTATTTTCTTTATATATATATTTTTATTTTTTACATGTGTCCTTATTCTCCCATTACCCCCCACCCTCTACTCATGTCCTGCCCTCCTGTTGTCTGTGTCCATTGATTAGGCTCATATGCATATACGCAAGTCTCTCTGTCGATCTCTCCCCCTTACGCCCATTGACCCCCACCTTCCCTGAGGTTTGATGTTCTGATCAACATTTCTCAGTCTCTGGATCTGGTCTTGTTCATCAGTCTATGTTATTCATTATATTCCACAAATAAATGAGATCATGTGATATTTATCTTTCTCTGCCTGGCTTATTTCACTAAGCATAATTCTTTCCATCTCTATCCATGTTGTTGCAAATGGTAGGAGCTCCTTCTTTTTAACCACAGCGTAGTATTCCACTGTGTAGATGTACCACAGTTTTTAAATCCATTCATCTGCTGATGGGCAGTTAGGCTGTTTCCAAATCTTAGCTATGGTGAATTGTGCTGTTATGAACATAGGGGTGCATATATCTGACTGGTGTTTCTGGTTTCTTGGGATATATTCCTAGAAGTGGGATCACTGGGTCAAATGGGAATTTCATTTTTAGTTTTTTGAGGAAATTCCATACTGTTCTCCACGGTGGCTACACCAGTCTGTATTCCTTTCAGCAGTGCAAAAGAGATCCCTTTTCTCTGAATCCTCCCCAACATTTGTTGTTTGATGATTTGTTGATTATAGCCATTCTGACAAGTGTGAGATGGTATTGCATTGTTGTTTGATTTGCATCTCTCTGATGATTAGTGACTTTGAGCAGATTTTCATGTCTCTTTGCCTTCCTTCTGTCTTCTTTCCAGAAGTATCTATTTAGATCAGTTGCCCATTTTTTGATGGCATTGTTTATAAACTTCTTTATGTGAAATTGTATGCATTCTCTGTAAATGTTGGAGACTGAAGCCTTATCATTGATATAACTGGCAAATATGTTCTCCCTTGCAGTGGATTTTCTTGTTATTTTGTTAATGGTTTCCTTTGCTGTGCAAAAGCTTTTGATTTTGATGTAGTCCCATTTGTTTATTTTTTCCTTAGTATCCATTGCCCTAGGAGCAGTATCAGAGAAGAAGTTCCTTCAGCATATGTTTGCTGCCTGTGGATTCCTCTAGTAATTTTATGGTTTCTCATCTTATATTTAAGTCCTGTATCCATTTTGAGTTTATTTTTGTGTATGGCATAAGTTGGTGGTCTAGTTTCATTTTTTTGCATGTATCTGTCCAATTTTCCCAACATCATTTGTTGAAGAGACACTGTCTTGACATATTCATGCCTCCTTTGTCAAATATTAATTGAGCACAGTGGTTTGGGTGGATATCTGGGTTCTCTATTCTATTCCATTGATCTATATGTCTGTTCTTGAGCCAGTATCAGGCTGTTTTGAGAACAGTAGTTTTGTAATACAGCTTAAAATCTGGTATTGAGGTCCCACCTACTTTATTCTTCTTTCTCAGGATTGCTGCAGCTATTTGGGGTCTTTTTTTATTCCAGATGAATTTTTGGAAAGTTTGTTCTAGGTCTGTGAAGTATGCCATTAGTACTTTAATGGGGATTGCATTGAATTTATAAATTGCTTTGAGTAGTGTGGACATTTTGATGATGTTGATTCTACCAATCCATGAACATGGTATGTTCTTCCATCTGTTTATGTCTTTAGCTATCTCTTTTTTCAGTGTTGTGTAGTTTTCCAGTATAGGTCTTTTACCTCCTTAGTTAAGTTTATTCCTAAGTATCTTAATTATTTTGGTATGATGGTAAATGTGATTGCTTTTTTAGTCTCTCATTCTGTAAGTTCATTATTGGTATATAAAAATGCCATAGATTTCTTGGAATTAATTTTGTTTCTTGCTATATTGCTGAATTCATTTATTAAGTCTAATAATTTTTTGATGGAGTCTTTGGGGTTTTCTATGTAAAGTATCATGTCATTTGCAAATAAGCACAGTTTTACCTCTTCTTTTTCAATTTGGATGCCTTTTATTTCTTTTTCTTGTCTAATTGCAATGGATAGTACTTCCAGCACTATGTTGAATAGGACTGATGAGAATGGGCATCCCTGTCTTGTTCCTGTTTTTAGGGGAAATGATTTTAATTTTTGTCTATTGAGTATGATGTTGGATGTGGGTTTGTCATATATGGCTTTTATTATGTTGAGGTATGATCCTTATATTCCTATCTTGCTGAGAGTTTCTATCTAGAAAGGGTGTTGGATTTTGTAAAATGCTTTTCTTCATCAATTGATATGACTATGTGATTTTTATCTCTCAATTTGTTTATGTGATGTATCACATTTATTGATTTGTGAATATTGTACCATCCTTGCATCCCTGGGATAAATCCTACTTGGTCATGGTGTATGATCTTTCTGGTGTACTGCTGGACCTGATTTGCTAGAATTTTGTTGAGGATTTTGGCATCTATGTTCATGAGAAATATTGGCCTGTAATTTTCTTTCATTGTGTTATCTTTATCTGGTTTTGGTATTAGGGTGATGCTGGCTTTATACAAGGAGTTTGGAAGTGTTTCTTCATCTTGAATTTTCTGGAATAGTCTGCAGAGAATATGTTTTAATTCTTCCATGAATGTTTGGTAAAATTCCCCTGTGAAACCATCTGGCCCTGGGCTTTTGTTTGCTGGAAGCTTTTTGTTGACTGCTTCAATTTCTTAGTTATCAGCTTATTGAGATTTTTAGAATCTTACTGAGTGAGTTTTGGAAGATGGTGTTTTTGTAAGAATGTGTCCAGTTCCTCTAGGTTGTGTAATTTGTTAGAATAGAGATGTTCATAATATATTTTTTAACGATTTTTTGTATTTCTATGGGGTTTGTTGTTATTTCGCCTCTCTCATTTCTGATTGTTTTTACTTGAGTACTCTCTCTTGCTTCTTGGTGAGCCTGGCTAGAGGTTCATCAATCTCGTTTATTTTTTTGAAGAGCCAGTTCTTGGTTTTGTTGATATTTTGTTTTTTGTTTTTGTCTGTATGTCATTCATTTCTGCTCTGATATTTATTATTTCCTTCCTTTTGCTCACTGTGAGCTTTTCTTGTTGCTCTCTTTCTAGTTCTTTGAGTTGTTGATTTATGTGATTCATTACCATTTTTTCTTGTTTTTTTAAGGTAGGTCTTTAGAGCTATAAACTTCCCTCTCAGCGCTGCTTTCATTGTGTCCCATAGAATTTGCGTTGTTGTGTTTTATTGTCATTAGTCTCCAGGATATTTTCAATTTATTCTTTGATGTCATTGATAACCCAATCACTGTTTAATAACACTGTTTAATCACTGTTTAATGCTATTCAACTTGCAAGTGTTTGAATTTTTTGGAATGTTTTTATTGTAGTTTATTTCTAATATTACGCCATTGTGGTCTGAGAAAATGCTTGATATGATTTCAATCTTTTTGAATTTGGGGAGACTTTGCTTGTGACCCAATATGTGGTCTATTTCATGTGCACTTGAGAAGAATGTATATTCCATGGCTTTGGAGTGAAATGCTCTGAAGATGTCAATTAGGTCCATCTGATCTAGTGAGTTATTTAGAATTCCTGTTTCTTTGCTCATTTTTTTGTCTAGAGGATTTATCCAGTGATGTCAGTGGTTTATTAAAGACCCCTACTATGATTATATATTTTTATCTCTCCCTTGATATCTTCCAGGAGTTTTTTTTATGTATTTGGGTGCTCCTGTATTGGGTGCATGTATGTTTACCAGAGTCATATCTTCTTGTTTAATTGATCCTTTTAGTATTCTGTAGTGGCCTTCCTTATATCTTGTTAAAGCCTTTACTTTGAGGTCTATTTTATCAGATATAAGTATTACCACCCCAGCTTTTTTCTCATTTCTATTTGCCAGAATATATTTTTTCATCCCTTCGCTCTCAGTCTGTGTGAATCCTTTGCTCTGAGGTGGTTCTCTTGTAGACAGCAAATATGTGAGTCATGTTTTCTTATCCATTCAGCTACCCTATGTCTTTTGATTAGTGCATTTAACCTATTTATGTTTAAAGTTATTATTGACAAGTTCATGTTTATTGTCATATTTTTCCTTAGTGTTTGTGTTTCTTCTTGCCTTTCTCTTTCTTCTTTTTACAGCAGTTCCTTTAGCATTTCTTGCATTGTTGGCTTGGTAATGATAAACTCTCTTAGCTCTTTTTTGTCTGTGAAGCTCCTGATTTCACCTTCAATTTTGATTGATAGCCTTCTAGGGTATAGTATTCTTGGGTTCAGACCCTTGCTTTGCATCACTTTATATATTTCATTCCATTCCCTTCTGGCCTGATGTGTTTCTGTTGAGAAGTCAGTTGATATTCTAATAGGAGATCCCTTGTAGGTAACTTTCTATCTCTGTCTGGCAGCTTTTAAGATTCTTACTTTGTCGTTAGTATTTGCCAATTTAATTATGATGTCTCTTGTTGTCAGTCTTTTTGGATTCAACTTGTTTGGGAAGTATTTCTTGGACTTGCATAGTTTTTTTTTGTTGTTTGTTTGTTTGTTTTTTACCAATATCAGGGAAGTTTTCTGCCATTATTTTTTCAAATAGGCTTTCTATTCCTTGCTTCTCTTCCTCTCCTTCTGGTATTCCTATTAAGTGAATGTTGCTTTGTTTTGTGTTGTCCCAAAGCTCCCTTAGGCTCTCTTCTTGTTTGTTAAGTCTTCTTTTCAGTTGCTGCTGTGATTGTGTGTTTTTTCCTACCTTGTCTTCTAATTTGCTGATGTGGTCCTCAGCCTCTTATAGTCTACTGTTTAGGCCTTCCATTGTCTTCCTTATTGCAGCTATGTTGTTCTTCATCTCCTCTTAGTTTCTTTTCATGTTGGTGACATTCTCATTCAGCTCCTTATAGTTCTCATTGAGTTTTGTGTATTTGTCATCCATCTATTTAAACATCCTTAAAACCATTACTCTGAATTCTTTCTCTGATAAGCTGCTGGCTTCAATTTTATTTAACTCCCTTTCTGGTGATTCCTCTTTTTCTTTCCTTTGGGGATTGCTTTTTTGTCTTCCTATGTTTTCCTGTAATATTTTAATTGTAGATCCAATTGCTTTTCTACCCAGGTTTTTTGGGAATGGTGCTACTAGTGTTTTCTCTCAGTTTTCCTGTGCTTGTTAATCTATTGTAGTTCCCTACTTGAGCTATTTTGGTTCCCTTGATGTAGATCTGCAAGCTTGAGCAGCACAACTGTGGTGTCTAGAAATCAGCAGCCATGGAGGGCAGTGTCCTTATTTTTGCTGTTTAGCACCCTTAATTAAGGTCACGCATGCCTATTGGGGACTCACAGTGGCACTAAGGACCCGTCTGTCTGGGTGATGTGATTCAGGGGGCCTACACTCTGGAGAGGCATGACTGTGGTGCCCAGAGTTCTGTAGTTGTGGGGTGGGCAGACTCAGCTTTTGCTGCTGCACCTGTGGTGGATAGGCACTTACTCCCAGTGGTGGCTCACAAGAGCACCCATGGTAAGTTTTTCAGTGAGGCACACTGAAGCACTCTGAAGGGCCCTGACAGTGTAGCTGTGTAATTGAGGTGTCTGTGGGCAGGTATCCAGGGTGAGTGAATTCAAAATTTCTACTGCTGGGAGTGAGTGTGCCCCTGTTTTTCCAAGGTCACACCTAGGGAGAGCTCACAGTGGCTCCAAAAGCCCCCTGCGGGTAGATGGGCTAAGGGTGCCTGCCTGCTAGAAGTTCACATCTGTGTAGGTGCAGTGCTCTTAAGGCACTCTGCTGGGACTGAGGCTGAGCTGGCATAGTGCTCTGACACGTTCTGCAGGGTCCTGCACTGAGGTTGAGCCGCTGGGGTAGATGTGAGTAGTTATTTAGGAAGAGGGTATTTAGAAATTCTACTGTGGGGCAGGGCACCCTTGTTTGTGCCAAATCCCACCCAGCAGAGACTCAGAGCTGTTTCCAGAGCTCACTGTAAATAGATGAGCTCAGGTATCCTGTTCTTTTGTGGAGCATCTTCCCCTCTCCCCTCCCCTGCATAGCCCTCTGATGACATGCCCTGAGGGGTCCTGCATGCTTTGGAGGTGGAGGTCGCAGGGTCCATGGGTCTGCAGCTGTGGCAGCAGGGTTTTGGCTGGAGTGGCTGCTGGTTTGCAGGGCAGTTCCAAGACCTGTCTGATTGGTGGTGTTGATGAGTTCCCAAAGAAAGGCAGTTTTTCCCTTCAAGATGGCGTGTGCTCTGTGCTTGAGTCCCACAGTCCAGCAAGAAAAATGTTTTTAAAAACTATCTCTGGAGGTAGCCTAGAAATTACTCTGGAAGAAAATTAAAAAAGGACATTTCCTTCAAATGTTTGGAAAACTGTAATTAAAAATCAATGTATTAGGCCTCAAAAAGGAAAGTAAGTAATTGTGGTTTTGCCTCCCTAAACAAAGCTTATGTAAAAAAGAGTAGCCCTGAACATGAATCCATGCACCTACTAATAGCTTGCCAGTAGCTCACACTGCACTTTTTATTTACTCATTTATTTATTGTTTCACGAGACCAAAAATTTTACAACCAAACTTCTTAAATCTTGTGCAAGATGTGATTGCACTCTAATAGCTAATTTATCCAACTGGGCTGATTGCCAAATGACTCTAAAAATAAAATAAGAAATTAGTTCTACTTAAGGAATCCCTAGTTGTCTAAGTATATTTAAAGGGCTACAATGATGATATCAGTCATATGTTGAGTGGTGTTCTGATTTGCATTAGACAATAAGCCATTCCTCTGCCTAATGAAAGAAGATAATCATTCCTGGATCTCAGCTATAGCATAGACAACCTAGGTTTATGTCCATATACCCTAATTCTCTTCCCATCATGTGGTGAGGAAGAGTCAGAAGAGCTGGTCCCTAAGCCTGAATCAGTTGTCAACCCCTTATGTGATTCTCTTTGCCTGCTTGCTCTCTAACAAAAATCTTGAAGCATTTTGGAAAAAAAATCTAGATGATGATTTGATACCTTCTACAAGAGTCTTCTTTAAACACCTGTCCACTCTTGGTTTTGTAAGATTGGATGATTTAAAATTTGAGTGCAAAGCAAAACCAGAGGTCATATAGGATATTGGTCAGGAAATAAGCTTTTGAATCAGACCTTCCTTTTATCACTTACTCACCATCTTACCAGTGTTTTAAATCCTCAATATTTGTTTCCTCAACTGTAACCTGAAATAGCACAGTCATCCTTCAGTGTGTTAGAGGAATTGGTCTGAGAATTCCCTTGGATACTAAAATCCATGGATGCTCAAGTCCCTTAGATAAAATGGCACAGAGCAATTCATGCATTTGGCCCTCTGCATCTGCAGATTCTTGACTACAGATCCAGAGTTAGTTGTATATTTTAATACTCCTCTTCATCTTGCAAAGTTGGGATTATTATCCCCATTTTGTAGATTAAAAAGAAATTAAAGACCATAGGTAGCTTGTTCTAAATCATATTGTTGGTAAATAATAGAGCCAAAATTCAATTGCTTGACTCACTATGTTGTCTTCCCTCCCGCCCCACCCCTCATACGTAGAAAACTCCTCTGAGACTTAGCATAATATATGCTTTCAGTAGGTGCTCAATAAATACTGGCTGGTTAATCAGACAGGATTCTTTTCACTAAGAATAGAAGAGGGAAGCACTGTGGAGAATGTAGCAGTGTTACAAACATTGCTGTTGATGTTCTGTTTGGAAAAAGGAAACAGACATGATGACTCTCATTGGTCTTTGTAGGTTTGAAGAAAATTTCCCAGATTTCATAATTTTGTTACTTAATAAAAAATTTTAATTTTTGTACAGTTATGTAGATAGTTTCTTAGTTGCCAGTTTTTTTGTGGTGGGTAAGGTCTACTTTAAGAGGCTGTAATGGCACAGTGCCTCTGGCTGGGAGGATATTTGAAGGTCGCTATCTTGATTGCAATACATACTTGCATCTGTTTTTCATGCCTTTCCAAATGGAAATTCCATTTGCTTCCTCTTTGTTACTACAGGGAGGAAAATGGCATAACCCAAAATTAGGAATCATGCTGAACAGAATGCACACTTGCCTAGCTTTTATAGCTAGACTTCTTGTGCCTCATTTATTCTGGGAGAAAAATATTACTACTCCTAGGAGAGAAAGAGCCATATTGAGGAAGCAATAATAGATGTTAATTGGAAGAGGGGAGGGGGTGGAGAATAGAATTGAGGATAAGGAAACCATCAAAATACATCACTCACTCAGAGATGGGTCCACTTGTAAGAAAAACAGGGACATGTGCAAATCTGCTTGTCCATTTGTTTCACAGAAAAGGGAGGAAGAGGGAGCCATACCCCTTAAAAGGGGAAAAACCAGGGGAGAAGTAAAGCAGGTGTTTCCTGCTACTTGTACCTCAGAGGAAAACTCAGAGCCCTGGGAAAGAGTTTTCCATAGCAGCACAAATCGAAGGAAGCTATACTTTTCTATCAGCCATTAATTCAGAGGTTAGACACATCAGCTATCACCTCCTAGACTTCCTCTCACAATCTGTCTCAATTTCTGACAGAATCTCCTTTGCTTCGAACTAGCAGAAAGTTAATACAGATGTTAATAAATGAACAGCTGCTTCCTACCCTCCTTTCTCAGGGTATCTGCTTTTTAGTTTTACTTATCCATATCTACCTTTATTTTATTTATCTCTGTCATTAATAGGAATGTTGACATTAATGCCTAACAGGTGTGCTTTTTTTTTCTTTCATTTAAAATAAAAATGAAAAAATAGGTAAAGTGAAATATATAATGGAATATTACCAAACTTATACAACATAATGCTGAAAGAAATTGGGTCACTATTCAGCTCTACAAAAGAGGTTATTTACTCCTCTAAAAAATTATATTGAAAACCAAGATATTTGTGGGAAGCAAATTTTAATATTTATATTAATATGTCAACTACATCTTTTAGAATATCTCTCTTGGTGCACCTCCCTCCCCTTCCCCATTCTCTCCCCGGGGCCCCCCCCCCCAGCTCAGTAACTCTCTTTTCTTTCTATCCAACAGTGAAGTATCCAGGAGAAGAGTAATGCAATGTGTGTGTGTGTGTGTGTGTGTGTGTGTGTGTATGTGTGTGTATTATGCATTCAAACACTGGAAAACAGCAAAATATTCTAAAATATGTATTTGTATATTTTAGATTAAGGGAGAGTAAAAAGAAAATAAAAAGCCAGCATAAAGGGAAGCAGAAGATGAAAGAAGTGAGGAAGGAAAAAATACTAGGGAAGGACATAAACAGGAAAGGAGAGAGGAAGAGATAGATGGATGAGTTGGGATGGTCAAGTACAAAGATAAAACCATATATCTCCCAGATGTTTTGTCTACAGCAGGCCAAACATCAGGCTTTTGGGAAACATTTGAAAGATACAATGCTCCTTTCACTGCTCAGACAACTATGGACAGTCCTATTGCCTCTTTCTCTGTGTGTATGTGTCTATCCCTTTCAAGCTTTTTTGTGGTCAAATTATAAAGGCCTGTTTAGTGGGTGGGGTGACGTCACACTGACCACAAAAGCTTATATTTCCTGCTACTAAATACACAGCCCCCACTGACGAAGTGGTCATTACAGAGCAAGCTTGTTCTGCAGAGGTCACCCTGAGTGTGGAGGAAGCTCTGGGGGAAGGGGCCCAGTTGAGAAAGCAAAGCCATTATTCCTGGGTGCTGTCTGCCTGTGGATCTTCATCTTGTTAGAACCAAAAGATGAAAATAGAAGTCCCTTTGTGTTTCCTCCAGACCTTTGTCTCAAAGGGTGCTGGGGCATGCTGGGACACAACATGATGGAGAAAAAGGGAGAGACAAAATCCAAGTCTGATTCAGATCTCCCCATTTATATGCTGAGTGATTTTCCTTCTTCAGGTCTAATCATTACAATCTCCATTTTACAATAGAGCAAAGAGCCTCATGCAAGGAGCAAATGAGATCATGCATTTTAAAGTGATTGGTTTTATTTTTAGGGTGCTATTCAAATCTTAACATTATTTCTTCAGTGCTCTCACCCACTTTTCTTCTGATGAATAGAAACTGCAAATTATCTCCAAAGAGGAGAGAGTAAAGGGTTAGTTTTATTTTTGAAAATTCTTTTTTATATTACATTTGTTTTTGCAGAGGTCACTAATAAAATGGAAAAAAAATTAAATGAAGGAAAATAAATGAACTTAAGAGGTAAAAAAAGAAGACATGTCAGGTTGAGCAAAGGAAGCTATATCAAATACCAGGGGTCCACAGAGGAAGAAGAGAGGATCTCCTGGAAAAAGTAGCATTTGGGTTAGGTATAGTGCAGAACAGTATGGCAGGCAGAGATGGAGAAAGGATGATTATCATGATGGGTCATGCTTATGAACTCCTAGGTACCACCTGACATAAAATCAGAATGATCTAAGGGCTTATGCCATAAGTTTTTGGGATTCCAAACCTCAGATGAAATGAAACTGTCAGAATGTACCTTTTGAAGATTATGCAAGCAGGTTATTTTTGACATCGAGAGAAGTGAAAAACTACTATGAACCAAGACCATATAGAATTGGCCAATTCTGAGTTGTGAGCTTTGACAAAGAAGAACTTAAATTGACTACATTTTTTTTCTCTATTTTCTCCCTTTCTGCTGAGGAACTATTACACTTGGGGCCTCAAAACCCAAAAGGATTTTGGAATGAGTCCATATGACAGTCCGTGAAAGGAAATGTTTGCCACTATCCATATAATTTAGATGGTCTGGACAACCAATCTGGATATTCCAGATGCTAGCAAGTTCTTGTGAGCCAGGGTTGTCTAGGTTGGTTCTTTATATAAACCAAAACATCGGAAAATTGCCATGTTGTTTTGGGCCATGTATGCCCACCAGGCCCTTTTTGGGGCATACTTTCTGCCAGGGCCACCAGCTAACTTTAAGGGCCTCCAGTAGGCCCTAAGCCAGTTCAGTTCACCTGATCCAGGCTATGGCTGGGTTGGCATGTCTGTTATTGCCCACAAGCTGCCGCCCCCTGGCTCAGGCATAAAGCCTTAGCTCCATTAATCACCCTTTTCCTGGAGCTCACACGAGGAACTCCTGGCTAGGGGTAGGACTATCATTTTCATTTCCTAATTTTAAAAAGTGTTTGTTTGGTAACAGAAGGAAGACAGGCCAGAAAGGCAGCTTCAAAGTTTTGCCATAAGGAAAAAAGTGCAGAGAGAAGGTCCTGGGCCACTTTCTTCTGAACTCACTTCCCCCACATAGTGCTGGGGGGTGTGCCAGAACATGAGGTCTGTGCTGAGACTTGCATCGAGGAAAGCCACCATTATTTTAGGGTAGATTTAGCCAGTCAAGGTAGAGCTCTGAAAAGAGAACTGAAAGGGTCAAGATGGAAGTTCAAGTGTAGCTTTAAGCTAATGAAAGAGTCAAGAAACAGGAAATATTCAGAAATTGGTGGCCAGAATTTAGTAAAACATAACATCATAAGAAAAAAAAAGTCACTTAAAAGTTAGAAAGAAGCCAAGCAAGCAAATTGCTCAAAGCCAAACCAAGTAGCCAAGATATCTTTAACAGACTCAATATACTTGATACTAACAAAACCCACAAATCTAAAAACTGAGGCAATGTGGTATATAGATCAATTCCAGGACAAATAAAACTGGGGAGAAAAGTTGGGACAAAACTCCTGGGAAAAAAGATTGGGATGGAGCTAGAAAGCAGAAGGTGAGGGCGCTTGGACCATGATGGAAGAAAGAAGCCATAGGACAATGCCTAGGCCAAATATTAGAAGGACAGTAGAAGTAAAACAATCAAAATCAAGAATTTTCTGACAGTGCAAAAATGAAAGGCAAGAATTCGGAACTCAGAATGTAGGTAAATTAACAAGATACTAAGAGGAGGGGAGCATCCCCCTTAGTAATTTCAACTAGACCTGCAAAACAAACAAACAAACAAACAAACAAACAAATCCTTCACTCATATGACTGGAGATTTCGTTATAAGGATTAGAGGCTGTTGTAGGTGTCCATTGCCTCCAAAAAACTAAATCCTGATTCAGAGAAAAGACCTTTCTAAACTTTCCTCCTGCAGCAAGAACCTCTGGCTTAATCAATTAAATAACTCATTTCTATGACACTTGATATGAGTTATTTTATCTATTTGTCTATCTATCTATTATCTATCTATCTATAACCTATTTTCTATCTATAGACCTATATATATCATCTGGTTATTTTTATGGATAAGTATCTCCTATACATATTTATGATATTAAAGGAGTAAATTTCTTCACAATATTTAACACAAATTGTTGAAAGTGAAGAACTCAGGCCTTCAGTCTAGAGTTTGATTTCCATAATTTCAAACAAACCTGCTTTACTGAATTTTTAAAAAATTCTTTATTATTTAAAATATTACATATGGTATCATATATGTCTCCTCCCCCTACCCTTCACCATTGACCTCTTCCTAGCCACTCCCACACCCCAGCATTTCCCTGTGTTGATTCACATTTGGTTGAATTAACTTGATTGACTGTTTTGACATCGTGTAGACACTTTTTCATTGACAAGCAAATAAGTAGTTGGTTGATGTTACTCAGATGAACCCACCACTTAATTGCTTGAATATTTTGTTTTCAGAATGGTCTGATAACATTGTAAAGACTTATTCAACATTTGTGAGAGGTTTTTTTAGTGTACTCTCTTTAACTGGAGACTAGTTTTCCTGAACCTTGTCAAGTATAGAGCCCTTCAGGAGCAGAGACAATACCTTGGGTGATGCCCAATGTAAATTTCATGGTCTGGGAGACAATCTTGTGGCCAACCTCATCAGATGTCTAACTTTCCAAAAGTAGATGTGTAAGGCTCCCTTCTGTCTAACTCCTGCTGTGTGCCCCCAGAAATCACACGTTGTCCATGTTGTTTTCAGAACTCACAGCCTAAAGAACCACCTTACTTTTTAGAACTTCAAGCTTAGACCTAACTCCTTTTTATTTTTTCTAATTGTATGTGAATTTGACTATATTTAACATAACCCAAGCTTAGCATTTGAATGCATGTTTCATAGTCAACAACTCTATACATTATCCATGATTACATACTGTGCCTCAGACACAGGCTTAGGACATACAAATGATGTGGCTGTCTACTATTGTCAGTCATTGTAATGTCAATACTGACCTTTGCTTTGTGCTTTGGGCCATGTAGTAGTCTAGTGCCCTCTTGTGGTTTTCAAGCCAAGAATCTTATACTTTGTAGAATTAGAGCTATCTATGGAATTATAGATTTGAGATGACCATTGAGAAGTTAACTTATATTTTTGGTATTCTGTCCCTCAGTAATACCACTCTCATTCTGCAAAGCATGGTAAGTTCTGATAGAATCATCCTACTGTGAGCTAAGAAGAATCCTTTGAAGAGTGGAGACTAGTTCAAGGTGTTGGACTTTAAAAGAGACCTTCAGAACTTAGTACACTGTTCTGACATTAGTGAACACATAGTACATGTTGATTGAACTCTCTTCATTAACCTGGTGATACCTTCCAGCTTTTTTGTTCACTCTTACAATTATTCATTAAATCTTTTTTTCATAACATGGTATCAAATAATTTGTTATTCTTTATATATCTATATCTATCTATCTATCTATATCAATATATATATTATTGATTTTTCACAGAGAGGAAGGGAGAGAGACAGAGAGTCAGAAACATCGATGAGAGAAAAACATCGATCAGCTGCCTCCTGCACACCCCCCACTGGGGATGTTCTCGCAACCGAGGTCTGTGCCCTTGACCGGAATCGAACCTGGGACCCCTCAGTCCATAGGCCGATGCTCTATCCACGCTCTAAGGCTTTATGCCCAAACTAGTTTTGGAATTTATTATTCTTAATCTGAAATCCAGGAAAGAGTTATGAGGCATATAACAAGTGATTTGAAAAGTTTAAAGATTTTATATGATAAACAAATAAAATATTCTACATGTCTCCAGAGGGACATGAGTGAAGATTATTGATGTTGGTTTAATATAAAGAATATTTTAATGATTGCAATTACATGACATGTTTGGGAATAAATTTCCATCCTTTAAAACCATCTAGCAGAAATGGGTTAAGAAACTTTATAAGGAAGTTACTCCATTAGACTAGATGATCTTGATAAAAATCTTACATTTTTAGAATTTGAGGAGTACACAAATATACCCGAGGAAGAACACAGCTTCCTTTGAAGCTTCTCAGAGTTAAGAAGTTCACTAGTGTTCAGTATACAATCTCTCCAATAGGTTTCAAATTCATATCTAACATCACCATTTTTAGGAAATGAAGTATATATGCATGTGTGTGTTTATCCAACTCTATTTTCACAATGTACCTGGTTCTAATTTACTAGATTCGGGACCTTTGGTATTTTCTTTCAAAACTGATATTCTTGTCACTTAACTGCTTTTCTCATTTTTAGAAATTTTTTTACATTTGTGCCTGATTGTGTATGATGACAATTTACATATTAGAGAAAAATAGGCACATTTTCTTGATTCCGGTTAAATAGCATACAATGAATATATTACTACATATATTACTAAAGCAGATAATCATAGCTCAACAAAAAGAGAAGAGTGAAAATTTTAATTTGAGAAGATTATTTGTTAAAGATAAAAGTTTAATTTTGTCACCCCAAATTGTGAGGACAATGAAAGTCACCATTCTTCTCTAGTTCATGTCAGCTTAAACTGGAGGGCAGAAGAGATAACATTTTTCTTTTCAGCATAATATCTTACTCTTTTTAAAAAGTAGGATTCTTTTAGAGGTACTAATTAACTTGGGTTTTTATTGCTGCTGTTGTTTTGGTTATTTCCATATTTAGTCAATGCAATCTCCTTTATGCTCTCTTGTTTGTACCCTTAACATCAGAGAGACTGAACAGCTAATCCAGCATGCCTTGCAGAGGACCAAATTTAGGTTAAACTGGATGCCATTGAGTTTTAAGCCTTGGGTCCACAAGTAACTGCTTCCCCATAGCTCTTTCTCTCTCCCAATGACCTCATTAAGCTTACCACATTGGGATTAGGGAGTAGAGGAGTTTGATGGTTTTCCAGGGTAAAAAACTGACCCACCCTTATTAGGCTCAAACGTCGAAGACCTTGAAGTTCAAGAAAAGTTTAGGTTCAGGATTCAAGTTGGTCTGTGGTTTTCTTCTCCTTTTTCAGGTTAGTTCATCTACCCTTCATTCTGAAAGAAGAGCCAATGGTTTATGTCACAGACCTTGTTGACAGCCCTGGGTTATAGTGGACAAATTCTCACCCCTTCCCACCTCTGTGGGAGAGACACACTGGATTGTCACCAGCCTGTGAAATAAGCCACCCACCTGGTTTGTGGAGCCATTTCAAGGTTAGAAAAACCAGCCTTACTCAGCTGGCCATATGGGAGAAAAGAAACAGTGTTTTTCTCCATATGGATTTGTCACACATTACTAAGAAGCATTTGCTGTCTTTCTCAGCCAAATGCCTTGATTCCTAAAATGCATGAGAAGACATGCTTGGCTTAACTTGCCAGGGAATTGGATAGGTACTTTATAAAGTGAATCAAAACGAAGTATGTTGGGTCATTTTGTCCCTACCTCATTGAAAAGACATCCCTGAAAATGGACAGCTAATCCCTTTAATGAGCAAAATACCCAAAGGCTCATCTGCAGAGAGAGGCCAGTGTTTAACTGCCTCTTGCTACATAGCTACAGAACATAGAATTTCAGAGCAGGATAGCATTGTAGAGGTTATCACCCCCAACCCAACCTCATTTTCCATGTGAAAGCTGAGGTCCAGAGAGGGGAAGTGACTTGTTAAGGCTGCTCAGCTGTGTTGTGGTAGATGAGACTTGTATCCAGGTCTTCTCACTTTCAATTTTCTTCTCATATGCCATAGTTGTCTTCATACTCTCTTTCTTCTGATAATTCCCTTATAGTGCATTTTGCAGGCTCTGACCACTGCTCATGAATTCAGTGGATAGAAATTTATACTTTGCATTTTCTATCTTTCCCTCAACAATAAAATTTGTGATTTCTTTGTTCTTTTAGCTGCCACCATCTTTATTCATTACTATAAGCAGACTATGAGACAGTAAGACAAAGCTTAGGATTAATAATAGAGAACTGAATTCAGGCCCTAGATTCTTCATCACACATATTCACAGTGTTGGCAAAGGCACATTGCAAGATGTGACTAAGGTTACAGACATGCGGTGAAGTAATTATCTTGGATTATCCAGGTCAGCTCCATCTAATAAATCCTTAAAAGCAGAGATAAAAGGAGAGATTCAATGATGGAAGAAGGGTCAGAGAGATGTGACATGAGAAGGACTCAACCTGCTGTTGCTGGCTTTGAAGATGGAGAAAGGGGCCATGAGCCAAGGAACATAATAGCCTCTAACAGCTGTGGATGGACCTTAGCTTATAGCCATGAAGAAAACAGAGACCTTCTTCCTTCACATCCAAGAAGCAGAATTCCAACAATAACCTAAACAAACAGAAAGTGGATTTTCCCATAAAGCCCCACAAATACAATGCAGACTGCCAACACCTGGACTTTTGTCTGGTGAGGCCTGCACTGGACTTCCAACCCCCAGAACTGAAAGCTATTAGAGGAGCTGGGGACTAACAGACAGACAGCTATGATCTCTTCTGAATAAAAAGGTAAAAGCAACCTATATTTTTTGGAGAGAAATGTAATTTGGGCACGCCTCAGCTTTTTGGCAATGATGCTATTGATTCATACAGAACTTACATGCAACAAAAAATACCACGTCTTTTCCCCATAAGCAACTATGATTGTGAACAATTTTCCCCGTAACAATCAAATGCAAAATGGTGCATTTATCCCAGTTCATTTCCATCATGTTAAATTCAGTCTATTGTTCCAGCGTGTCAAGATACTTTGGAGTCTCATTTCTATCATCAAATATTCAGCCATGTCGTCCCAGTACCATGTCATTTTAATATCTGATCATTTCTACTGGTGAGCATGCCTTCAAGGTTGTTTCTGCTATTTTTTTTCATTTTTTTAAACTTTATTTTTATTGCTCACACTATTACAGATGTCACCATTTTCCTGCCCTTTGCCTACCTCCACCCAGCCCTCACCACCCCTTCCCTCTGGCCAACACCACACTGCTGACTGTGTCTATGAGTTATGCATATATGTTTTTTGGGTAATCCCTTCACTTTCGTTCAGCCCTTTATTGCCTCCCACTCCTCTGATAGCTGTTAGTCTATTCCATGTATTCATGTATCTTTTCTATTTGTTCACCAGGTTATTTTGTTCATTAGATTCCACACATAAGTGAGATCATATAGTATTTGTCTTTTTGTGAATGGCTTATTTCACTTAGCATGATAATTTCTATGTTTATCCATACTGTCCCATAAGGCAAGAATTTTTCTTCATGGCTGCACACTATTCTATTTTATAAATGTACTACAGCTTTTTTTTTTAATAGCACTCTTTCTCAGACTCCCACTGTTTATTGAAAGCTTGCATGTTTATCAAGGTGCAGCTAAAATTCCATATCTTTCATGGAGACTTACCTGATAACATCAACCCGATGTGGTTTGTCCTCTTCTGTTCCTGTATGAGTTCTTCATTCATGCCATTGAAAAGGTACAAATTGAGTTATACAGCAACCATCTGTTTACATGTCTGTTGCCTTTTGAAGACAAAAATTGTCTTTTTAAATTTTATATTCCCTAAAGCCACTGGCATCATGCCTAGTACATAACTGGTGCTTTATGGAAAACAATAATTCATTTAGCAAGTCCTAATTGAACAAAGACATGGTGCTTTAACACATTCCTTTTTATATCAAATGGGTGGGTAAAATATATCTATATCACAAGTACATCATTGCAAATAAGCAATTTGAGAAAAAAAGAAGCTCTGTGGGGGAAATTATAGCACAGAGCAATATGTGTATACTTTGTGTCTTGTGAGAATACAGTGTCATATACTTGATATTATGGGAGCACTAGATCCTGGGCTCTTGAAAAACAGAAATTGGATCTTTATCTCAAGAACCTAGCACCATACCTAAGACAGAGAATGTATTTAATTCATTTGACAAGTCATTCAACTGTGATTTATTAATGTTTATTACATGGCACCTACTCAACCCACTTACCTCACATTCATTCAACATTGTTTCAATGCCATCACAGTGTCAGCACCAGCTTTTAAGCAGAGATGGAGAATGAATCAGTTAGAATGTTGTTAGCTGCCAACTACTGAAATCCCCAATTCAAAGTGACTTACCTTATACGGATGTTTATGGCTCACACAAGAAACCCGGGAGGAGGATAATTCTAGGTTTGGCTGTTAGGCCACTCAATAATATCATGAAGACCTCTTTACTTTCATTATCAGGGTCTCTTTACTCTTCTGATGTACCACCTTTACGTTAGTCCTTCTCAGGTCACAAGAGATCTGTCACATTTCTCCCAGGACAACTTCCAGCAGAACAAGTGGCTGTATCATATGGTAAGTGAAGGATCTTTTCCACAAACCTCCCAGAAGTCTTCCTTTCCTATGTCAGTGTCTAACCAAATGTGAGGCACATGCCCATTCAAACCAATCACTGGCAAGGCGATGGGATCACAAGCTTGAGATGTGAAACATATGGTTTTGTGGAGGAGGCTATAACTCCTGATTCACAGCAGGGTCCTATTAGCGAAGAGGAAAGGGCTGAAACAGTGGAAAGGCAACCAACAAAATCTAATTACTAAAGCCAATAACTAAACCCAAATAAATATATTCTTCCTTGTTTTATTTTCTTTTAATTTTTCTTGGGACCACTTTATCTGGAATCAACCATGCTTTTCCATAACTATGCTGAACAAGTAAAAGTTACTTACTGCTTTCATATCACTAGTATTTACTTTTATCCTAAAGTGGCAAAACACACTTGGACATATACACAGACTTTTTGTTTGGCAATGAAACTCACTGTACAGTTTTTTGAAAGTAAAGAATCTTTGTGAGTTTCCAACCTCATCGTTTTCCATCCTGCATCAGAATTTATTCCTCCGTCTTCCAAGTGGAGAATGATGGCTTATGGCTCAGATGAGGCCTTTGAAGTTGGGATCCCTTAATGGAAACAAATACCCTTCCAGATAGAGTCAAAATGTTTATCCCACAACTGAAATTTAACTTTTTTTTATAATTTTCAAAGAGTCTGAAAAATGGAATGTGAGTTAAAAGAAATGCTCTAGAAGTATGTTTTATTTTATTTTATTTTATTTTATTTGGTAAAGAAAGACTTGCAAGAGACTCCTTTATCATTATTTTTTAAATTTCCAAAAAGTGGACCTTTTATTTTAATGATTAAATCAATAATGAGCCAGTTTTGTATTCTTATGCCATAACCCTATTTGCATTTGTGAATGCATTTTATACTTTTATAATCATTTTTATATTATAGTGATTTCTCAAAACAACCTCATAAGGAAGATAGGACCAGTCTATTATCCTTGTAAATGGGAAAACTGAGTTTTAGAGATGATCACTGACTTGTCCTAACTCATATAACATGTTAGTGACAAAAATGGTCTGATAGTGAGAAATTATGTGTTTTAAGCTGTATCTCCCTGAATATAAGTAGCTATAGCATACTGTGTTCTTTCATTTTTACTCCTTGAGTAGATTATGATGGAATAATTAAGAGCAGATCACATTTTAGAACTTCCAACTAGTGGGGACTAGATAATCTCAAAGCAGATTAGCTAAAATGTAGTAACCACTTTTTATAAGTAGGTATGAGTATTGAAAATAGTAACCTGACAAAGAGGTTAATTTCATTCCTGTTTAGAGGGAAAAGATAACATTCACATGGTCAGTTCACCCATTTGAAATGGAGTCTTTGAATGAAAAGATTGTATATTCTAGAGGGAAGTATGTGATGGATAATTTGTGACATTTCCCATGAGATCCAATGTATGGAGTCTTTGCCTTGAACACTTTAGGGTAGGTGCTTTTCTTCCTTCTTTTCCTCTAACCACTTCCTGGCTATATGTTCACTTCCTCTAACTCTTCCAAACTGCAGAGTTTCCTTCCACCTGCAGACCTCTGGAAAGGGACCCTGGGTTTCCTTTGTTTGTTTTACCAGTTTGTGCAGCTCATCTCCAACAGTCTTTGTTTGTTCACCTTAGGTCATAGTTTCCATGTGAAGTCATGGATTTATAATTTGTTTTCCCCCTCCACATTTGCTTAGAAAACATACCATATCATGAACAGGGTCTGCTTTTTGCAGACAGACATTCCTTGGGATTTTTTATCATAATTTTTATTAATATTTTAAATGTCTGGTAGCAGTTAGCTCTATTTGGAGAAGCACATGGAGAGACATGCAGGTCAGCTCCATCTTATGGAGGCTCTCTGAATTTTACCTGTGGTACACTGGTCCAGAGATGACCCAGAGTCATGTGCTCAGAGATATGCTGACCTTCTTTTATACAGAGCAGCTCGTTGAAAAAGAGACTACAGACGGCATTCAATAATCCAGTTGAAGAAGCTCCTGGGACTGAGCTTAAATAAAAAAGGATGAGAAAAGAAGGTGTCAAATTCTGATGGAAGCATGTGGCATAGAAGCAGCAGAGTTATATATAAATCACTATATGGAAGACTAAAAATGAAAGTTAAAACATAACCATTTTGTTTATCCAGCTATACACTATAATGCTGTTAGACTAATTATAAACTCCATATTCTTAATCAAAATATATCATTTGACCCTTCTGTTTAACCTACCAGTTTTAACAGTTTTTTAGCTTCATTTTAATAATAAAAACATTGTCTGCTACCCAAATTCCTCTTGAGTAAGTTGGAGTAATTGGGCAAATACGAATACAGGGCATTTCTTACATTTTACTGATCATTTTGAACTGATGTAAATGCCACTCTATTGCCCTAACTTGGGGATCTCTCTCTTTAGCACTTGTTAATTCTCATTCATGCCTGAATCATGTTGTATAAAATACCATGATGGATTATCTAAGAATCTACCATTTATCATGCCTGTTCTTGGAACACACCCATTTGTTACTCCAGAGAACTCCCGAACTGGAATGTACTGGCTTTTGCCTTAAGGGATCTAAGTGACTTCCTTAGAAAAAAAATGTGGGGAAAAATAAAAGTGAGTTGGACCTGGCCAATAGATTCAGGGTGGGGTGATTTCTTTATCATTTCTTTCTGATCTCAAACATGTTCCTCCCAATATAAATGAATGGAAAGTATGTAAGACTTACTTTGGCTTAAGGAAGGAAGGAGAAAAATGAGAGACAACTGAACATTGTTGGGAAGGTGTGTCTATAATAAATGCCTTTGCTTCAGAGGAATCCTCTAGTGAACAATTAAAACATGAATCACATTCAATTCTGCAACATAACTAGGATGACCATAAAATTTGTCCTAATGGGACACTTTTTAGAAGAAAATGAACACTAATTACAATAATTCTAGACAACAGGCACAAATTGAGACTATCCCTGATCACCCATATAAATGACCAAATAGATGATCTTTAACTGAGAATGTGCTTTGTGTTAGTGGTTATGTCAGACTTTTTCATCTCTGCCATCATGTTTTTCACTCACTAAAGGCTTGTAAGGTTAAGAGAGGGACTTCCTGAATGTCTTGGCTGGTATAAGAGAATTGACATAGTTGGGACTTCAACCTCAACTAATCAAGGTTGAAAACTAGTATTCAGAATTTTAACAGTTAACAGAAATGTCTATAGTAACTGGGGAGAAAGAAAGAGTTATTTATGATTCTAGAACTGAATCCCAAGTACATATGTGAAGAGAACTAATGTATTTATTGAAAAGGTGTCATTTATTGCTAATGACAAGGTAATGTTGACTTCAGTGATGGGTCATTATTACATGTGCTACTAATAAGTGGGGTGGGGGGAGAAGAAGGAAAACTAATTCATGGACTTCATTTGGTTTGGTTCCTCCACACTACACAGGCCCAAGTTCTACCGTGTTTTACTGAAGGGTATGTTCAGATTTCTTTCTTAAGGGAATGCCTGTAGCAGAGACAAACTCAATTAAGGTTTGTATCTAATGATTTTTTCATAATCTGTTTCTTCCTAATCTGTTCTCAGTATATTAAAAAATAATAATCATAGAGCATTCAGAGGCCAAGAATATCAAATCCTGCTTCCTTCAATCTCTTCTTTTCTGCTAGAACTGGCTCAGAAACCACAGGGCTCAATATTCCCTGCAACCAAGGCCAGGGATGAGCTGGAAAGGCTGGGACAGGCTTTTGGAAGCCAGAGAGAGAGGCCAGTCTTCGAAAACAGAATGTACTCAAAGCAATTCTTGGAAAGTCAAAGGAGGTTAAAACTGTAGTCAGCAACATTTCCCTTAGTGGAGTTAATGACTTTTTTCACTGATACTTCATGGGTTAGATATGAACATCTGTTCCTTGTTGGAAAAAGATGAATAAATATCTGAGTTAAAAATTAGTACCAGAAGCAAATTATCATCAATCTCCCACTGTTTCTTTATTGATGTATGTCACATTTGTTCATCAATTAATTCTTTCATTGTTAATTTGTATGTTTATATCATATATTCCTGCTCTCTCAGAAAGTGATGGTAGAAGATGAAGACAATTAAATTAGCAAACATATAAAGTGAGCTGTACTCTTTCATAGTATAGAAGGCCAATGTAGTACCTAGCATCAACTGCCAACCTAATTCAGAGGTCAGGGGAAGTTTCCTAGGGAAAGTAACATAGTTTACTCTGACATTCATGGGATTCACAAGGACCAATCAGCCCAAAGAAAAAGTAATTTGGGGAAAGAGAGTGCTCAAGGCCTGGGAGCAAGTGAACATGACTCATTTCAGAAACTGTAAAATGTTCAATAAAACTATCTTGTAGGACAATATGGCAAAAGAATGGGAGGAGATGGAAATGGGTAAGCTTCCATCCTTCTTTTTCTTATTAAAATAGATTGTTAGGACTGAAAAGGACATTAGTAGTCAGCAACCCTTACTCTAAGAAATGGAGAAATACAAGTCCAGAGGAAGAAGCTGACTTGCTCCAATGCATACTTTTTTATATTGGGAGAATACACAAACCTGATTTCAGTTCCTTGCTCTGAGCCTGTAGTTCTTGTCACGGTCTGTTATTTTCCTTTTTTAAGAATACTTGAAACCATAAAAACATTTCATTTAGCACTCTTGGACTAGAGACTATTAAAAAAAGGGCAGGGGGCTTAGGCTTATTGGAAATCAATTTAAAAGACCTAAATTCTTATACCCATATCCTTTGATTGTTTTCATGGGATTTTAACTAAGTGAGTAATTTGGAAGAGCTTATATTCTCAGTAAAAACATTTTTGCTCTTTCCCAATTGGTTAGTCTTCTATGTGCTAACATCACTAGCTAAGCTACTTCCTTCACAAAACAGAGAAATGTGTGGGAGAGAGATAGAGGTAGAGATAGAGATCGATAGATAGACGAGAGAGAGAGAGAGAGAGAGAGAGAGAGAGAGAGAGAGAGAGAGAGAGAGAGAGAGAGGAGAGGTGGGAGTTGGGGAGGCAGCATATTTGTTACTAGCAGAAAAGGAGAAGTTGTAGACAGTTGACAATTTTTAAATTGTCCATTAAATATACCTTGAAGAATGGTGAAAAATTAATGAAAAAGGGGTAAGGGCTAAATGATCCAAGATGAAGGAGAAAGTGTAGGTCAGTGATAGAAAAATGACAGCATTCAGTTTGACTGGAACAAAAGGAAAGAAGTAGAAAATTAGTCTAGAAACAAAGTTCAGGTGTAGACTATGCTAAATTTCGAAAGCCAACCTCTTTGGTGGACAATGGGTACACAGAAGGTTTTCAAACAATGGAAAGGTGGACTCAAAGTAGAACTTTAGATGGCAATGAGGCTGCTATGAATCCTGTGCTATGTTGCCAAGATCTTTTCAGGAACAAAGCACAAATATTCCTAGCTGCTGAGTTCTGGCCCCTGAGAACACACAACAGACCTCTGGATATTGCTTCATCTGTGACCATTCCCTTCCTTAGTGGTCAGTACTCTAGCCTTGATGTGGGCACCGCTGCAGGGCCTCCCCAAGTCTTGAGTTCAACCTGGGGTCCAATGAAGCCTTTGCAGCACACCTCAGCTTCTCCTTTTGCCTCACCCTACATCCATCACTTCTCAGATGTTGATCCTGAGCTTGGTTCACAATAATCTGCCTCCTCACCACCTCATTCTATGACCTGGGGAATCAGATCTTCAATAGAGGGATGAGCAGGGTAGGAATCTGTAAGCCAGGCTTCTAATTAATAAGGATCAAATGATAAAGGCTTTACCCTGGAGGTGCCACTGAGCATCTAAAAATAGGAAAAGAAAATGGGTAATTGGGAATCTTTATCTCAAGCCTTTCATCTGTAAGCCTCTATCACTTTTCTCCAATTTATTGCCAACAATCTCATGAATTACTTTTTTCCCCCTAAAGACTTGGAGGCATAGTTTTCAAAACTGGCAATATATCAGAATAACCCTGGAGTCTTTTAAAAAATACAAGTTTGTGACTCCACCCTCTCTGTGGAGGGCCCCTGCAAAAATGAAATATTTATTATTGCTTTAGTTCTCAAAACACACACACAGACTCACACTATAAAGCATGTGTTATCGTTATTATTACCCTCATGTAAAAAATGAGAAAACTGGGATGGAGAGAAGTTTAGCACCTTGCCTTAGGGCTGTCAGCTAAGTAAAGAGACAGATTCAAGACTAGTGACAAGAACTGAAAGTCTCTTGATGTTCTTTCCATTATACCACACTGCCCGTTTCAGCTCTCCTGAGGCCAAAATTCTCAAGGCCTGCCCAGACATGTGCTTATTCCATTCTCCCTGTCTTTGCTGAAGCTGTTCCCCCAAGCTATTCCCTCCTCTCCATAATACAAACACTGAGAAATCTTCAGAACCAACACAAAGGATTTATAAAGCTATTGAAAATAGTGTTGAATGAGGCATTTTCAAAGTGGTAATACCCAAGGGCAGCTCACAATGTGGTGTTCACAGTGTTCTCAGGTCACTTTAAGCTCCACTTGGGCAATGTTAAGATTTCTCCTGATCCATTTATAGCCCCTGTCAGCACATCCCTGAGCCCTTGGTCATATTTTACTCCTTAGCTCGATTTTTATTTTTATTTTTTAAATGTCTTTTTGTCTTATTCACCTAATCATAGTTGAGGTTCTGTGAGGAAAGATCTAGGCCTCCAACTCAATTTAACAAAGTTAAAAAACCTTACTGGCCCCTTTTATTTACCAGATACTGGATGTGTAAAACATGAATGAATAAGATCCAATCCCTGTCTTCAAAATGCTTATAATCCCCCTATGTCTTCTACAGTGAGTCACCCATTTTATGCATATGACTTGGGTTGCTTGGACAGCACTTTATGGATACAGGAGAGAGGGCAGAGTAATGTCATAAGAGATTCTCACAAAAGGAGCTATTTGAGCAGAGCCTCAACAGTAAATTGGTAAAGTAATCAGTGAGCCTTAAATTCATGCCTTGAAAAAGGAAGATGTCTTAGGCTGTCTGTGACTCAGACTTAGTGCTGGTGATTCATTAAGTGAGTCAGCAAATATTTAATGAGTATAAATTATTCCAGGAGTGATTAGTTACACCTCTCTCTTTTTCACTCTCCAAATTTAATTCATCCACCAATCCAATCTCTTCTACCTTTTAAGTGTATTTCCAATCCATCCTCTTATCTTCATCTTTATTACTACCATTTCCAATTAAGACTTCACCAATAGCTTACTTACTGGTATCCTCATCCAGTATCCACTACTGCTAATCTCCAAGCCATTTTCAACTTGGAGGTTAAAAATTTATCTTTGATATCTAAATCTGAATTGTATCTCCCTACTCTGTTTCCTAACACTCAGGATCAAAAGCAAAATTTTAAAATGTTCCTACAAAGCCCCACACATTTAGGCTCCACTTATTTTTTTCAGTCTCATCTGGACCTTCATTTCATGTCATCTCTATGCTCTAGCCACATGAGCTTTCTTGCATGTCCCTTTCTACGTCATGTCTTTTGCACATGCTGCCCCCTTTCCTGAGGATGCTCTTCCTCATCACTTCCCTCTCCTATCTTCTTAACTCAGTGTCTTCCTTGTGAACTCAGAAGAATTATCATTTCCTTAGGAAAGCCTTTTCTTAGCTCCTCTGACCTTATCTACAGTCCTATTATATACAAGTAAAATAAATCCCTCTTCCCATAATTTTGAGGCACTTATCACAGTTAAAATTTTACATTTGACTGTTTTTAAAATTTAGACTTCATCTCTTCCTCCACTCCCAATATATTAGGTTCTACAAGAACAGGAACTGTGTCTATCTTTGTATCCAATTAGATTCCCAGAACATAAGCTAAATGCCTGATACAGGGAAGCCTCTCAAATACTTGATAAGTGAATGAATGAATGAACCAAAGACTAAATGAACTAGTAGATGTCTAATATGATGTTAAATTCTGGACATTACAAAGATGAGCAAAACAGACTTAGTTTTTGCCTTTTTTGTCTAGTGCTGATTAAGCATGGAGATTGAAAAATCAGAGTGTGGCTATTTGAAATTTGGACAAGCTCGCCATGACTCTTTCCAGACCCCATTTCATAGTTCTTGTGCTGGAGATTTCAGAATTGGGTTAGGAGTTAAAATTTAGGTAAGTCCATAGTTGTTTTCTTTGTTTTCTACAAGACTCTGATGTCAGGATTTGAAAAGAACATGCCCCTTTATATTCAAAAAGATTCTGTAGTGACATGTATTGCTTTCTGGTGGTCCCACATTTATTTCTCTTCTTGTTAGAGCTTCTCAATTTTGAGGGGATCACCTCTCCTCCCTGTTGTGTACTCATAATGAGACTATCAATTAAGTGATAGGTTCATTATCCAGTTATGCCAATGAGACTCACTCTTAGGACATACTAATTTTCCTTAATTGGGATACTCTGGGAAAACTGTAAACGAATCCCTGGAGCTTCCCAAGGACCTTTCCTGACTGAGTCATATTATGAGCTTTTGAATAATTCTCTTCTTCTTCAGTGAATATAAGTATATTCCTTTGCTTGCACCCAGAGTTTCCCTCAGCAAGAGTGGGCAAACTATAGCCTGCAGACAAAACTCAACCACTGCCTATTTCAATATGTAAAGTTAGAGTGAATCATAGCCACATTTATTTATTTATGTAATGTCTATGGCTGCTTTCATACTACAAAGGCAGAGTCGAGTACTTGCAACAGAGGCCATTATGGTTTGTAACACTGAAAATATTAACAGAAAAGGTTTGCTAACCCTTGCACTAGAGTATGAATCCTTTAAGACATTCATTGTATATAATTAATTTCTCTTCTCTGCATCTAGAATGGCATTAGATATGTACCATTCTTGGGAGAATTAAGGTAATAGTTAACACATTTATTAACTTCTGCAGGGCTTCTATTCTGCATGCAACCTTGTTTGAGGAAGTCTGTTTGCATCTGAGCAACTCTAAACACTCCACCAGTTGTTCTCTGATCTAACTTTTTAGGACCCTCAGATTCTCCATGCTATCTCTTTATTGTATTTAAGTAGAGAATGTTAACCAGAGAACTGGAACTACACTCAAATATTCCAAATCTCTCTGAGCCTTGGAAAAGTTCTTTATCATTCCTGTGCCTCAATGTCATCTTCTATACCGTGAAGAGCTAGAACTAGGACTTCTAAATTCTCTTCCAGAATCCTGTAGTTCATCTAAACAAAAATAAAGGCAACCATATATTTAAGTAATAACAAAAGAAACAATTGTGTAACAGACCTAGGAAGAAAAGAGGCTCTAGTAGAAAGTATGATGGGAAATAACATGAACTAGTATGTGTGTGCTTATGTGCAAAGATAGGTGTGTATGTGTATTTATATACATGTTTGTGTACGTGTGTGTGTTTTAAGAAGCAGAAATATCTGATTTAAGTTTGCATGCTGCCTTGTCTAGAGCCACGAGGGAAAACCAGATAACCTGCAATTCTCATTTAAGTCTCAAACTTAAGTCCATGGTAAATAGCCTATTAGTGGGAAATTTTAGTACTGTCCCTATGCAAAGTTTGTTTTACTTTTTACTCTGACTTGCTCCAAAAGCTCAGTTGAAATTACACACTAGAAAGTACCTACTTAAATTCCTTTAACAAGCAAACCCCTCTCAGGAGACACAAGCTTAGGCCTGTCCACTCACCTCAAACAGAACATCCATCTGAATTGTTTGCTACGGCTCCAGGCTACAGGTAGTTTAAAGTGCCCCTATCAGATTGCTTCTCAAACTTCTCCTCCAGACTAAATAGTCCTGATTTTTGTCAGCAGCTGTACATACTTTAGAACTCCCTTATTAATTATGTTTGCACTGAGCTGGATTTTTGTCCCACTCCATGCTCTACTGACTTTGCTCCTTTGGGGAGCTCAAAGTCCAGATTGGCACTTGCTGGTTCCAGGCCCCCTTTCTTCCCTTTAAAGGTGTTTTGATGGTCATGTGTTAAGAGTTAATGACAATTGTCTGCCCTGAATACTCAAGCATAAACTTGCATCAAATTAAGGGGATTGATGAAATCAACCTTAAAATCCAGAACATCTATCCTATAATTAAGATCCACTAATATATGGACAAACAGGTCAGTGAAACCTACCTATAGACTCCACAAATTAAAGGGCTCCAAAGGAAAAATGCCTTTCTTCTAGAGAATGATTTTCCAAGAAGCACATTAAATAAATACTTATTGAACATCTATGCTATGGTAGGCATTGTGCTAGCTACTAGGATTCAGAAGAGAGCATAGCAGATGGGATCTCTGTCCTCATTGTTCTTTTGGGCTAGTTGAAAGGTATTGAAAAGGGAACATGAACAGAAAACTGGATAGGCATTTATAATGGAATATGTGCTAAGGCAGGGAAATATCAAGGCCCTTACCTCAGAATTGGATGGAGTCGAGATGAAGAGACTTGATCAAAGATCTTAAATAATTTCCACTAGGCAGCCTCTCAGAGCAGAGGGGCAGTCTTGAGAAAACCCACAAGAACAGGTGGGGATCAAAGAATGCAGGACCTCAAGAAGTTGAAAGTGCCCTAGAATAGTGGTTCTTAATCAGGAATATTCTTGCCCTTGAAGGAACATTGACAATGTTTCTCTAGACATTTTTGGTTGTCTAATCTCAAGAGTTGCTCCTAGGATCTAATGGGTAGAGGCTAGGGATACTGCTAAGCATCCTGCAATTCACAGAACAGCCCCACAACAGAGTTATCTGATCCCAAATGTTAGTAATGCTGAGGTTGAGAAGCTCTGCCCTAGAGCAGGGGGACTCTCTAAAGGAGGGAAAGGTAAGATCAGATTATTTAGTTTGTTTTATAACTTTCACTCTGGACATGGAGAGATGAGCAGATTGGATTGGAAGAAGTACAAACAAGGAGAAATAATGAACTAATATTACAGTTTTTCTAGTGAGAGATGAGATATAAGAAAAACTCCCTTCCATCAGTGACCCTGACACAGAAACACATCTCTTGTTTTTTATGTTAGAATAAAAAGACCACCACTGAGTTTTAAGACACTACCCTTTCTTGACCAGTGAGGGATGGAAAGCCGAAAAGAAAATAAAAGGAAACAATTATTTTCATCTGTACTCTTGTACATCTCACCATTTTGTTGTGTTTAAGCTATAAGAATGTAGATAAAAAGGTTTTGGATTAAAGTTTGAAATAACACAAAATGGTAAGGTCTAGATATTTTCAACACACCCACATACACTTATGCACACAGAAAACATGACCCCAGGTATTTGTGGAACATATTTTGCATTCTTTGTGACAGGTGGGATGCTATAAATGAAGCACAGAGACAGCTGCTTCGTATGATAAAGTGATCCATACTGACAGACCAATTTGAAAAACCTTATTATTAAGAATACTATTATAATGCATATGGAAAGTCTTTTTGTACAGAGTAAAGCACATTAATGCTCACCTACCTCCTCCCTGATCACTCTTCAGTGCTCTGAATGAAATATCTAATAATAGCTGGTATTCATTGAGCTTTAGCCGTAGCAGGCCCCAGGCCCTATGGCTAAGCACTTTATACATGTCTTCTCACATAATCATCACAATTCTATATTGTCAGTATTTTTTCCTTCCAATCTTACACTTAAGGAAACTGAGATTTCAGAAAATTAATAATAATTTGTCAAAGTGGTAAAGATAGTAGCATGCAGTCTAGATTTCAACCCAGGAATGAAAAAGCTCTTCCAAGATTCTAGGGTTTGTCTCAAAGACTCCGGGTTTTCTGATCAACAACAATGAGTCATTTCAAGAAGCCATCTGAAGTAGGCCATTTCTCTGTGCATCCTGCTCTTTGGAGGTAATGCTGTTAACTCAATAAACTCTGGCCCTCTTCATTGTTGTTCAAGGAATATTCAGGCCTAGCAGGACCCAGCTGTCTGAGCTGAGATCACTTCAAGTCTGCACAATCTAATTTGGCAAAGACAATTACACTTTTATGAGTTATTTAAAAAAACACTTTAGTCCAGGTTGGACTAAGGCAGGCAAGAGAAGAGTTGGGATTACAGCCAGAGGTGCAGACCCAGAATGACCATAGCATCTCTGATTGTTTATTCCCTTAAAAGAACCACAGGATGTTTTCTAGTTACTCAACAAGTAAGAAATTCTTATCACTCTTGGCACTTTCACATGCTTTTCTATTTTTCATTTGTAAGTGTGTACTTTTCCTGCTGTTAGCCACCATCCTGGAGACATGGCCAAATTTCTGGAGACTCTCAAAGAAATGTGAAGCTATCCCATGTGATTCTATATATTTCTTCACAAGATATTTACGATGGACTCCAAATGCCTGACCCTCCAGAAAACACACATAACACACAAAATATTTCCCCCTGGGAACCAAAAGTTCATTCCTTTGAATCCTATGGCCTAAGTCCTATATGAGATCACTGGTACAAATTCTTCTGTCCCTCAAGAGCCACAAATCCATGTTGCTTCTTGTTCCATGTCATGGATCCAGGAGGTCGTGTTTGTTCTAAGCCTGGTGCATACCCTCCTAGAAAGAGTGATCTCTAACTTTGATCCACAGTAGAACACTGTATTAGTTTCCCATGGCTGCTGTAACAAATTATCATTAACTTCATAGCTTAAAACAAGAAACTTCTTTTGGTGTTCTAGAGGCCAAAAGTCTGAAATATGTTTCACTGAGCTAAAATTGAATTGTCAGCAGGGGCTTTAGAGGAGAATCAGTTCCATGATTCTTCTAGTTTCTGGTAGTTGTTGGCTTATGGCAGCATAATTCCAAGATCAAGACCAACATCTCCACATCTCAGTCCGCTTCTGTCACATACCCTCTTCTCTGTGTCAAATTTCTCTGTTTCTCTCTTATGAAACTCGTGGTATCATTTAGGGCCTACTGGATAATCCAAAATAATCTTCCCTGTGAAGTACAGATAAGAGATACAGTCAATAACATTGTAATGACCACATATGATATCAGATGAGTATTAGACTTAATGGGATGATCCCTTTATAAGGTATATAAATATCTAAAACCTATTATAAACATGAAACTAATACATTATTATATGTCAACTATACTTGAAAATTAAATTTAAAAAATAAAATAAATAAAACAGGAAGGTTAAAAGCTAGAAAAACTAACACCTAAATAATCTCCCTATCAAGATTCTTAACTTAATCACAACTGCAAAGATTTTTCTTTTCCAAATAAGGTAACATTTACAGGTTCTAGTGATTAGAACTTGATACCTTTAGAGACCATATAATTTACTACAAATACTTCCCTGCCCATTCTGCAGAGAGATGAGGCAGCACTCAACCAGGACACCCTTCCTATAGGTCTCAAGTTAATAAAGGAAGAATTTATAAACATAAATGTATATTCATGCCTCTGCGAGGAATGTGTATTTATGCATTTGGCATGTGCTCTGTTCAAGACATATGTTGAGATTTTAAAATTATCTACTCTCCTGCATCTGAATTGTACTTCTGCTGTGATCTACTACTGGGTTTGCCAAGCTCGGCACTATTGATGGACATCATGGGTTGGATAATTCTTTGTGAAGAGGGGTCACAGTCTGTATACTGGAGGATGTTGAGCAGCAACCAGCAGATAAAAATATAGAAAGCCTGGTGAAAACTGAATTTCACACGTGCAATTAACACTTTTTTAGAATATGTATGACTTGTACAAATATTTGAGACAGTCTAACACAGAAACAGTTATTCTTTGTTTACCTAACATTTAAATGAACCGGGATGTCCTGTATGTCATCTATCATCTGTCAACTCTGTACAATATGCCAGTAGCACACCCGCCTCCCTCAGCTTGGAATGCAATAAACAGGAATATCTTCAGATATTGCCAAATGTCCTCTTAAGGGAGGCAAAATCACCCTTGGTTGACAACCACTGATCTACTTAATTAAAAAATAAAAAGTAAATCCTCATAAAATAGGAAAGATTGAAAAAATTATGTGGAACTGTTTGAAATATGTGGAAGCTGGCAGTTGTTGCTACTTACTTGCATAGCTATCAGATCCCAGGGTCACAGGCCACAGGGAACAGAGCATCCCTGTTGGCAGGGGCATGGTTTGGGGAAGACTGTGTCCTGGGAACAATCCTGCCTGTCCCCACCCCTTTCAAGCCTTGGAGCCTCAGGCCTACAGCAAGCAGGACCAGGCATGATCTCCCATCTCCATTCACCCTCTAATTTATTTTAATTATTCTCTCCCCTACCCCCACCTCGAAGTCCCCAGGCTTTGCTTAGGAGCAAGTGGCTCTCTCATTCACAGAGCTCACTTTGAAGGTGCCAGGACACAACTGTCTGACAGAGCCGGGCTGTGAGGTCCTTCTTCTGGGACTTTTGATTTCGAGCATGTCCCTACTCGTAGACAAAGCTGAACAAAAGAGGGGCTGAATTGGGTGTGTGCCTGCCTGCTTCTTTCTCGCTCTCCCCCACACCCTCTTTTTTTCCTGCACCCTTCGTCTTCCAGTCCCCAGTGAATACTTGGCATCTGGCACTCAGATTATTCATACCTCCCCCAGGCTTTCTAAACTGATAACTAGTGACTCTCCCAGCCACCCCCAACCCACCAGCTGCCTCTGAACTGTATCAAATTTGGCTGTGAAAAGCTTTCTCCAAATATAAGCCTGGTGCAAACATACACAGATAGCGATCAGGTGCACATATTGTATATCTTTATAAACAAAGCTGTGTGTATTTATAGACCCCTGTCAATGACAGATCTATATGGAGAGATAATGGGGGTTTTACAGACACACACACACAAAAAGATAAAGCTTTGAAGCCACTCACCCAAAATAAAATTAAATACCAACTAATGCTCAGCAACAAATCCTTTCTTAGGTGAGGGCTATTATCTATCCAGGACTGATGGAGTATTCCAGGGAGAGTCGTTTGGGAGGGGTCAGGCGCTCACAGCAGGGAAGCAGGGTTTCGGTTCTGTTCCAGATTCATCCACTGAAGGATGAGTATTTCATTATTTGCTGCTGAGTGCTTGGTTGCTTGGAGTCATTAACACCATGTTCAAAGGATTTGTATTAAGCAGCTACATACCCATGGCTTCATAGAGAAGTCCAAAATCAAAACTTACGTTTAAGAAAAGTTTTAAGAATAAATGAATGAATTCAGCAAAACATAATTTTTTTTTTTTTTGCTCCTGGAAGTCAAAGACAAAAACACACAGAGAGAAAAATACAGAGAAACAAAGGACATGCAGTAAGAACACCAGAAGGTGGAATGGGTCCCAGGATAATGTCCCAATTACGGGTCTGGCTGGAAGAGGGCAGGGTTCAACTAAGACTCTCTTCCAAGCATGGGGCCAATTTAGTTTTTAGGATGGTTTGATGTATATTCATTCATTATGTATTTAGGGCCAACTATGGGGATAGTGACAGAGACTTACAGACAGACACCCAGGAGAAGGCACCAACTCTGCTGAGACAACTATAGTCCACACATTTCAACTGAATATCCCCTGGACCATCTCTCCTACATCTGCCATTCACAGGGAGAAGGATATTCTGTCAGTTTGAGAGTGTTTCAGTCTTTTAAATTCTCATATTCTGGGGCTTAAATGCCTGTGTCTTTTATATGCCCATATCAGATACAATGTTATATAAATACAGTCACCATGTTTTACATTAGATCCTCAGTCCCTATTCATCTTATGGCTGAAAGTTTGTACACTTTCCTTTTCTACTGAGAAAAAAAATTATATGCAGTGAAATATGCAGATCTTAATTATACAGGGCAATGAGTTTTGTCAAATGTGTACTCCAATGTAACTGCCATCTCAGCCAAGGCACAGATCATGCCCATCACTCCAGAAAAGTCCTTTGGAACTAGTGGTGTGCTGGAGCCATTTCCTCCCCAGACAATTCTGGGTATCTTGTCCCCAAATTGTGTTGGTAGCTTCAAGATGGCCATGGTGGGAAATCAATGTACAGTCCAAACCAGGATTGTTTTTTTGCCAAGACAGCCAATTACCTACACACGGTTGCTTATGCTCCCTTCCTGTCAATCGCCCAAACCCCTGGAGGCAGATCATCATGGGTTTACTGTTGCTTGTGCTTGATCTATCAGTTAATGAATAAGAATTTAAAATCTCAAACTTGAAATATTGATTTAATTGTCTCTCTTTTTGCTTCGTATTAAAATCTGTTATTAGGTGTATATATTTTTAATATTGTTATATCTTTATGGTGAACTAACTCATTTACCTTATTGAATGCCTCTCTTTATCTGTGTCAATCCCCCTGTGTTAAAGTATACCTGCTCTAGTATTAATATACACATAATAGTATGCCATGACATTATGCTTACTCTTTATATGATACATCTTTCCCCATTATTTTACGTTCTCAACTTATCTGTATCCTTATATTTAAAGTACATTCCTCACTTTTTTTAACATTTTTTTAATTGATTTTTTTACAGAGAGGAAGAGAGAGAGATAGACATTTAGAAACATCGATGAGAGATAAGACATCCATCAGCCGCCTCCTGCACGCCCCCTACTGGGGATGCGCCCGAAACCAAGATACATGCTCTTGACTGGAATCGAACCCAGGACCCTTCATTCTGAAGGCCAACGCTCTATCCACTGAGCCAAACCAGTTTCGGCCATTCCTTGCTTTTTTATTCAGGCTAACGATTTTTGCCTTTTAATTTAACTATTTAACCTATTGACAATTTAATGTGATTATTGATATATTTGAATTTAATTCTACCATCTTATCATTTCTCCCATCTTTTTTTCTGTTCCTCTTTTTCTTCCCTCTTTTGAGTTAATTTAACATTTTTAGTACTTTTTTGTCTTCTATTGGTTTTTTAAACTATATATCTTTGTGTTTTTAAGTCTAGATTTGATATTGTATCATTTGACATAAATGCAAAAGTTTTACCATTCTAAAATTTCATGTATTCTTTTTTCCTGCTACATTTGACATATATTTTACATCTACTTATGTAGCAAACCCTATAATTTAATGTTATTTTTATTTAAACATTCTGCTGTCTTGCTGAGAAGTTAAGAGAAGAAAAAATAAGAAAGCTTTTGCATTTACCCACATATTTAATTTTTCTGGCACTCTTCATTCTTCCCGTAAATTTAGTGTCATCTGTTGTCATTTCTCTTAAGCCAGAGGAACCTCCTTTAATGGTTCTTATATTGAAGACCTGCTGGTGATTAATTCTTTCAACTTCTATTTAGCTCATGTATTTCCCTTCTCTCAAGGATCACAGACCTGCACTGTCTTTTGTCCAAATGCCTAAAAGCAGTTCCCTGTATATTCTGCCCAACTTTATAGTTGTTTTTAATAGGAAGTTATATTAGTTTGCTGAGGCCATCATAACAAAGTACCATAAACTGGGAGGCTTAATCAACAGAAATTTATTGTTTCACATTTTGGAGACTAGAAGTCCAAACTAAGGTGTGAGCAGAGTTGGTTCCTTCTGGAAGTTCTAAGAGACTTCACTCATGGCTCTCTCCTAGCTTCTAATAGCTTCAGGCATTGCTCCTTGGCTCATAGATGAAATTTGCCCTATGTTTCTTCCTCTGTGTCCAAATTTCTCTTTTTTATAAAAAACATAGTCTTCTTGGATTAGGGTCTACCCTGATGACTTTATCTTAACTGGATTATCTGCAGGAATTCTGTTTCCAAATAAGATCACATTCACAGGTACAGGGTATTAGAACTTCAACATTTTAGGGGGCACAATTAAACCAATAAAAGAAGATAGGGCTGGTGTGACTTGTTCTATCATGGCTAGAAGCAGAAGACAACCTTGAGTCTTCAAATTCACTTTTCTGTGAATTGGCTCATTTTTTTGTTCAAGTTCAGTGATGGACATGGGAGCTGGTAAAGTCTAAAATAAAAGGAAAAACTTGAGGAAAAAAATGATTGCTATCCTCTGGAGGAAAACATTTCTACTTACCCAATTTTCCCTTGGTCTTAGGCTTGGACCATACCTATCACAAAATATTTGAGAGCAAGACAGAAGCTGTTATGCTCATCCATTCATTCATACAACAAAATACAACATGTAGTGAGCACTTACATGTGCCAGACCCACATCTAGTAGCAGAAGATAGAGTAGTGCAGGGAAAATATGGTCCCTGCCCAGTGGGAGCCTTCATTCTAATAGAAATTCAATATTTATATGTCTTCCCTAAAACTAATATGGTATTGTAGACCAATTATACTTAAATTTAAAAAGAAAAAACAAAAAGAAGTTCAGAGTCTATCTTCTTCAGTTTGGGGGAAATCGTGTTTTAAAAAATTAACTGAAAAAAAGTTTAATTTATCTTTTGGTCAAGATAAATATATATAGTGCAATAAAGGGTTGAGAAGGAGGAATTTTCTATTTATTCTTTTGTTCAGCAAACATTCTTGAACACACATTGACCTAAGAATAGAGATTCCAAAGGATTTATTTGCTCATGAAGAGATAATTCTCTGTTTATTAGAGAGTAATAACACATTATACTTGAGTCACTGAATGAGCCAATTTTGAAACCACCCTAACTTTAAACTTCTTATTCAATGAGAAGGAAACTTTACAAATTAGTGGTATTTAAGCCATTTAGAATTAGATTTTCTACTTATAATACTAATTGAGTTAAAATTAAAAACTTAAATACTAAGAATTTTTTTTTACTTTGTTTCCTCCATTTCTCTCAATATCAGATAAACTTTCTGTTCTGAGTATGTTCATCTCCCACCAGATAAATCTGATGCTGTATATTTTGAGAGAGAAAATCAGGCATGCATATCTTTAAAACATCCAGAGGCAGCTGAAAGGTTAGCAGCTATGTAAAGCTTGTGATAAATGTCCAAATTCCTCAGCAGCATTTTTCTGTGTTTGCAGATTCAGAGACAAGAGCCTTTAATCATGGCAGCTAAATCTCCCTTTAAAAATTGAATTTAAAGTAACATTTAAGGTTGTGAATGTTGATTGCAGATTCCCTTCCATATCCTTTTTGGGAGTTTCCCACTAACAACATTAGTGCCTCCCTCTAATGAGGTAGCTTTTTTTTTCTTTTTAAAATAGCTGCTCATTAAGGCAGACATTCTAATATTAGCCTGCTTTTCCACTGAATGAAGAAATTGGATATTTTCTGCACAAACTTGGGGGTTAGGGTAGATTTCTGCACTTTTCCTCAATACTTTACAGAAACTTAAAATAGCATCTCCCCCTGCCACCCTTTCCCTTCAATTCAATGCAATCACAACAAAATGTGTGGGACTGGTTTGGGGCTTTGGAACCAGAGACTGTTGTGTTCAATTTCATTTTCCATGCTTAAGTGAATTGAGTTTCTTCCTTTTTCACTCTGTATTTAAGGGGGAGGGGGCAATCTATATTATTTTTATAAATATGACTGGGTGGTGTCTTGCCCAAACCTGTCTGTGTCGTCAGGGAAAATGGGGTGTTAGAGATAAAAAAAAAAAAGAAAAAATCTGTCCCAGCAAAACAGTTCAGAGATTATGAATATAAGTACAGCCTACTGGGAGTTATAAAGGAAAGAAATAGGTATTTTCCATTTGTAACATTATACAGCTTTGGTCTCTACCAAAGGGTGAGGGCAATGGATGGGTGGGTTTGGATGAAAACTTATAGGAAAAATTTTGGTTTTGTGGCAGTCTGGGGATGCCAACAAATGTTTATATATTAATGTGGCATGTGGAATCTCGCTAGCTTTCTTGGGAATTAAACAGTGGGCTTTCTTTAATCTCCCTTTGCCTTGGAGAAGAGCTTAAAGAACTATGAAGAGACAAAGGTAGAAGGGAATGTAGAGAATATTTCATTCACCTCCTTCATGCTGTGGACCAGGAAAGTTAGTCCCAGAAGTGGGTGGTCTGTGTCACACTGTGAGCTGACAGTGAAGGATGAAGTGTGGTAGAGTGGTTGGAGCAGGGCCTGAATCCTGTAAGTGACACAACCCTGCTGTTGCTTAGTCATGTACCCCTGAGTTAGTTTCATAGCCTTGTCAATCTCCACAGTCATCACCTCAGCAATGGAGGCCATCAGAGTACCTTTCTCATGGGCTTGCTATGAAGATTAAATGAGTTAATACCTCTGAGGAGCTGAATGCCTAGAAAATAATAGCTAACCTAAATAAAGTCTAGAATGAGGAGAAAGTCACAGAACTCATGTTGTTGATCTTGCCCTACTCCTCCTTTCCTTTATTTCTGGCCTCTATAATGCCCCATCTGTGGGTTTTTGAGATAGAAGAAACTCCTCCAAGGAAAAAGAAAGAATCACCTTTGACCCAGAACTTTAGACCCAAAGGAAAAAGGAACGAAACAGTTCGTTTTTTCAGCATGTATTGAGTACCCGACATATTCCCCCCTAGAATGGAGTTTCCCCAGGGGCTTTCTCATATGCTGTTAGTTTCTTTTTCTGTCATTTTAGTTCCTTTCTTCACAAGAAGAATGCAACTTGCCAGACCTGGGCTTAAGTGATGTGTGACTGGAGAATGCCCATGCTCAGGGGGATACGTTTTAAGATCCATCTGTCTGTTAATGGACTTGGTGAAAGGACTAAGTAAGATATTCGTTTTTGATAGAAAAGACAAAGATCAGATTGTGGGGAGGTGATGAGAGATCCCCATAGAAGCAGAGCTGGAGACACATATGTATCAAATATCTTGTGACTGGCAGTCTCCACAAATCTACAGCTATTTGCCTCTTTCTCTCCATTACAGCCTCTAATAGGTTAGATAACAAAAGCAAGAGTCATGTCTCAAAAGGCGATCCCAGTAGGAAAGCATAGCTGTCACCTGACTCTCCTATTAAACCACAGCTCTGGTTTAGCTTGAGGCATGAGCTTGGGGATATGAAAGTATTATCAGAGAGCAAGTCCTGGTGAAAATGAAATACTGTGAAGAGCTGATAGGGGGGCATCAACAGTGTGCCATACACTGATTCATTAACTCTCTGCTCTCTCCTGTGAACAGTCATCCTTATGATCATTTTACAAATGGGCAAGTAGCCATGGCTTTTCCACTATGTTCTGGCAACTCACCCTGCTGGTCCTTGATATCTAAATCCCCTCTGATTTCAGGGAAAACCCCTGTTCAGAAAAGTCACATGTACAAATTTACCCACCTCATGGGCTATCTACCTACAGGGCTGGCCTTGCTCCCTACATTTCAGTTTTATGTGCAAGTTTCCATAGGAGTAGAACAAAACAGATCTCAGTATTGCTGGGCAAAGAAGAGGAAGCAGGGCTGGCACCAAAGGCAAACCCAGCCCCTGCATCATGATGCCTGGGCCAATCCTGACTCAGCAACATCTGGATGCGGTGGAGAAAATTGAGGCCTTGGGTATCTGGAAAGCTCTTTAAGATCCCAAGTTGAAGTAAGAGCTCAGCCCTCAGCCTCAAACCACCATGTGGGTCTGTTCCACACTAGGCCTGAGCTGCTGTGAGGGATCTAAGGCCCTGCTTTTCCTTTCATTCAGAAGCTTTCAGCCTAAAAGGAAGCACCCCTCTGTTATCTGTGTTTTTTAGCTCTTTCCCACTTTGCAAGTGGAGGGGAAAAATAATAATAATAATATTTTTCTGTGGCTTGGGAGTGTCCTTGGTTTGATGGAGCCAGAGTAAACAGAATGAAATTAAGTTGTAGCGATGCTAATGGTTCTGCCTTGTGTCTGTGAAATCTCTGAGTAGGAAAGAAGAGACCAGAGGTGAGCCCGGGAGTGGAAAGCTAGATGATCTGTTCAACAAAGAGTCACTTTCTCTCTGAGCAAGATACTATGGCAGAATACATAAAATGTTCTTTTCCTTTATTTTTTTAAAAATAGATATTTTTGTTGATTTCAGAGAAGAAGGGAAAGAGAAATAGAAACACCAATAATGAGAGAGAATTACTGATCTTCTGCCTCCTGCAAACCCCACACAAGGGATCCAGCCTGCAACCTGGGCATGAGCCCTGAATGGGAATAGAACCATAACCTCGATGCTCAATCACTGAGTCATGCCAATGGAGCTAATGTCCTTTTTCTTATTACTCTTTTCTTCTCTTTCTTTTTTTCCTTTTTACCCATTGATTTTCTTAATAACAAAAGCAAAACATTATATACTGAGGCAACAAGTCCAATTATATGGAAGCATATAAAGAAAATAATTATAATCACCTCATTCATTCCTCCTGAGAAAATGAATGCAAGCAGAATAACTGGTATCCTTGCATACTTTTCGATAACCTAGAACTTTAGGACTCATCCCTGTTTTCCAGGAGGTGACTCCTCTCAAAGGAAGGAACGTATATGTAGAGAAATAACTATAGTATGTGTAAGAGCTGTGTAAGTGGGATGAGATGATAGGATCACAGTGGAGTAGAACTATGAAAATCTGGAGATTTGGGGAGCACCATGTAGGTTGAATTTGAAATAAAAGTTTTGCCATGGCTGTTTGGCTCAGTGAGGTTAGGATTAACAAAAAAAAAGAGAAAGAAATAGTAATTTTGAGGAGAAGGGACGCTTGAGTTAGGGGTATTCCAACACATTATTATATAATTGTTTTTTCCTTCTGATAGAATTGGGAAGGTCCTTAGAACCCAGTGGCCTATCCCTTTACAGATGTATCCATATTAATGTTATCCAGCCTCCGTTTGATTGCTTCCAGGTCTAGAACATGCTCATGAACAGTCCACTTCACCTCAAATCTGATTGTAGTCAACCTGGACACTTTAAAATGCTTTTGACATTTGATATTTATATGTTATGACATTTTTATGCAATTCTTCTTTTTTCCTTTGACATAGTTTAAACAACCTGAAGGGAGGGGTTGTTTTTATTTATTTTTGTTGACTGAATGACATATGAATTACTAAATTAATTTAAGAAAATAAAAAAACACACAATATACCCTGGACCTGTCTATTTGAAAACATAGATTCAGACATGGAGAAGTAATAGAACCAGAACTTCTTCATGGGACCTCATAGTTTCCTCTGTATAGAACTTATTTCTCTTATGATCCTTTTCCTAGTTCAGTGGTCAGCAAATTAATTAGTCAACAGAGCAGCAAATCACAGGTAAGGGGTGTGTGGACAGTCCTGACTCCATCGTGAAGCTAATCTGCCATTTTAACATTTGAGTCAATGAGCCCAGACCTTTGACTTTTTTTTCTTTCTCCTGGTGGTCTCTGGAAAATGAACACAGGTTTTCAGGATAGTCATGGAATTTCTATTACTCTGGGGCAGTAGCCCTAGATGGTACTTATCTCTTAGCCCACCCTGGCCCAGGGTCTGTTGGCATCTAGCCTTTTGGTCTTTGCCTGACCACCCATCCACTCCTTTCCTAGCTGTTAAGTCCTTCTCAAAGGGCAGATCAAAGAGAGTGGTGTAGAAAGTGAATAATGCAGAGATCTGAACATCCTGTGGCTGCCCAGGACCCATTTCTGTATGCAAGTTCCATATTAAACTCTCTAAACCAACAAGCTAGACTTGTCTGCCTCATTCTTTGGCTTATCTACTCCTTTGGCATTCGGGGATTACATGGTCTTTTCACAGAACAGGGGTTAATTCACTAAGTACGTAAGGTTATATATTTTCCCATTTCCCCCTACACAAAAAATGCAAACTCAATTTTTGGAAGATTGAGTCTGTGACAAAAAGGTACTCCTCTTTGCCTACAACATCCCATTTTAACAAAGTTGGCTTCTTTTATTCTTGTGCCATCACTGAAGCAAAGAAGCATGAGAGTAAAAAAGGAAACTGAAGCAAGGAAGCAGAATTAAGTAAAAACATTTTCATTCAAATGAACCCAAACAACAAACAATAGGGAATGTATAATTAGCATTCCTCATGACCCCAGCATTATAATGAGGACTTCAACTCATTGTTCTTTAAAGCTTTCAGAACACCACCACAGAAAAAGCACTTTTATTATCCTTATTTTACTTTTAAAGAAACCAAGACTTAGAGGGGCCAAAGGAACCTTTTTGACATCACTCACATAGATACAGAGGACAATTTAAACATACACAATCAGGGTCCAGATTGTGTATGTTTAAATCACCTTTAATCATACTATCTCTGCTCTACTATCCTGCTCTACACAATGACCAGAACATAGAGATGCCTCTGTTTCCCTCTCCCTACATTTCTGCTGGGTGGTAGAAAAGTAACTTCTGCCCTGACAAAATCAGTATTGAGAACTCCTCTCACCTTCCTTCCAGACCCAGATAGCTTCTGCCCTGGGAGGAGGAAATTTATTTGATTAATGAGATGGAAGAAGACCAAAGACCATCCATCCATGTACCTGTCCATTGCAGTTAATAAGTTAAAGATCAGAAAATCACAGGAACTTACCCTTCAGACTCCAATGCACCCCCCCCCCCTCCACCAGGCCTCCCTGTCCCGTGGGAAAGGTGCATTTTCTTTGTGGTTGACTGGACAATCATCAGCTGTACAAAATGGATTGGACTTTGGGTCCCAAGTTTTCAGCAGGAGGGCAAATATAAGGTAGCCTATTTTGACTTCATATTTAAAGTGTTCTCCAGTTCAATTTCACTATCATTTAAGCCAATGATCTCCAGTTAATTCTTGGACCTACATTTCAATTAGCTCAGAACTCTGAAGAGAGAAAGGTATGACAATAATCAGCCTGAAACTTCAACACAAGATGTTTTCATATGCAAGGCATCATGGTGGTCTTTGGCCCACATTAGAAGAAACTAAATCTTAAGCCTCTTAGTTAACTCTTAAAAATGCTGAAATCATATACCTTAATAAATGTGGGAGAAACCAACTAAACAAAACACTTCTCTATCAATGAGTAAAAGAGCTTGGCTTCTCTTTGAAGATTTACATAGGACCAAGGAAATATATAACTCCAGAGTAAAGAGAAATGCCGCCACCGATTTTTCTTTATATTCTGTGTATGTAAAACAGTGCTCCAGAGCTGCTTATTTTTACAGTGCATGTAACTTTCCCCTTCATTTGAGAGATGAGCTTCCCTAGGCAAAACATCTTTGTAGCCAGGTAAAGTTTCTAGAATAATGGGCAAAATACCCATGTGCCATATGGGACAGATTCCCTTACAGAAGAATGAGTCTTTAAAATTTGTATTTAGATCCTTGCTTATAAACACTTGGAGCATCTAAAATCATATTTTAAGCCCATTTTACTCAAAGAGATGGATGAATCATGTATAAAACAAGGTTTTGACATTTCACTAAAAGAGACAGATCACTAAAATTAAGAAAAATTTGGAGTGTAATTATTTCACATTGCTGTTTCTGGCTACTTTCACAGAAAAAAAAATGGGCCAATCCCTTAATATGTGACACAATGGGTGGGTTTTGAATGACACCAGTAGGGACAGAAAGAGGTTAAATATAATGTATAAAGTGTAAACTGTGTGCTGCATATACAGTGAATGAATTGCCTAGTCTCGTTGTAAATAGGTCTTGAAAAATTTATGTTCTGTTTCAAATTTATAACTCCATTGAAAATTATTTAGAATTTTAAAACTTTAGACCCTTAATTATACCACAGGCTGTTATTCTGAAGAAGCACATTGGAATTCACTTATTGAATGTGATTCTTGCTTTCCCAAAATCCTTCTCCCTCCCTCCCTCCCTCCTTCCCTTCCTTCCTCCTTCTCTCTTTCCCTCCCCTCCTTTCCTTCCTTCCAGCTTCTTCATCTCTCTTTTCTTCTCTTCTTTCATTTAAACAAGGAACTTTGCCCTCTATGATAAAGTGGTAAAGAAAGCAACAATGACTTTGAATAACTGTTTATATCTAACTGCATTAAACTATAGTACTGAATTTAATCTGAGGGCTGTTCTCACATAATGAAAAATGTTGCACCAGATCCTATTTTCAGCCTGAGGCCCCTTCCAGCCCATTGGGAACTTCAGTGGGACACTCAACCTCCTATTGCCCTGGAGGGCTTGTTTTTGTATATTTCTGACAGTCTGACTTTTGACCCGAAGGTCAAGACATTGGTGATGAAATAGGGTTCAAGTTAAATGAAGTCAACAGTTGTCTGGCCTATTGTTATGTTTTCACTGGGTTCTTCAGCAAACAGAAAACTTGTTTCTCTGGTAATTCTCGACAGATTTGATTCTTTTTGGGGGGGTCAACTGGACCCTTCTCAGATTTCTGAATTGATGGGAATGAGTTATGTTGATAGGGGAAGTAAGGAAGAATTAGGATGATAAGTGATAAGAATTAGGAAATATGTCCTGGATAGGGTGGTAGAATGAAAGCACTCTGGACAACTGTTGTTCATGGAAATTTCAGACCTTGAAGATAAATGAACATGAAGCCAAGATGTGTCAGTTCCAGGCACCTGTGCAATGAGATGGGCTGGAAAGGCTCAGTTCCTCAGGCATGTGTATGTAAAGGGTTGAATCCAATGCGTAGTTCAATAATTGGAGTTTATTATTAATCACCCACCAATCACTTCCTAGCTATCACTGCTTTCTTCAGGACAAGCATTTATTAAACACTTATTAAGTGCCAGGTTATTGTTCTAGTTCCTGAGGCTATGAAGTTAAAACAAACACAGCCTTCAGTTCAAAGAACAAGCTATCTCTTGTAAATAAATAAGAAGTTCAGATCATAAGGAGACACATTGACTATGGTCCTGCATTTCAAGATGTGTCACATGGAGACATGAGGGGCTCCAGAGGACTCTGGCATGGAGGTCAGGGCAGTTCCAGCTGCTATAAAGCTGCTGTGAATTTCTGTGAGTCACTGCTTATGAGGTGACAGTTGGGATGATTAATAATAAAGTGGAAAAAACAAAACAAACAAAAAAAATAAAGTTATAGTAAACATCCTAATTATTGAACAAGACATTGGATTTAACAGTTTACATCTATACCCCTGATAGAGGACTAAGTCTGGGGGGCTAACTGACAAAGCAGGACCACATAGCTAGGAAGTAGAGAAACAGGGATTTGTAGCCAAGCTTATCTCAGCTTTTAACCACCATGATAGAGTCTAGTGGGGGAGCCCAGGGTTGACAGGTACTCATAAGACAGAAACTAGGGAGGGGGCGGGGGGAGAAGGAGTCACTGTGTTTGAACTGGGCTTTGTTTGTGAAAGAATCTGGGTTGTTGTTTGGGAATTTGTCCTAATAGAAAATAATTTTTCCACCATTTTTTTCTGTCAATTCTCTTCTCAACCCAGATTTTTTTCTTGTAGGAGTCAGTGGGTGGGTACTGTCTGGATTCCTAAAGAATTTGTGCTACTAGAATATTCCCACCCAGAGATGTCTGCTCTCCTGTGATGTAACATACCAGCAGAAGGTGAGCTGGAGGGCATGAGATCATAGGAAGAAGTAAAAGTAATATAGCTTCATACTGGTATATAGCAGGTGATCAAATGATTTGATGTCCTTCATTTCAAAATTTCTTCTGGCCAGTTTCCCGCAGTCTCCCTCTCTAATTTCTTCCTTTGGTAGGTCTTATTTTGCCCCAGAAAGATTTGGCATTTCTGACTGTCCATGAAAAATGATGCCTCTCAGAACATACCATTTGTTAAGCCCTACTATCCCAATCTGGCAGGAATTTCCTCGTCACCATGCATTCTTCCTCCTCTGTTGAGCTCAAGGCCAGGATGTCAGACTTTGAGCTTCCTTATTTCATTATTAGTGGAATCTGAGATTTGGTTTCTTGCTTCAGAAGCTACATTGCAATAAGACAGTGGCAGGAAGCAAGGTTTGCTTTGCTGGCTGGTGCCAAAGGTTTGATTAGAACTTTGAGGCCAATTTCCACATGACTTTGGATTGGAGTCAGAATACATATTTGAGGTAAATGAAAAAGACACCTATCTCAGAGATGTGTTTATTAATGAAATACTAGCTTATTAACTAAACAATAATCTCTTCCATGTGTTTAGCATTTTACATTTTACCAAGTGCTTCTTTGTATGTTATCTTATTTGATTTTTGAAACAACTCTCTGGGATTTGCCAAGAAAATACCATGGTCCCACTTTATGCATACTCTGCACTCTTTAGCAAGGAGCATAGAAGTTATGTGGCTTGTGTACAGTTGTTCAACCTTTTAGTGTATGAACTAAAGTAAAACTTTAAGCCCATATTTTCTGAATTGTGAAGCGCAAATGAATAAGCCAGGTAGATAAAACACCTAACAAAATGTCTAGTGCATTTTCTGTGTGTGTTCAGAAAGCATTAGTCTCTTTCTCATTTCCTTTCTAAATCCTTGAGCCCACTGCTCTCTCTCTACATAACATGGTAGAAAAATAGATAAAAAGGAGTGATCTGGAGAGAAAGAAAGGAGGAAGAACATGGCTCTTGAACTCCAGGGGCTGGTTCTAAGACAGGCTTCTGAGGATGAGATTGATGGTAGTGTGAAACCCAGGGTCTGCCATGAAGTAGGTATAACCAACAGAGATGGTAGGAAAATAGTGCATATCTCCACATTAGCCTCCTTCCTTCCCTCCCTTCCCACACTGATTATTTGAGACAAGGGAGTGGGAGGTGTCTAGGCTCTGTCTTCCGGTTCAATCTTACTCCTCCCTGGCTATTAAAATTTTCTCAGAAGTCTTTTCAATTAGAACAAGACTTAGCACCAGGCCCATTCCAAGCTTGCTCATAGGTGTCAGAACTGTCCCTCCACAGATCTTTCCCAGGCTCCCACCCACCCAGCCACCCTCACCCTCCAACTTACTGGAAATCTCTATTTCTCTAAAGAAGGCTTTGGCTTTGTTCCCAGAACCAGGCAGAAAGGAAATGCTTTCTAAGAAAAACAGAAATAAGAGAATTACATTCTGATCTGATGTTTCTTCACCAAGAATTTTTTTTTTTAATTCTTCAAGATTGCTTTATCCCCTTTTCTACAAAGAATGCTATGCTGGGTCAAGAAATAACTGGAATTTGTTTCTCCCCCAGTAATTAAAAACACAATTCAATCCATATGAACTTCTCTCAATTCTGGGAAATGTCAATAATCATATACTAACATTTCTATAATAAAGAGCCAGGGTGTTACCACCCATCATGACTAAAGGCTGACTAACCAGAAGACTACCGAGGCTGCAGGTCTAATGGATGACCCAACAGTGACTGCTGAGGGACTGTGAATCAAGCCAGGAAAGAGCCCTAAGAGAGAAGCAGGGGCTAATCAGTAGCATCTGAGGCAACTTTTAACCAGCACTTGCCTATTTCTTTCCCTCAGAGCCTGGCCAGCAGCCCTGCATCCATTTCTCTCCAGGCCTTGCCTTTCTGTTGATTAGGCCCTGTTGATAGGCCCAGAGATGCTAACTAGCATAGAAAATGGCCAATCGGAACCAAATCTGGATCAATTGTGAGAAGGTAATGGCTGCCTAGGAGACAGAGCTTTTGATGCAAACTGGCATAGAAACTGACCAATTAGAACCAAATTGGCCAACAGAGAAGGGCAGTTGGGGGCAAGATCAGGCCGGCAAGGGAGGGCAGTTAGGGGCAATCAGGCATGCAGGCAGGTGAGCAGTTAGGAGCCAGCAGTCCCAGATTGTGAGAGGGATGTTCAACTGCCAGTTTAGGCCTAATCCCGATCGGGCCTAAAGTGGCAGTCGGACATCACCCAAGGGATCCCTGATTAGAGAGGGTGCAGGCTGGGCTGAGGGAACCGCCCCTTCTGTGCACAAATTTTGTGCACTGGGCCACTAGTTGTAATATAATAAACTAGAATGATGGTTCTGAGAAGTCTGTGGTGTCTTCCTTCTCTGAGGATATTTAGATTCAAGAAAACTTAAAGGGACCCTGAGCTACAGCTCTCCCTCTCTCCCCTCCACTATAGCTCAGATGTGTTCTTATCTAGTCTGATTATTGGTTTACACTTTGTATAATGCTACCATCTTTGTATAATGCTACAGAAGCATGAATATTCCCCAATGTCTGGTTCACCAAATTTTTTTCTTTCTCTTTACCTACTGTCCACAGTCCAGTATGTACTAAATTATTTTTATGATGACTTCATCTGACCTTCAAAATCATCATGAAACTGGCTTTTTTTACAGTAAAAGAATTTCAGGCCACAGACTACAACTCTTATATACATCTCACACAATATTGTTTTGAAGGCTTCTGTCAACCTATCTCAAGTTTGAAGTACTACACTGGCACTTAATAAATGTTGGGGAACAGTTTATCTATAAGATATACTGTTTATTACTTTAAATCATGAGCTACTCCCTCTATTAGCAATGTGGGGCTATATGCCAAGTCCTGTATTAGAGGCTGCAAATTCCAAGATGGCTAAGGACAGCCCCAGCCTTAGACTCTAAAGAAATTCTCCCTGAGTATTCATATTCTAGTTCATAGATCTTTTGTCTAAACTCTGCCTCTCAGAGGATTCAACAGCTGTATCTTCACTCAATTTTGTATCCATTTTTATCTCAGTTCTTAATTTTATCCTCAGCCCTTTGAAAAAGTAGCAACAGCAATAGTGAGGAGAAAGAGAAGGGTAAACTTGCATTCTGCTCTTAATTTACTGTGTGATCAAAGACTTTTTACTCAACTGATTTCAGTGAATTTCTGTGTAATGTGAAGGGAAATAGGGATGCATGGGCCCTTAGGATAAAGTAATGTCTTGTTGAAAGACACAGATGTTTATTGAAAAATGTCTACTGCCCAGATATTGGACAGGGAAAGGTAAATGAGAGTCATTCCCTGGCCTTGAGGGCTTTCATTCTATCAGGGAAGCCATCTGCAAGTCTGTAGCATCTGCCTTGTGCCAAGCATGTGCCTTGAACTTGGTAAATGTTAGAGGATCAGATGCTATTTTGGGCAAGACATTTAGAACAAGTTTTATTTTGTTTGTTTGTTTTACCATGTTTGCTATTTCCAAGTGGGACTGATCATTTTTCTTCTTTCTATTTCTAAGGAGGAAGATGCACTTTGATACAGATTCCCATCTGACCTGTAATTAACTTTGTGATATAAGAAGAAAGCATTGAATTACAAGTTGGAACATTAAGTTTCATAACTTTGTGTAAGTCATGTCTTTGTACCTCCGTTTACTCTGCTGAAAATGGATGATTTGGATTCAATGGGTTTTGGGACCACTGCTAGCATTCTTTGAGTTGGAGATCATGGCCACATCACTTGGCCATTCTACCATCCCTGACTCTGTCCTCAAAAACATGTGTCTAAACTAAAATACTGATTGTTTCTTATCCTGACTTTTTTCCCTTTGACTTCATTCCTAATCTCTGCACTCCAGAGCCACTGCTTTGAGCATGTTATATGTGCTAGTTTGTCTACTTCTCAGCTTCTCACTTCCTTCTTCATGTTCAGCTCATTTCTTCTTGAAATTGGATTCTCTCTTCCTGGAGTTTACTGATCTTCCTGACCTGGCTCATGACTATCACCTTTTCTCTTCAGCTTGAATCATATTTTGCTTCTGTGGATATATGTCCTTTAAAACTTTATGGCATCCATTTTACAAGCAATGCATGAGGACTTCTGTAAAAATGACTTTAGAATGCTAATTTTTATCTTTTAATCCCACCTTCTACAAATTTATATTCCTTTGTATATCTGTCTGATGTTACATAACTTCATTACATGTACCTAGCATTATGCTCCCTATTGTTGATTAAAATGTTTTTATAATTGGTGAGTAGTATGACATATAAGTATATATTGGGGGGGGCATTTCAAAGACATTATAATTGACCCTTGAACAACATGAATTTAAACTTGGCAGGTCAACTTATATGTGAATTTTTTTTCAATAAATATAGTAAATGTACTTTCTCTTTCTTGTGATTTTCCTAGTAACATTTTTCCTCTAACTTACTTTATTATAACAATACAGTATACAATACATATCACACACAAAATAGGTGTTAATTGACTGTTTTTGGTAAGTCTTCTGATCAACAGTAGGCTAGTAGTAGTTAAGTGTTGAGGAGTCAAAAGTTATGTATGGATTTTCAACTGCGTGGAGGGCAGCACTTCTAATACCCATACTGTTCAAAATATGGGTCAACTTTATAAGAATCCACAGTTGCTTTGTTTGAGTAGCTAGCTATTCCTTTGGCATTTTGTGCTGTTGTTTAACATTGATAACTGGGAACTGGTCTGAAATTTACTTAAATACCTGCTAATTTACAGCATATTTTTTCCCCTCTTGAGAATTTTTCTCACAGATAATGCAGATTTATTTTGGTCATTTGATGATCAAGTTGTTACAGTCTACTTATTTTTTCCATAACAAAATATCTTCACACTATCAAAATCAACTTTTTAACAATTATACAGGGGAAAATTACACTTTTTAAGCTACACCTCTCTTGTCAATAACTTACATTTTCCCACAGTAATAGTGGTATTGGGTAATGTGATTTTTTATAATACTGAATTTCTTAAGAAGGCAATTAGTCCATTACAGCAAAAGAGACAGCACTTAAACAGTTTATTTTTATTTGACTTTGCATTTTTCTCTTGCCATAATATGGGAGTGTGAGACACAGAGTTCTCTGGAAGGAAAGAATAGACCACATGGTCCCAGAATGACTGAGGGAAGATGAGAGTGCTCAAGGATAGGAAGAAATACCAGTCAAGGGCAGTAGAGCACTGAAATCAATGGCTGAAATATCAGAGGTGGACAGTGAGATTCCAATGACTTAGCAATAAGATAGCATCTCTTTTTCAGTTGGTGTCTCATGTCAGGTAGATGAGATACACCTTCAAGGCGAAAAAGTAACAGTGATCAAAGCTCAAAAGTCTACAATGATGCATACCAGTGACAAGTATCTGAGATATAGTAAACTGTGGTTAAATTAATGTTCCAAGACAAACAGGGATCATTCCATCTCTTGAGGGAATTCAAACCCTATAATAGGCCTTACTGCCATGCTGTCCACACTGAAGTATTTTTTGACCTGGGCTCTTTGTTTCATCTTAACTTTTATTTAAACTCCTTCCTCTCATTCCCAGTCTCACAGACAGAAAAAGCCTCACACACAGACAAGAAAGGCCTTCCAGGGAAGGACGTGAATATGACATTTTGATGGATAAATAACAAGAGAAAAAGAAGAGCATTTTCTCCAAATACAGTGGAACACCATTCACAAAGGCAGAGGCTGAAGGACTTGTTAGACTTTTCACGGTGTTGGGAGGAACCTTTCACAATTTCCCATTTCAGTCCAGAGAGGTAGAGCTTTCTTTCAACACACTGTAAATAAAAATAAAAATTCTTACCTGAGTTTCGGTATTTGTGGGTGCCTGAAATTGTGGGGACTATATATCTTGATTAGTTAGTGCTAATGATTTTAAGATTACTCACTGCTCAGTTGTGGCCCAGGCTCTTGCCTTTTTTGGCCCTTTCCTCAAGCGATCAGGTAGAGCAGAACTATAATGTACATCATAAAGTTCTGTACTTGAACTTCAAGTAGAAACTCTTCAGGGCAGTGACTTCCTACAGTGGGGAACATGACATCTCCCACTCTCTCTGCTTCTAGCTGACCTTGCTGTATAAGTGAAATGTTTTTATTTAACAAGAAACAACACCAGTCTTTGCTTCTGCATTTGAACCATTATATAGATGAATGCTGGAGAGTAGAATTTGAGGTGGGAATGTAAAAATAAATACATATTACAAATTTGTATGCTTTTTCTGATTCACTTGAAAATCAGTTATAGACATGTAACTGATAAACACTATGATGCTACAGTGTGTACTTTCTAAAAGTGAGAACATTTCCTTATATGAATATAAAACAATTATCTAAATCTGAAAAACTAATATTAATGCACTATAGATATAATCTATAAACCTTTTTTATATTTTGCCAAATGTTTCTATGTTGTTTTTAATACCGAAAGAAAATTCTGGATCACACTTTGCTTTTGGTTGCTATATTCCTTTAAGTTGCTTTAATTTGTGGATCCCTTGGTCTCTCGCTGCCATTTATGATATTGACTATTGTGAAGCATGCAAACCTCAGTGATCTGGTAGAATTCCTTCAAGTTGGGTTTGTCTGTTGTTTCTTCTTGATTACATTTAAGTCATATAATTTTGGCAAGACAACTATGAATGTGATGCTATATTCTTTTCAGTGCATAATATCAGGGGGCTATTTGTTTCATATCTGAAGATGATAATTTTGACAATTGGTTAAGATGTGGTACACCAGCTTTCTTCACTCTAAAGTTATTGTTTTCTTATTTGTAATTAATAAGTATCCTATTGGGAAGCACAATAAGATAATAAAAGTATTCTGCCGAAACTAGTTTGGCTCAGTGGATAGACTGTCAGCCTGTGAACGGAAAGGTCCCAGGTTTAATTTCATTCAAGGGCATGTATCATGGTTGTGGGCACATCCCCAGTGGGGGGCGTGCAGGAGGCAGCTGATCAATGTCTCTCTCTCATCGATGTTTCTAACTCTCTATCCCTCTCCTTTCCTCTCTGTAAAAAATAAATAAAATATATGAACAAAAAAGATAATATAAGTATTCTGCTACTCATCAAACCATCAATTTTACCATCCATTATAGATTTTTTGCCTATATAAATTATTATAATGATGATTAACAAAGAGTAATGTTTTAATTCTACCATTATATGTTTATTGATTGGCTTTCTATTGTAAGAAAAACTTTCCTTATCATCTACTTTATTTGTTTATTAATTTATTCATGCCTCTATGTCAGCTAGATTCATAGATTTTATTCTATTCCATGGTTTATGTTCCTTTACTGGGGTTATTTATTTTGATGTTCAAATTATCCCAGATTTGGCCAATCTAAGCCTTTTCAAACTGACTCCTGTGTGCATTTGACAGATTTGCATCATTTTTTGAACTCTTTCTTATTTTTTTGCCACAAAAAGATCATTTTCAGTTCAATTTATGTATATATTTGTTGTTCCAGCTCTAAAGTCAACCATTTCTCAAAAGTACCTGGTTTCATTTAGTGGCAAATGAGATTTAAATCCATGCTATGTATTATTGTTTCTAGGTCCTATCAGCAAAAATAGAAAACTAGTGTATGTATGCACATATACTCATAAAATTTCATGTGTTTACATATGTAATATCCATGTCTATATCTAAATCATCTCTACCTATATATTACAAACTATGAGATCCAACTGATGCCTTCATTCTAATTCAGTAACAGAGGATTAATTCCATCCTACCCTCCTTTCCATAGATGGAGCTTCCTTATACATCAATGAGAAATATGACATACATTTTCCACATTGTATGTACTTATTTGCTCAAAATATAAGAAATACTTTCAAAATTGCTAATTTATGACTCTGAATAAAATAAGCCTACTAACTAGAGTTAAACATTTGTTTAAAAGTTATTGTTTTTTATTTAGCTTTAGGGTATATAGTTTAAATACCATGTTCAAAACTTAATCAGAATAGGTTTTCTGTCTCACAATAGTATAGTTACATTATTTATTTGATTTTGGCTGGGTTCACTTACTTTTGTTTGAATTATATTTTAGGATTATTTTCTCCTATTCTTGCTGACTTTTTAACTAAGTGAAATGTTAACATAAAAGTCAGAACTGTGCAACAGAACATACTATACAACACGTGTCATTCTCCCCATTCCATCTATTTATTGAACCTCCTTCTCACTCATTCTTTATAAGTAATAAGGATAGACAGAATTCTATGAATAGTCACCAATGACCTTGGCCCTTGTATGATTCCCACTCCTTTGAGTATGGATGGGACAGGTGGATATGATGAATAATCTCATGATCATGTTATATTATAAAGCAAAAAGGAAGGTTAGTGTAATCACATGAGTTCTTTAACAAGCAGAGAGTTTCTCTTGCTGGTGTGAGAAGTCATAGCAATTCAAAAGATCTGACATGCGATTTCTGGCTTGAAGATGAAGAGGACCATGTGACAAGGAATACAGGCAAATCTTAGAAACTGAGTAGTGTTCTACTGACAGTCAGCAAGAAGACACGACTCCAGTCTTACAACTACAAGAAACTGAATTTTGCCAACAGCCTAAATGCATGTGGAAGTGGATTATTACCCAGAGTCTCCAGATAAGAACCCAAAATGACTGATCCCTTGATTTTGGCCTTGTGGGATTCTGAGCAGAGAACCCCAATGAGCCCCCCTTGATTTCTGACCTACACAACTGTTAGTTAATAGATAGGTTTTGTTTTAAACCACTAAATTGAGGTAATATAAAATAATACAGAACCCAATCTCATTAGGACTCAGTTTTAATGACCTATTCATATTCTTTGGAAGAAACATTTGTCTTTACTGAAAATGTTCTGTGTGCAAATAAAAATATTCCTGCCAGTTGAGTTTATGGAAAGACTTTAGCCTTTGTGGTGTTCTGGA
>JAAGEH010000022.1:14500804-14632218 GCA_011751065.1 Lasiurus cinereus
GAAAGGGAGAGAGAAAGGGAGAGAGAGAGAGAGAGAGAGAGAGAGAGAGAGAGAGAGAGAGAGAGAGAAGAAAAAGGATAAGAAATTGAGTAAAGGAAACAAGAGAGGGTAAAGGACAAGGAGAGGAGAGCCCAAGATGGAGAATTTCTTATGATTTGGAAATAAAGAAGGCCTCTTGTTTGTGGTTGCAGTGGGACTCACGTCATACTAATTTATTTAGTTCTATTTGAAAAGAAATGATGACATTTCTATTGCTTGTATTGCTCTCCTTGACATTAACACTTTCAGTTTTTGTGGTCTGTCAGACATGTTTAACCTAAAGACATTTCTTATAATGATTTCTGCTGTTTCCCAGGGACAGGAAGATAAACAACATTAACTTTGCAAGACAGTTCCAGACATTGAATTAGGATTTCCTCCCAACTGACATATCTCTAGATACTTTATTCAGAGGGCAGGACATAGTAGGATGAAAGCTTGAGTTCAAGAGAACCAACATGACTATCACACTAACTTGGGCTCACATTCAAGATGGAAACAGGGATTATTTGGAGAGTAGGGTAAGCACCTGTCCTCTTGTGGTATGAACTCAATAGACAGCTAATCAAAGTGGTGAATAAGGATGTGATGGAAAAAGCAATTCTGCTAATGGGTTAGACATTAGAAAGCTCTGAATCAAAATATTCTTACATCATTAAAGCCCAGGGAAAGAGTGATGTGGTTTCCTGAGGCAGGTGCCCAGGCTAATTTTGTGAGGATCTGCATGTGGGGTAAAATGATGAGTTAGCTATTGAAGGCTGAGGTTATCCCTGGATCATTCAAAGAAAAAAACAAAACCTTGGCTGGTACGTCTAAAATTTGAAGTTGATGAACAGAACTACATAACATTTAATGTTCTGTGATTTTATGCAACACTGATATAAGCCAAAGTCCATCTAAACACTAACAATCCATGACAAGCAGTGGAATGCCTTGTACATAGGGTGAGGATTTCTGACTATACACAGATAGATGTACACATACTCAAAAACATACATACACATCATTTGCTTTGATCCTAGCACTGTGCTATATGTCAATATGTAACAAAAATAATGGAACATATTCTTTGTAAATACTATAAATTCTTTGAGTGCCAAGATGAAAAAAAAGTAACTTTGCCTGCCATGGTTACTAATGCGCTTACTTGGGACATTTAAGGATTATAATATCTCTCTCCTGTCAAGTTTCTGAAATACCTGTAGAAGAAGAATAAAAATTTGAGAAACTTAAAACCTTAATTGGAGGAAAAATGAGGAGCAAGCCTGAGAGACTGGGAGATAAACTACTTTCATAGTTATTACTAATTACTTTCATAATTATTGTATCATGGCAGAAGGAATTAGATGCCCCTCCCTACTACATCCCAGTGGGGAACAGCTGATGGGAATAGTCTCCTTGAAGTAGAACTTTCCCCTAAGTGCAGAGAAAAGCAGCCCTTCCAGACCACTACAGCTGAGTTGTGATAATGACACCCAAAATGTTTGCTAGATTTGGTAAATATAAATATAGGGCGCCCAGTTAAATTTAAATTTCAGATAAACAATGAATAATTTTAGTATAAATATGTATGTTCCATGCAAATATTGAGATTATTTCTGGATCATTTCAAAGCAATAGTTCCAGAGACTTTCTTATATTAAAAAATTATCCATTGTTTATCTGAAATGCAAATTTAACTAGGGATCCTTTATTTTATCTGACAACCCTAAACCCAACAGCCCTCTCCCAACCCTCACCACACACACACACACACACACACACACACACACACACAAATTCTCATTCATTAGGAAGAGCACATTGATTTTATGGGTAAGTTCAGGTCTCAATGACTAATGAAATACTATTTTATCAATAAGGATTAAGACTATATACTCTCTGGACAAAAAAAAATACATGTCCTGTAAATGATTATTGTCATTTAGAATTTCTAGCAATAAATATGCATTTTGACAATACAAACTACAAAGTGGGGCAAAAGTAAGTTTACATGTTCATATGGAAAATAATACAATAATCTATAATTAAAAAAGCATAATATGCTAATTAGACTGGACATCCTTCCAGATGTCCCTCCTTCCAGACAAAGCCATGGCAGGCAGGGACTGAGGCAGAGGCAACAGAGGTGACAGAGGCCCACAACTGCAGCGATAGGCAGCAGGCAGGAGTGGAGGGGGCAAGGTCCTTGCATGGATTTTGTGCATCTGGCATCTAGTTAATAGATAATGATACAAGAATAAAATCTGTGTTTTTCATAATCACAACTATAAACCTACTTTTGTCCTACCCTGTATATATACATTAATAAAGAAAAATCTAATAAACTACTACTCACTGTCCTCCAATCTCATATCCCACAATGACCAATATTCACTGTATGCTGTATATTTATACACACCTTTGCTATATTTATATCTTACCTAATATAACAGTAATATGCAAATTGACTGTACCTCTGCTACACCCACAAGCCACACACACCAGCCAATTAGGAGAGAATATGCAAATTAACCCAACCAAGATGGCTTCGGCCACAGAACAAGCAGGTTTGGGTTTCCCCAGCAATGGAGGAAGCCAAGCTTTCCACACACCCTGGTGAGCCCAGGCCTCCACTCAAGGCTACAAAATTTCAATTATAGAATATAAATAAATCCCAACAAAAATGGCTGCAGCCTCAGAGCAAGCAGGACACTTGGCTCTGCTCAAGGCTACAAAGTCTCACTTATAGAAGATAAATAAATCTCAGATCCCAGGACCTCAGATCCACTTGGGTTGCAGGGTGTATGTGTGGCTGGTTTGCAAACCACCGCAAGCCCCTCACCCAGGCTACCCATGCCCCAAGGAAACCCCCACCCTGATCTGGGACACTCTCCAGGGTAAACCAGCTGGCCTTCACCCATGCACCAGGCCTCTATCCTATCTAATAAAAGAGTAATATGCAGATTAACCATCACTCCAACACATAAGATGGCTGCCCCTATGTGGTCAAAGATCCTGTCCCCCTGTAGACACAAGATAGCCACCACAAGATGGCCAGCAAGGGAAGGATGTTGAGAGGGACCAGGCCTTCAAGGAGGAGGGCCTGTAAAGGAGGAAGATTGGGGGTGACCGGGCCTGCAGGGGAAGCAGTTGGGGGGGGCAGGCCAGCAGGGGAGGGCAGTTAGGGGCAATCAGGCTGGCAGGGGAGCAGTTAGGCATCAACCAGGCTTTTAGGGGAGTGGTTAGGGGTTGATCAGACTGATAGGCAGAAGTGGTTAGGTGCAATCAGGAAGGCAGGCAGGTGAGCAGTTGGGAGCCAGCAGTCCTGGATTGTGAAAGGGATGTCTGACTGCCTGTTTAGGCCCGATCTCAGTAGGATCGGGCCTAAACAGGCAGTCAGACATCCCTCAAGGGGTCCTATACTGAAGAGGGTGCAGGCTGGGCTGAGGGACCCCCTTCCTCCACCAGGCTCACAAATTTCATGCACCGGGCTTCTAGTATTTATATACTTAGGTAAAATCCAGGGTATCCCATTACTCTGAAGTTGATATGCTTTCTTCAAAGGAACTGGAAGATTACAGCTCGCAATGTGGCATAGCAGATAAGCATATTTACTCTATCATTCTCAGCCTTGACTGCATACACATGTCTAGTGTTCTCTAGGACTCGCATGCCTCCTAAGGTCCTATTCCTCTAATTCCATGTTGTCTAATACAGTAGCCACTAGCTACACATAGCTACTGATCATTGAAATATGGCTTTTCCAAAAGATGTGCCAGAAGTATAAAAAGCACACTAGATTTTAAAGACTTAGTTACAAAATAACTCATTAGTAATTTTTAATTGCTTGCCTATTGAAAAGATAAAACTTCAAATATATTTGATTAAATAAAATGTATTAGTAAAAGCAATTTTATTTATTACTTTTGCCCTGTTTAAATGATGAAATTATACAATTATACAATTATACAATACCTATACAGTTTCCCAAATAGTTCTATTCTAACCCAAAAGTCTTAAAAATTGCATGAGTTTATTCCAGAGGATGCACAAAATGATTCTTTGAATACATGAAAAGAAAATGTAATTATTATTTTTACTTATTTTGATCTCATTCATTTTTTTTTAATTTATAGTTTTGTGTATTTCTCAGACAATCATAATGTATTGGTGTGGTAGCAAGTGTGTGTAATTTGCAGTAAACAAATATATATTTATTTGGGAATGTATTCAAACATTTACTGATAGGAATGTGTAATAAAACATGTGAAAGCCATGCTTTGTAGGGGCAAACAGAGTGTCTATCTTCTCATTTCAAGTTTCTCCTCTTTGTGGTTCTCTGTGGGTATGTGTTCCTCCTGCAACTTTGTTGTGCTAACTTTATTTGTTTTCTCTCCTGAGTTGTGTCCAAAGGTTTCCCAAGGAGGAGATAGGGAGCTATATGCTTTGACTTCCTGTCTCTTGAATCTTAGGGTATGGTGTCCTTGTTTCTCTGGTACCCTGACCATTCCCTCTGTGAGGTTGGGCTACCCTGGCCATTCCCATGAGCTTTCCTCCCTTAGAGTATAGTTCCCAGCTCAATGAACATAATTCTCCCTCAGGCTCTCCTTCAGCACCTTCTCACACCACCTGGCTAGGAAGTTCCACTGTGGAAGTTACATTCCTTTGATCTTATCAGGTAATGAGAAGAGAGGGAAAGCAAAAGTGAGATGAGAAGATAGATTCCAGGGGCTCATCAATGGAATGAATCTCTCTCAAGTCAAATTCCATTCAACTGAAAGCAACACTGTCTCAACCTAGATTCTTGGTGTTAGAAAGGAGTTATAGGAGTTATAAGACTGCAACATTTCCTTTAAAAGAACATCTGCTCAGTAATTTCTTTTGGAAGGAATGGTCAATATCATTCCTTTATCACAACCTTAGTGGCAGCAGTGGGAAATATGGAATGGAGACACGAGTGATCATAAGTTGCACAGGGAAAGTAAAGACAGGGTTAAGCTTTTTTAAGGGGCTTGAACCACACCCATGGTTATTGTCCTGGCACACACATGCACACACAAATACTCACCCTTTGCCCTTTCCCCAGGCTCATTCCCCCATGAAATTAAAACTTGTCTTTGTTTTTATAATTCATGCATCATCTCTCTTCCACTCACCCAAACCCTCATTCTTGTGCTCAGATTGGGGGCATCTACTGATTGGGGGCTTGTTCTATGGAAGGCACAAAAATACAAAGATAAACAAGTCTGGTGAATGGTTGGGGGATTCTGTGTTTGGTGTTTTAGGGTGAACCTTTTCAAATTGCCAATATTGGACAGTTTGTGACCTACACAGTGGCCATTTCATATGGTTCAGCTTAATGTTTTTCTTGCGCACACATACATATGTTGGGTCTCATAGCAGCATAGAAGAGTTGTTAAAGACACAGATCCTGTCACTTGACTTATTATTTATTATCTTGGGAAACTCAAGTAAGCTTTAACTTAACACATTTAAGTCTCATTTTCTTTTTTATCAAAATGGAGATACTAACAGGTTCTACTTCATGGAGTTGTTGTGAGGATTAAAGGGTATGATTTTTATAAAGCACTTGACATATTGCCCAGTACATAATGAGTGTTCAATCAATGTTGATTGCTATGATCATTACTGCTGAGAGATATTGTCACTATAATCTATGGAACTCCACACATTGCTATTTGTAAAATAATACAGCAGACCTGCTCAAACTGGAGAAAAAGCTCTTATTCTCCCTCACAGCCAGCAAAACCACTATGACATCAATAGGGAAAAACGAACACCTAAACCATACAAATCCAACTAAAGTTCTTCAAAGAAAGCAGTTAGAGAGAAGGTGAAGGAAGAGAGACCGCAGGTAGCCAAGCTGGCCTTGTTCCATTGGAGACAGGGTTTTAACATCTAGAGATTTGCCTGTTTATTCAGAACAAGAGCAAAGCGCCTAGTTCCCTTGTGAGAAGTCCATGCTGAGTTTCATGTTGTGCAGGGAGGGTTTGAAAAGCAGCTTTAATTTAATTTAATTTAATGAGGACTGATGGGTAGAGAGATAGATCTGCTTGGATTCAGGGCAGAGCCGCTGACCAGTGCTAACACAGTGCCAGTTCTTTTACCCTCCAGCCTTAATTACCCCATCTGAGCAACGGCGATGCAAATCTGCCTCATGGGGTTTTTGTAACATGAAAAGGTGATCTTGAGTATGCCTTGTCCAGTACATGCCAGTTTACTTTTCTCCTTTTGTAGAATGTCACTCCAGGAAAGAGCCAACAATTCTGGCCCGACAGGCACAAGCAGCCAGTCCTGCCTTCTGAAAGCAGATCCTCCTCCTCTCTCCCTCACCTCTCACCCTCTCCTCTCTTACTGGCTTTTACCCAGAAGGCCCAGGCCAACTACCAAACCATAGGACACTGAGGTTGACTTTCAGGGATCCTCCTCCCTACCCCCTCCAACTCCACCCCCTGTGTGCAGCCCTGCTCTAACTCCCTGCCTGTAAGGTAAGACCCATGGCCACAGTGTTGTGCTATGCCAGCACTTTCAGGGGGGGATTCATCTGAAACCACTGTCAATAATCTGTGTTTATTTGGGGCATGCAGAAGAGCCAAGGGCTATGAATGGAGCTACATTCCAGAACTCTCCATGGTTTCCATCAGGCCATGTCAACCAGGCTCGTTACCTGGAAGGAAGCTAAGCTCTCTTTCCAATTCCTCAGAAAGGGATCATCCACACACTAGTCATAGTCTGATATTCCACTTTTCATCCGCTGACACTGCCACTCAATCTTGTGTCTTATCAAAGATGAGAACTCAGAAAAATGATGATGAGAAAGTATGTGTTTGTGGTCGTCAGGGATAGAAAGACTTCTTTATTTTATGTATTTAATATTTCAACTTTTTTTCGAATTATAATACACAGGGAGGAAAATGTACAAATTATAAATGCAAAATGAGGAGTAGATACAGGTAGAAACACAGTAGCATAGGGCCCCACCTCTCACAGCACAAGAATTGAAAACATAACATAATAACCTTTTTTATGTATTCATTACAACCAACCATGGACTGGAGCTAGCTCCCACCAGGTCAGAAAAGCCTACTAAGGGCATCACTTCCCATCCCCACATTCAAACGCCTCACACTGGTACTTAAAATCAGCATCTATGGAAGTATTTACACCACAGAAATCAGTAAACACTGCAAACCAGGGCTTTTTTTTTTCCCTTGAAGAGGCAGTTATTAAACATTTATCAACAAACCCCTGCTTACCACCCTCATAAAATTTGTGAACAAAATTTAAGTAATTTTCTGACCATTTTAATCAATTCCTGCCCTTTAACTAAAAACATAAAATAAAAATAAAAATTCCCTTTTCATTGTCTTGCCCTCAGAGTACACAGACTTTGCTATCTCCCTTCTGGAAATCCTCAGATATTTGACAACTGCTACACTTCAAGCCTTTTCTCCTCTTTCCTGCTTTCTGTTAAATGCTTGCTATTCTTTCTTCGAGTATACTGAAGTGTGTCCCCAGAGAGATATCTGGGTGGTTGATATGCAAACCCCAGGTCATCCTGCAAAGAAAGCTCTAAGACTTCCAACAGCACCCAGGGCCCCTTGGATGCAGACACTTCCTGATGTCCCTGTCCACTGGTTTGCCCTACCTTGTGCCTTTCTTAATTCATTGCATTTTCAGTGTAACCACAGACTGCCCTGAAGGCAGACTGGAATCCCATTACCCAAGGGCAGCAAGGTAAGAAGAACCCCTGGGATAGCCTCTTCACTACCCTGGCTTTTAGTCCCTCCTCTGTGGAGAGACACTGTGGGTGAAATGATGCTGGAGTCCCTTCCAAATGGGCAGGTCGGCTTCTTTGTACCCTGTGAGACTTTCTGCAGCATGACTGCACAGGGAAGTCCATTTTTTATAGGAATGAGAGGAAGGTGGGGGCAAAATGCTGAAGCAATCTTTTCAGGACCTTCTACCTGACCTCTGTCTGAACAAATAATTAATCTCCAGAAAGAACAGCTTGCTGATGCATCCAGGCTGTGCCTTGCAGATTGGGGCTGGGAACAGCGCCTGTGGATTTATGAGGTGACGTCAGTTTGAAGAGGGGCAGGCAAGGCCTGAGCTGTATTTTACACACTCCTCGATTGTTTTAACGGGCCTGCTCTTGAAGGCCTCCAAATCTCTCCCCATGCTGAGCTTTATTAAAATGGCAAAGATGGAGAGGAGTGCTTTTCCAGATAAATCAGCTTATTTTCACTCTGCTCTCTCTCCCTTCCCTCGTCTACTGAAAAGCATTCCCACAGGGAAGAAAGTGAGGAACTGCAAAGTACTTGCAGGTACATGCTTAATGCCTTAAACTCTTGCATTGTGTTAACAGCTATTCATGGGCCCTGCTTTAAAGAAATAGATGGATTCTCAATCTGACCAATTTAAATAATCCCTTAGAGAGAACTAGGGGGAAGATTTATGTTCTTACTAAGTGAAAGACACACCAGAGTTTAGCCTGGAGGCTGGATCTCTGCACTCAGAGTATCATAATGCAATTCCTTAAGAGGATCCAGATAAAACTAGGTTTAAAAATAACAGGGACTGGGGGAACATGGGGGCTGAAGGAGGAGAGAAAGGGGAGAAGTCAGAGTAAAAGGAGAGGGCAAAGCTTTTGTCCTACAGGTAACACTAGAGTGGGAATGAAGGAGAAGTTGAAAATATAGTTCTGTTTATTTATTATATGTACTAGAGACCTAGTGCACAAAATTTGTGCACTTGGGGTAGAGGTCCTCTCAGCCCGGCCTGCACTCTTACAACCCAGGACCACTGGCTCCTAACCTTTCACCTGCCTGCCTGCCTGACTGCCCCTAATCACTCTGCCTGCCTGGTTACCCCTAACCATTCTGCCTCATTACCCCTAACCACTTGTCTGCCTGCCTGATCACCCTTAACCACTCTGCCTGTCTGCCTGGTTGCCCCTAACTGCTCGCCTGCCTGCCTGATCACCCTTAACCACCTCTGCCTTGGTCCCCACCACTGCAGCTTCATCTGGAAGAACGTCCAGAATGACATCTAGAAGGTCATTTGGCTATCCAGTCCAATTAGCATATTATACTTTTATTATTATACACAATGTGTCTCTATATGTATATGTATATATGATACTTAAACACAAATAAACACACATGTACAGTCTCTTCCTATATATGTGTAGACCAGATGTATAGTTGTCTATTTTTAAGAGTAAAGAAATAGAAAGACATGGAGGGTGAAGGCATGTATGGAAGGGAGGAATAAGGGGGGCAATGGGAAGATATGTACACATGTAATATATTAATAAAAATGGAAAAAAAGAAATATAAAGACAGACTTACTTATATTTAGAATTCCCCAAACATACAATAATTATTGAGATTGAAAAACCTCAGAGGCCTAAAATACCACATTTATGGGAACAAAATCAAAATTATGGTTGCAATTTAGAAAGATTTTTTAAAGATGGTGATGATAGAGGAATAATTTCAGGGAAAATGAGAGAGTCTTGTTGAGAAGTGAGAGAAAGTGCCCATAAGGAGTGGTGTGTGTGTGTGTGTGTGTGTGTGTGTGTGTGTGTGTGTTGTTGGGCACATCTGTAATGGGGCAGCAACCAATCATGGAAAAAGGAGAAGCAAGGAAACAATCTGAAACATTATATACCTCAGTTCCAACTTATATTAGGGCTGCAAAAGATTGGTCAATCTAGTTACAATTTAAAGAAAAAAATAAGTGTCTAAATCTGATCAGCTCAGTTTGAGCTCTATTGAAATTAAATGCAATCATTTCTGATTCTATGGCTCCTCTCTATTATTTCACATTCTTGTTCCAGATACTATGCAAAGGTGTTTGATTACAAATGCCTTTTGAGTCATGTAAAAGTATATTTTTAACCTGAAGGGTAGAGAATCAGGAGTCATTGGGGAACTTTTCATCTGGAGAGTGACAGGATGGGACTTGCATGTCAGTATGATAATTCACTTATTGAACATTCTCTACTCAGTGCCCACAACATCTTTTGGGGAAGTTTTCCCAAGTCACTGCCTTGAGCCATGACATTTTTAATCTTTTAGTAACATCGTGGACATAACTTCCTGGTGATCAATTTTTGGTCATTTTTACTTATTAGAAATGATCTAATTTAAAGCTCTAATAGCATATTCTATCTAAGGTTTTTCTTTTCCCTGTTTGTGGATGGAGAAGGGGGATATCTTTTCTTCCACTTCTTTTTGACTCCTAGTCCTAAGAGTAGAACTGGGGAAATGTTCTGCCCCAGGCTAACCTACCCTGTGACCCTTTTCAAGGCTGTAGCCCCAGTAAGATGCTGGAAATGGAAGACAAAAGAGATAAGTATATCTTGCTTAAGTAGCTTATGCTGTAGTTTCCTTTCCAATGGTCTTTTTTGCCTTTCTTACTAAGGTGGGTGATAGTCAATGCCTTTTATTGGCAGACTCACAAATACTTTCTCTTGACCCTTTTAGAGGAAGGGGAGTCATATCAATTGCCTGATTTAGAGAGATTAGTTTACAGCTTAATTTTTCCCAACAGCATTTTCCCCTGTCCCCATGGTATCACTACATATCGTTGCTGGGTATTAGGGTACATTGGCCACCTCCCTTTGTAGAGAGAGTAGGAAAGACAGCTCAACAGTATAAGCTCAACTCAATTCTGAGGTGTGCATTTGACCCAAAGAAATCTCATGTTTCAATGCCAACATGAAAGGAGGCAGAATAAACTCTCACCTTTTCTATCCAGTTTTCTTTTTTCCTGCTGGAAATGAGAGTGGGGGTTGGAGAGAGATATATACAGGCAAGTTCTTCAAGTATCCTAGCCAAGCAAGCTCCTAATGAGAAACTGGGACTTCAATTTTTATTTATTAGCATACAGAGTCTCTGAGAATGATTCTCTAGGTGGTTCTCTCACTTGGCTTAGGTAAGAGGGATATATTGCCCCCACTACCCTGACAGTCTACAATGATACTTCAACCTTCTTATCCTCCCCTGTCTTCTTATATGGATCTGGGGCTAGGCAGGGAAAAGGGAGTGGTCTTGGGGTACTGTTGGTGTATAGGTTATATGTGAGGCCACAGGGAATTTCTGTTTTATAGTATCTACTTTGGGCTAATGTAGAAAATCAATGGAAGCATGTTGTGAGCCATAGTCCAGTTCAGAGATGATGAAAATAAGAACTAGGAAAAAAAGGAGAGAAAGTTAAGAAGTAAATGTGAGTGATTATATTGATTGAGAAATGTAGAAAGTGGAGGAAAAGAGGTGCATCTAAGATTTTTGTGCTTTTATGCCAGCAACAGATTGATGATAATGTTATTCACTGAGTTGAGAAATCAGAGGCTGGAAGTGATAGGAATAAGTGGAAGGAAGAGTAGAGGGAAATGAAAGAAGTGAGTTCAGTTTGGGGCATGTTATTAGTGGAACTACATGAGACAAAGTCCAGACAGAAAGAGTTGTATGACTAATAATACAAAAGAATGAGAACGTAGGAAATATGAGAAAGGAAAATAGTTGGGTGTGATGGAGGACATTTTACATCTTTAATGCAAATACAATGAAAACAGATGATTGATTCTATAGCAAAACTCTCTATCATGGGAAGAAAGAACTTATTGACCCTGAGATGCTAGGAGGAGGTTACATCCTAGAGGGGGCTTAACACACATTAATTACTAAAGCTACAGGTAGCTGCCAGATCATAAATTATGTAGAAGGATAACACATGATGAAGGGCAACCGAATGGAGTGTGCATGCACTACATCAGCAAGTTTGTCAGAAGAGGGAATGCACTAGAATGGAAGCTGCTTCTAATAAGATAAAATATAAACAAGAGCTACACTTTTAGTTATTTGAACATTTTATAATCATGGGGATTAAGAATGTCAGAGTTGCACTATAGGGAAACCTAAGGAAATATGTCATGTTTAGGACCATATTCTTCAAAACTGAAAACTAATACCTGATTCTTTGGCCTGCACTCTGTGGGGAGGACATATTTAAATAAAATGAAATGAATGAGTTGGTATCTCAGGACCTAAATGTGCTTGGATATAACCTTCTCCAATCCTATACTTTCTTGGGAAGGACTCTTATTGAATTTAAAATGTTTAAGAAGGGGATTTCATTATAGGGATGAGGGGAGAAGAACATGGTAAATTTTTCCTGAACTTAGCCAGGTATTTGCTTTCTTCTTCCATGCTTTCAGAATATTACCATTTACCCAGCCATCTAGAATGAGTGTTCATGTTTTCTCTTTGCAAGAGGTCCATCATTTTTAGTCTTACTATCAATGGTGGTCAAACTGTCATTTTATAATACCACAGCACAGTATCTGACATCCTGTGGGTGAAGCAAGCTGAAAAGGTCTGATCTTCAAATGTTGTCTATTATTATTATACCAGATCTCTGTAGCTTGCTTCACCCACAGCAGTGAAAACTCTCTCCCTCCCTTTCACCCAGCTCCTGCTAAATACATTGTCTGTGTCCTTGAGCACTCAGTGAGGGGTTGGTGGAAGGGATTCAGATAATGTGTTTATTCTTTCCTGGACACCCTCCTCTAATCCTCAGCTCCAAATCCATTTATCTCCCCTGTAAAGTGCTTATTGACAGAAAACTTGAGCACTCAGAATGGTGCCAGCTAAAGACAAGCCTTTCCAAACAGAGCAGTCATGCTTCCCCTTGATCTCCCCAGGCTGAACCCAAAGAAGAGTGCATGTTTCTGTCTCAACCTCAAGGATTAGTTCAGGAACTCCCCCTCTTCCCAACATCAACTGCTTTTGCGGGTCGTTGATTTTTCAGAAAGCAAATGCCTGTGGTAGAGGCATGAAATAGCACTGCTCAGCTTCAAGAAGTATGCGATCTGATACAGCCAAAAAATAATTTTATCAGGCCCCCCATAACGTCTCTGCACCACCCTCTCCCCACCCCGCCCCTACATTGCAAACACTCTCTTGCTATGCACTCAGTGTTTTTGAATCTCTCTAATTCTGACTCTTCTTTTGTTAAGTTACAGAGAGCATGAGTTTCCAGGTATGCAACAATGAAAGTCCAAGAATAGAACTGAAGGGAGAGGCAGAGCCCAATGTCTGAATTCATGTAGTTGCAGCTGATTTCTCTTGGGTCATTGCTATCCTAACCAGGGACTACTTTAATGAGCTGGTCTGGTTAAAGTCTGTCATCAGATTGGATTAGGTACAGTCTCTCTTCTACAGGAACAGCAGGACCAAATGACTTCCAGCTTCATGTTCCCCTGAATTCATCACCAAGCAAAACTTAAGAATCACATGTTACATATACAATGTCCATTCTGAGAAGTTCAAAGTGTATAAAAGAAGCCAACAGATTCAACATGGCCCTTTGTTCATAGGAGAGACAGAGACTTGGATTTAAATCTAGGTATTGTCACTTAATTGGTATCTTGAGAAAGTCACTTAACCCCTCTGTACCTCAGTATTTTCATCTGTAAAATACATGCCCCAAAGATTATTTTGTAAATATTGAAGAATGTAAAAAATTTAAAACATTTAGGACAATGCCCAGCATCTAATCTTGCTTTTAGACATTATTATTATAAGAGAGCTAGATATAAGATATAGCAAAATACTATGATGATAAGGTCCCTCTTACTTGAGAACAGCAATATGAGTAGGGATATATTTTTAGTTAGAATATGCTAAGCAGTAGGCAATGAAAACCTGCACTGTTCTATACTATACTATAGTGAAAAGGGAAGGGCCCACCAATTTTAAGAGATACTGTGGCGGTAGAATCAAGTTTTTTACATACTTTAGATGGCGTGGACAGTTGAAAAGAAGTCAAAGAGCATACAAAGAATTGAATCTTGGCAAGATGAGAAATGATAAGATCATTAATATAAGTTAGAAAGTCAGAAAAATAAACTTGCTTGTGGAAGAATGTAACAAACTAGATTTTTGGTTATGTTGAGTTTGAGGTACTAGTAGAATATACCAGTGGGGTTACCTAACCAGCATTTAGAAATTATGTTCAAGGGAAAAGATGAGTTCTGGAAATATAAATTTGAAGTCATCAGCAAAAGAGCATAATTGAGAGTTTGAATTAAGATATCCAGATAAAAAGGTGATTATAGAATGTTGGATCAAGTATACATTCCTGGTTCAATGATAGAGTCCTCAGGAGAGGGTGAAGAATCCCTTTCTAGAAAGATAATGCATCCACCAGCCAATCAACAGGAACATTTCAAGCTCATCAGCAATTTTGAATGACATTATAAATTGGTTATCAAACTACCATTCATTGATTTTTTTTGTCTTCAGTGAAATGAATTACATCAGTTCACTTATAGTCTGATCAGTTCACGGTAACAATATTAAATAGTTTCTAAGGTAGGAAAATTTAGGATCAGATGCTGAAGTGTAACTGGAAAGTCCAGTCATGCCCAAGTCCAAGTTATCAAATCTGGTCCCTCTTTTCATTGAGAGGGCCAGACAGATGAGAAGAGGCCTTAAACATTCAATTTCCATGACCTAGATTAAAAACCGTTAGTCAGAACAGCTCTTCTCACCTGTTCTGTTATACTCATTCATAGTGATTCTGGGCTTCTGAAAAAAGTGTCCTGAAATTCTTCAATTATTGTCACAGCTCCTACCTGATTTTCTATCTTCTTCTTTATTTGATAAACCCAGCCAATTCATTGCTTCTTGTTCAATGCTCCTGTTAACATTGTTTTATATTATTAACATTCTGATGTTACTTAAGCCCACTTCCTAGCATGCCCTTGATCAAAAAGCATCAATTTCTTATGGTGAACCAGTTAGAGCATCATCATGATATGTCAAGGTTGCAGGTTCAATCCCTAGTCAGGGCACATACAAAAATCAACCAATTATTATATAAATAAGTTGAATAAAAAATCTATATTTCTTTGTCTCTCTCTGTCCCCCCCCCCTTTTTTTTAAAAAAAAAATTATTTCAGAGAGGAAGGGAGAAGGAGAGAGAGAGATAGAAACATCAATGATGAGAGAGAATCATTGATTGGCTGCCTCCTGTACACTCCCCACTGGGGATTGAGCTCACAATCCAGGCATGTGCCCTAACCAAAAATCGAATGGTTCATAGGTAAATGCTCAATCATTGAACCATACCTGGCCAGGCGCTCTCTCTCTCTCTCTCTCTCTCTCTCTCTCAACTGAACACATAAAATTTTTTAAAAGATATTTTATTGTCCAGCCACTGTGTGTAAACTCTTTATATTGGCTTTCAAAATCTTCCCCAGTATTGCTTACCCTCAACTAACTGTGATTTATATTCCAGCCAAACAGGACCCTTGATGATTCTTGAACTCCATCCATACATCTGCACTTTGATACGAGTGCTAAATCCCAAACTGAAATTTGACTCATACTTTGTGAAGCAAATGCTTTTTACACCCACATCTTGAAATCTGTTTCTATTCCCTAAACTAGATATAAACTCTTCCAGGATTCAGTAGAGTGCAGTGGCCCAAAGCTTGAATTCTAAAACCAACTGTATGATTCAAATCCCAGCTACCCCATTAGCTGACTGTGTGACCATGACAAGTCACTTTTCACTCTACATCTGTTTCCTGATCTGGGAAATGGGGGATATTAATCAGATATTAAATGAGATGATATGCATTTAATCTGGTGCATGGAATCCTATAATTATACATCGAATGAGTTATTGTAACAGATGTTGTTGATAGCTCACCCATGTCTACTTGGTGTCTATCGCTACAGTCTCAAGGCTATTTGTGCAAAACATCTGTGATTCTCTGCAGTCATGAAAGCCTGCTTAGGTCTCATATAGTATAGACCAGAGTGTCTGATGCTTAATCCCCAAGAAGCAGTCCTCAACCAAAGACAGATGGAGAATTAGTAGATAAATATCCCTTGCTTGAAATAACTCTGAAGCATATGCTATGGATGGACAGTATAGAGTCTATATTGACTCCTAGGGTTACCAAGCAGGCTCTAACACCAGTTGCCCTTAATGGTAACTGGCTTGACATATGTCTTTTATCAGCTTTCTTTCCTTCCCATATTTATTCTCTGCTCTCCTTTGTGTTTCCTGGTATCACCTCCTAAATAAACTATAAGTACTTGAATGCTTGTTTCAGGATAAGCTTCAGGAGGAAACTAAAACCATGAGAAACTTTCTCATTAAAAATTACTTCTGAAACTACCAAATATTTTGTTTACATTAGTCTTTTAGCAATTAGAGTCCATCCTCATTAGACTTAAAATTCAATAGAAAAACTAGGAGTAGGGTACAAATAAATTTAAGATTCTGTGTGCCTCTCTCATAGAAATTATTCAGTGTGTACTTAGAGGACAAAGAATAAAGGGATATTTAAAGGTTTCTTACTGAATGTAAAAATAGAATAAGAAAAATTGATTGATTACTAGAAGTATTTGACAAATTTTTGTGGTCTGCACAGCCTTTTTTCATAAGGTTGGATCTACCTCAGTGCACATGCAGCACCCCCAAATCCCCTCTCTGCATCAGGACGCCTCATCCTCCTTCAGTTAGATCCATGAAGCATTCATCATTACCTCATCATTACATTGTCTCCTGTCATTGTACTTGTGTAACCTTTTATCTTGTTCAAATATAGAAAATATTTTCTAGGGATTACATTTTAGACAGACTGCTTCCTGAAGACCTATAGTTTCTCACTTTAATCTTATTAGCACATTCTTCAGATTGCACTTGGGTGAGTGACTTCTAAGAGCTTTTCTGTGCATGGCTAATCCAGCAATGGGGTATGGTTTCTTCTCACAGCCAGTCATGGAAATCTTCCTTCCCAAACTCCTATCCTGACCCCTTCTTGAACTTTGCCTCCTAGATGCTAGGATCTGCCTTATATGGAAGAGAAGTTCTGGAATCAGTGGACTGTGAACTACAGCTCTATGAAAACTGACAGACAATGGTGATTTTCCCTTAGGTGACTGCATAAGATTTATGATTATAAATTTGAGAATGGCTGTGACCTCTGGTGCTACCAGCAATACCATTCAAAGCATTCCTTCCACTGTAGTGTTTCTCAAAGGGTGATCTGTGCATCATCTATATTAGAGAGGCTTCTGTGGTGTTGCTTAAAATGCAGATTCCTGGCATCGCTCAGGCACACTGAATCAGAATCTCCTATGGAAATGTTGCAATTAGCACTTTCAACAGGATATCTGAAATGACCAAATCATTCCAGTTCTCCCAGGACTATCCTGGGGAAAGCAGCAAGAAGTCTTGTGTTCCTTTGGTCCTGGGACAGTTTGTCACTTTGTGGTTGCATCTTACATACACTGAATTTTAGAGCTTATTACAGACTCCAAGGTATGACACATTATCACAGATGTCACCTTTATTTAGTAAAAGTCACTGAGCCCTTGAGGAAATTTTAATTCAATGTGATATTGGGGTGGAGAGCTCCCACAGACATGGATCTTGGTGAGAGCCTTCAGCAAAGGATTGAGTAGTGTAGACCCAATGTATTTGTTTGATTACTTCTCTTATCTTTTAAACCTGAGATGCTGTGAGTTGAACTTGGTCTAGATTCGCTTGAGTTTACCATTTGCTTTTGTGTCTGCAAGTCATACTCTGGGTTTATATGGTTATATATTCTAATTTTTCCTCCACTTTCCATGCCCTACAAGCAAACACTTGGATATGATTGTTATGCACCCTTAGGTTTGTTTGCACATTGTAAAAATGAAGCATTGTTTCCTCTTTTTAAATTTATACAAGTTGCATTCTAGCCCTTACCTTTTTCTGTTAGTTACTATATTTAATGCTGTGTAGTCCATTAATTTGTCGCTTATTGTGATAGGCATTGCCTAAGGTGGCTTCAGCCTCTTAGTATTACTGCCCTTATGTAATCAATCACCTCACCTTGAGTACCACTAGACTTAGCAGCTTGCTCCTAATATGCAAAATGTGACAAAAAGATGCCACTTTTGAGATTCAGTTACAAAAAGCCTCTGTCTTCCTCTCTTGATCTTTCACATGGCTTGCTCTGCTGGAAGCTGGCTGAAATGTTGAGAGTTGCCCTCTACAGAATTTCAAATGCAAGGGCTAGAAAGAGCTTCCAGCCAACATCCAGCAAGGAATTGAAGTCTGGTCCAATAGCACAAGGAACTAAATCCTGCCAATAGTCTTGTGAGTGAGTTTGGAAGCAAATTTTACCCAGTCTCATCGAGCCCTGAGATGACCGACTGTAGCTCTGGACACTCGATTGCTCCTTTGTCAGAGACTTTTATGCCATGTGGCTCCTGGCCCACAGAGACTGTAAAATGATAGATGTTTGTTATTTTAAGATGTTTACTTTGGTTTAATTTGTTATGCAGCAATAAATAACATACATGCACAGTATCCATAGTACGCTTTTACCACATATATTTGTCCATTTCCTGCAGATTGACACATGACCAAATCTAACTCCCACTGCTTCAAGTACCACTGCCATGAGTATCATGAGTAAGAGCCCCTTCTGGACTCTGTGAATAGTTCTCTGGGCTACATGTACACAATGGAACTGCCAGGGAAGACCTAGAGACTAGAGAAGCACTTGGAACAATACTCTCTGTTTCTTCAATTCCCAAATTGTTTTTGCTATTCAAAAAAATATTTTTTTCCCTAGCATATTGTTCAAAAGATGGGTAGCCCTTGAGGAAAATAAGGAAACCAAAGAATAGTGTGGGATCAAAGAATAGTCAGGCGTGGTATGTGGAGCTGCTTGAAGGGTTGGTGTCTTGTCCTGAAAAGGTTCTCAGGTATGTTGCTTCTTTTGTGACCCAGGCTGACTGAGTCATGCTGGGCTTCAGGCATGAGGGACTGGGAGGAGGAGGAGGAGAGAGGGCTTGTTCAAAGCTCAGTGGACTCATCTATAACCATTAAAACAATGTTTCTCTGTTTGCATTTAATAAATGGCTTCAAGTTCCTGGAAATGTGTGCAGAGACCCCGTGGCTATTAGAAGATCTATCACTTTATTCTTTATAGTAGGCTGAAATATATTTGGAAGTCACTGGACTGTGGCTGTCCTACATCAAAAGGCATTTCATAACAAAACACCATCATGCCCCATTTATAGAAATAGCATGCTGTGCTCTGGCTGCTGTGGGCAAATAAAATATGTTCTTGTAACATAAACAACCTCACCTTCCTTCTAAAGCTGAAGGGCCATAAAAGATTTATTTAAATAAGCTTTTGAAATATGTAGACACATATAAAAACATGTTCAACATAAATATACATACATGCATACATACATGGATAGATAGATTGACATCAGAGAGACAATCAAATCAAAATGAACTTTAAAATCTAACAGACAATATTAGACAAAAGAATATCAAAGCCAAAAGAAACATGAAAAATCTTCCAGTCCATGCATTATAGTTTACAAAGAAAGAAACTGAGGCCCAGAAGAAGTGACATGTCCAAGATTTATGGCCTGTCAAAGGCAGGGTATAAAATAGAACCTGAGCCTTGACTCCCAGTCAGTGCCATTCCATACACTTGAAATTGACATAAAATATGCAAAATAAAGTGAGTTATTTTCTTATCTTTCTTAGGTCCACTAATGGTGGAATTTCAAACAAATGGATAATGCTCAAGTTTATTGAGCATGTGATGATTTTAACATATGTCCACAAATTCTTCATGTCTTGCTTCAAGAGTTGGAGCTTAAAAACTCTTTCATTAACTTCAAAATGGTTTCATGAAGAACAGAAAAGCTGCTATAAGACCTGTTCAGAGATGACATATAGTTACTGAGACTGCAAAGGCTGAGTTGGGAGCTCTTTCAAAAGTTTCCTCTCAGTCCTCTTCCCTTTGAGCAAAGTCTTTGGGATTCAGCAGTGATGAGAGAATAGACTCCTGCCTCTCTGTGATTGAATTAAAGGTTTGGGGGTTAAGAAACCTGGTCATTGTTCAAGTTCAACAATGAGTAATTAGCACTTAGAACATGCAAAGTACTAAAGGAAAAAAAAGAAAACCCTTTCATTAAGTGCAAACTGGACTTAGTAACTCATTCCTAAAGATTATAATATGGAAGAAATGACAGGTATGTCTGAGAAGGGGTCATAAAATCAGTACAGTATCCTTCTTGATTTCTCTCTTGATCACTTCCTCTGGGGGATATCAGTTGCCATGTCTGGCCTCCACCTCTATATGCCAGGATCTGAGGCCTCCAGTTCACAGCCATGTGAATGTGCCATCTTGGAAGCAGATCCCTCTTCATCTCCTTTCCTGCCTTCCCTTAGCAATGTTTGTCTATAGAGTCCTCCCAGCATTAATTAAGAAAAGCTACCAAGCAAATTTAGTCTGGTAGAAGCTCACCTGTGGAATTATGGAAAGATTATTTAAGAAGACTAAACTGATTTAGAAGACAGAAGGTACATTGGCCTTTGCCACTCATTCACTGTACTATTTTGGACAAGTCACTTCAACCATACCAACCTCAGCTCTTCCTTCTTTAATAAAAAATTGTCTAATATTTATTGTAATAAGCAACATTTATCAATGACACTCTATGCACTAGGTTAAGTAATTATCATCATTGCCTTTATTATCGTTGCCTTTAACACACCCTTGTGACATAGGAATTTTATTATCCACATTTCACAAAGGAGGAAACTAAGGCTCAGTGCTAGTAAATGGTAGAGCCAGGATTCAAACCTAAGCTCTTAACTACCACAGTCATAGAAATTCTGAATTGGTCTTAACTTGAATTAAAGTTATCTAGGTGGTAGGATTCAGAATATGCAACGTAAGTGGAGGACTGATGGGGTGAGTTTATCAGATACTTATTTATACAAGGAAGCATGGAGTAAAGATAGTATCAGAGCACATGCGTTTGCTTCCAGGACATAGCTCAGTGATTCTAGAGGAAAGAAAAGATTTTCTTGATGCCAGTCACCATGATTTTGTGGAACCATTCAAAATAAAAGCAAAAACAAAAGGTTGGAATATTAGTATGCAGGACATCCACATAATTGTGCCAGTATGTTCATTAATAATTGGTCAGGATGTCCCATTACAGACATCATTGACCTTGACATTGGACATTGGCAGCAATTGAATGCCTTCAGTAGATATCACTGACAGTTTCAGAAGCAATGGGAGTCATCACCCCAAATGAGCCAGAGTGGGAGAGAATAAAAGCACCAGATGTCACACAGTAGCCCAGAGGACCAGATTGCACAGCACATTATGAAACATTCTCTGCTTCAAGGCTACTGATGAGACACCAAAGGAGACAGAAACCTAGGACTACTTGGAAGACATTTGAAAGGGAACTTAAATTTCTACAAAATACAAGTGTAGTTTTCCAGAGAAGTTTTGTGTTTGCTATTGGGATCCTATTTTTATCTCAGGCTTGGGTGGTCTGAAAAATGTAGGTTACTGATAAAATGAAAGGGTGCTACTCCATGATGCTTTATATGGGTGTTTTCCCTTATGATCTTTAGAATCACAGAACATCAAACTTGATTAACAAAAGTACCAGTGCTGGAAGATAACTCTGGGCCCATTGGTGAGTCCTTTCAGTGCAACAATAACTGAAGTTGTACTATTTTACCTAATTTACTGGTCCCAGGGCTACTTGGCGAAAACATGAATAACTCTACCATAGTACTTTCCCAGGAAAGACATCTGATCTGGGGCAAAGAGGGGTTACCCCCAGTGACATATAGAATGTGCAGCTTCTTTACAAGGATGGGGTTTAGGGCTATCTTATTGAGGGGAATGCCTGTAGGAGACAGCCTGGGGGAAGATGTGGTTAGGACCACATTCCTCCTACCGGGAAAAAGGCTGCTGGCTTTCTTCTGAGAACTGCTTTGTGATGGGAAAGGGCTGGATGAACCATCTAACCCCAGCTTTTGCTTGGAAATGGGAGCTTCTCCACCCCAGAGGAAGAAAAGAAGAGAGGAGACAAAGAGCTGCAGGGCATATTTTCCTCTTTCCCCCTCTTGCAGAAAGAAAAGCCAACTTCAGTTAGGAAAGGGAAGGAGATTCAAAACATCTGGAAGGGAACTTGCTTATTCTGGAGGGTCTTATAAGAGTAGGGAGACCAGGAAGGCAGATGGGAGGACAGTGAAGGCTTCTGAACAACCAGCCTGGCCCAACCTGTCACTGACCTCCAAGTTCATCATCACTTTTCCCTCTTCACTTTGGCTTTGACTCCTCATTAACCTGAGGCCTTTGGCTGTCTCCTATCCCAGGCTGAAGGGGGCAGTAGCAACAGCCCAACCTGAGCATCACAACCCACTACTTTTTGGATCCATGAGAAATTTGCACAACATTACAGACCACCTACTGAGTGGGCACACAGAGTTCACGACCTCTAGCATTCAAATAGCTAATCAGTTTTGTTTTGCTGTGGAGAACCTCCTCTTTAATCTCCATTCTACCAAGCTGCCTTCCCCCCACCTCACCCCCCACTTCTTTAGAACACTCCCAGGCTTTCACCTCCTCTAAGAAGCCTTCTTGGATTATTTCTGCAGAAATTGCATATTCCTCCTCTTAAACCACACACAAACTGTCAGCACTGTGAAATTGCTATTCTTTCATTGTTGTTTACATTAACTCTGAACCCCTGCCTTCTCCACCCCAGGCAGAGCTGATGACTAAAAGACTTTAGGGTGGTTGTAGTGGTGTGGCTAATTCCCTAGAAATTAGCTTCATAAGGTTGATCCCTAACCCCAGGTTTTGAGTCACAAGGCTCCAAAGCCTGAAGGCTTCTTAAAGATTACCTGCTGGATAGGATTTACAACATTCCCCAAGAGGTCATTGCCCACACAGGCTCTGATCAGGATTCCCCTGTGGGTGGATAGATTGGGTCTGGAAATTAAGCCAAGAAAGGTCCTTTCCATTTTCTTAATTACTGATGGAGCAGAACGCTGAGCTGAACAATCTGCAGGAATTGTATAACTGCGGACCCAGCATCTGTTTTTCATCAGCTTCTTTCATTGGAACATGGAAGTCTCTTTTGGATTTACAGTTTGCTTGAGCATCCAGACCTTGAAGAGTCCTTTTTTCATAAAGGGTACATTCTCCTTTCTACTTCAAGCCACAAAGTCAGGCCATATCCCAAAGGAGAAACCATTCAAAACACATGTCAAAGCATCATCCTTGCCTTATGGGCAACTATGGCTTTCACTGCTTCAGCCATGATAGCAACAATCACTTGATTATAACTTTTAAACCTCAGATGGTTCCTGTATAAGAATATAAATTACTGCAAAGTTACATTATCATGGACTTTTAGAACTGATCAATTTTTGTTTGACACAAAGAAAACAAGGTCTAGAAAAGTCACACAATTTGACCAAGTTCATGCAACCACGTAGGGCACCTGGACTCTAGTCCCTTCTCTGCAGTCTCCTAACCCTGTGCCATTTCCATGATCAGTGAAGAGCAAGACACTAAGCATACTAAAAAGAAGTGATATTCAAAATAAACAACACTAAATTTAAGAAGACAAGACTTAGAGAAGTTTCACTGATGGAAAATAGTTTATTTTCCTTGGATATTTTGATTGTAAAATTTTACAAAAGGTCATTAGAGATAACCTTTTGCATTTTCTATTTCCTACTTGGTTAATGCCTATAGCACACTGTCAATTGAAATTACCCACAATGATATATGCCATGAATTTTGAAGGTGAGCACATTTATTTTTTATTGTTTTAAATATATTTTATTGATTTTTTACAGAGAGGAAGGGAGAGGGACAGAGAGTTAGAAACATCGATACGAGAGAGACATCAATCAGCTGCCTCTTGCACGTCCCCTACTGGGGATGTGCCTGTAACCAAAGTACATGCCCTTGACCGGAATCGAACCTGGGACCTTTCAGTCCACAGACCAATGCTCTATCCACTGAGTCAAACCAGTTTCGGCTGAAGGTGAGCACATTTAAATAATGAGAGACCCATCCTTTCATTTTTTTTCTTTGGCTCTTCTGTGAGGGCTTCATGGTGGAGGACAATTTCAGGAGTTGCTGAAAGTTTGGGAAGGAGGCACGGGGCTAGGGTCCCTTAGCTAAGTCAGGATATGGCCATATCTTGATAACAGCAGTTCCTGATCATTGGATAGTTGTGCTGTGCCATATCCTCTTTGGGGATCTGGAGAAACATAAAATACCTGTTTGGTGTGATCTCTTCTTCTGCCCTGTTCTTGAATTACTAGCCAGGAACTCAACCCAATGAATGAGTGGAGAGCCAGGGAAACAAGGCTGAGCATGCTAGAAAATGGGCCAACTTTAGATCTGGACACTGGGTGGAGATGAGATTTGAGGGTGGGATCTTAGGTGAAGCCCACTGAAGATTTAAGGCTCAATACTGGGACCTAAGACTCTCCAAGAATATTAGAAAGACAGACTTTGTAGGTCCTGCTCTAAATGAGGATATCAGTGATAGGCACAGATGTGAAAGTCTCCTGGGAAAAACAGAAGAGTTCTTTTCAGTCTAGAAAATTGATATATTAACTCCCTCAATTACTCCATTTTAGAAGCAGAATTTGCTTTGTTTGCATAGCTCTTTTACACTAGTCCTTTCTTGATATACCCCAAGAATTGAGGAAGACAGACAGATTAAATAAAAATGAATATAAGTGACCAATCGTGTCATACAGAACCACAATGCTCACTCCTCTATTTAAAGCTGGTTGTCAAAAAGAAGTATTTTTAGTATTTTGGAGTGTTTTTCTTCTCGAAATCATTTTAATTTGGAGATTTACTTGCTTAAAATTTCCAAAGGAAGAATGGGGGAAGTTCAAAGCAATATCCAGAATGTTTTTGAAAGTTGGTCTCATGAGCAATGTATGTGTTGAACATAATATTCTTTCATTCTCTCACTGGGAAATTTCAGTTGAAAGTTTTTAGATTATTTTCCCCCTAATTTCTACAACTTTAAAAATCCACAGATAAATTCTGGTATAAGGACAACCAATGTTTTTATAGCTCTGACAAGAGCTGATGATAAATAGATAAGATGGGGGAAATGAAAATTCCTCCCCGATAAAATAAATAATTCCCTTTTTAAAATTTTAGGTGAGCAATGTTAATCAGATGGACTTTATTTCAAGGCCTGGAGAATCACTTGTTATTTGAAATCTTGACTTAAAGTGATAACATTTGTGAAATGCTGAGCTGAATTTAAAGAGCCAGAAACACACTTTGCTTAGGGAGGAGGTAAACACAGAGTATGGGAATAGCAGGAGGGAAGCCCCATTTTTCCATCTGAATAAAAGCAAGAAAGTGTTGAGACATCCCTCGTGGACTGGTGAAAATTGAATCTAATCTCAGGCAGATTAAGTAGATAGAGACTCCAGAGAATTTCTAGTCTAGTGACTTTTTAAGAGGCAGGGCAATGAAATTCTGAACTCACTGCATTGATTGGACCTTTTCATACAGAGAGCCGGAAGTTATCACTCCTGCTTAAATTCACCTCTAGGTGACCTCCCAATCCAACCTGGCTCCCCAAAGCCCACATCTGGGGCGCAGCTGAACTCAGATGTTAGAAGGGCTTATCACACCCATCCTCCTCCAACTGCCAGAGGTGTCAGGGGAGAGATGATCACCAAGGCAACAGAGGGGGTCACCCCCTCTCTTGGGTCATCTTCTGAGATGAGGAACATATGGAGAGTAAGTGAAGTTGAGGAAATCCCTGACCAGATTTTCCAAAGGGTGCTGTTCACCTATCTCTGAATTCACTAAAATAGAGCAACTTAATGATCTAAAAGATTGAAATTCATCCAGCAGGTATTAAGTTTCCCCTCCTTGAAAGAGGGCATTAACTTTATGGTGGACTTGGAATCAGAATCTCTCTGCTATGTGACTTGGGAAAGTCAGAAAATGTATGATATTAGAGGGTTCACAAAAATGAAGGCGTTAGCCGAGACCGGTTTGATTCAGTGGATAGAGCGTCGGCCTGCAGACTGAAAGGTCCCAGGTTCGATTCCGATCAAGGGCATGTATCCTGGTTGAGGGCACATCTCCACTATGGGGCGTGCAGGAGGCGGCTGATTGATGTCTCTCTCTCATCGATGTTTCTGACTTTCTATCTCTCTCCCTTCCTCTCTATTAAAAAAAAAATCAATAAAAATATATTTAAAAAAAAATGAAGGAGTTGCATCCTGCCTTCTCTCACCAAGCAGGTAATAAGGGCAAGTAGGTTAACATAAGTGCATCTGTAATGGCAATGATATAAATGTCCTTTATTTGCAATTTCCACTTATTTTTACAGTAGTAATTATTCCTGGGTGACAGAAGCCAGCAGTTGGCAAGTTTCCTCTTTGAGGGTCTCTCATTTCACTTCCCCATTCTTGGGTGACCATTAACCACATACAACAACTTACCCATCTTACTTTGCTACACCTGCTTTCTCCCTTTCAGTTTTCTCTTGCTATATCTCTCTCCGATGTTTTTTTCCCTACTATGACCTTGTATGGATCACTTCCTCTCCCTGGGCACTAGTGCCTTTATTTGTATAATAAATGGACTACACTGGACAACTTGTGAGATCCTTGTTGGTCCTGAGATTCTGTGATGACCTTATTATCCATTTCTACATTATTTTTGTTCTTCTCCAATAATTGAAGAACTTTAGTTATAGTTGTTTAGGAACCTGCTAGTTGTTTTCCTTGCAGAGATAGCTACAATAGGGCACTTTTGAACAAAACATGGTAGTCTCTCTAATCTATTCTGACCAGGCCACCTTTGAAGTACTGGAATCAGTTTAGGCTCCCAGTTTAGGCACTGTCCAATGAGAGAAATCTAGCAGGGACTTTAAATTATATCACAATCCTACTACTTGTTTATACACAGCTAAATTGGTTGTTAAAATTGAGATGCTTCTTTACTGGATGGTTAACATTCACTGTCCCTAGAATCCAGACTGACACCCTCTTCTAATCTCATATTAATCACATTTGTGGCAGAGGAATGTCCCCTCTCAAAAATAATATGAAGTGGCTGAACACAACACCATCACAGAGAAGATAAGATTAACAGAAATGTATTAGTGACTCACAGCCTAGGAGAGCATAATACACATGCCTTGCAAGGCCAGAGGAGGGTTGCATTTGGGAATAAAGTGAACAAGTAGGAGCTATACAAGGCAGGCTTTGTAATAACAAGAAAGTGAGGTGCCCCTTGTTCTTACAGGAAGATAAAATTGGTTTGCTTGAATACTTTTATGGACTGGAAGGGTACTAAAGTCTAGTAGATTGAGGACCAGGTAGAGTACAGTTGGTCTAATAGAGGAACTAGATGGGTGAGGAGCCTTTCCCACTGGTTGTGGAGTATATCTAGTAAGAGCAGGAGAACTCATAGTTTTGCTTAAGGGGCCCTATGAGGTTCAAAGATGCCAAAGCAGAACATAGAATTTTATGTCTTGCAATACATACTCCTTCTTACCTCCCAGCCCCTCTCCCAAGGTGAGTCTTGGCCCCTACATGGTCCAGCTACTAAGCCATTAATACCTGGATAGAGTCTCCAGTCCCTGATCCAATACAGTATGTAGCAACTGGTAAGACACAGTGCCTGATGTCCTCTTCCTTTAGTTAATGACTGTGTCTTACCAGTTGCTACATACTGTATTTTGAATATTATCTCTAGCCACAGCCATCAGCATGCATAGAACACTGACTCACTGTACTTTACTTTTCTCTCTTTTGTCCATGCCTTCCAAGATTCTTCTTCCTATGGAATGACAGCCAGATTGGCCTGAAACATCCCCATTTCCCTCTTTCCTTCTTCAAAATCTGGTTCTATCCAGTTAGGAATAGGAAAAAGAGAATGACCTAATTCACATTGGGTTGTTAGTTACTCACCATTTCCAGGCATATTTGTGCTTTGAGAATAGATTCTGTTTTAATTTAAAGAAGAAGTTGGCAAACCATAACCCACAGGCCAAACTTGGTTCAGACCTGTTTATATACAGCCCTCAGCAAAAAATGGCATTTACATGTTTTTTTTAATCCTCACCCCAGGGTATTTTTTCATTGATTTTTTAGAGTGGAAGAGAGGGAAAGACAAAGAGAACATCGTTGTAAGAGGAACATATCCATTGGTTGCTCCTGCATGTGCCTGAACAGGGCCTGGGCCAGGGAGGAGCCTGCAACCAAGGTATGTGCCCTTGACTGGAATTGAGTCCAGGACTCTTTGGTCTTCAGGGTGATGTTTAAGCCATTGAGCCAAACTGACTAGGGCATAATAGCTAAAAAAATAAAAAGTAAAAAATAAAATAAAATAAAATAAAAAATAAAATTGAAACAAAGACTATGTGACAAAGACTGCTTGTGGCATGTGTCACCTAACATATTTATTACTGGCCCTTAATAGAAAAAGTTTCTTTTCCCCGACTTAAAGCAAGGATTCTCTAATGGTGGTGATTTAAGCATTAGTAATACTTTAGATATTTTGATTTTGAAGCAAGTAGACTGATTTGAGAACTTGACTCTAAGAACTGTCTCCAGAGAACCACAAATTGAGAGGGGTAAGGGACTAGCTGAACTGGGATAATGCTCCATGAGACTAAGGATAAGAGCAGGGGTTTCTCACCTGTCAGGGGGAACATACTAAAATCAGAGATGAATGAACAGAGACCAAAACCAGGTGGGAAATAGGCAGTTGGCAGGCTCATCAAATGGCAGCCATTGTCTTGCAAGTTTAATAAGGCATGATGTTAGAGCACAGAAGGTGGGCCCTGCGGCAATTGCCAAACTCACCCTCTGGAATATCCATTTTCTTTGAAAGCTCAAGAGCTCAGGATTCTAGGAAATAAGGGTAGAAGTAGGTAGAACATGCAACAAGAAATTAAATCATGTAAAACTGACCTGATGACATAGTGTTTAGTTGTTTTCATACCTGCCACATTGGTAAATAGAAAGGGATTGGAGGGTTTGTTAAAATCAACAGATATTTTTTCTTTGAAATATTTGATGTTAGTGAAATTGGCACCTACTATGTCCCAGAATTGAGATAAAGAAACTAGATTAAATGACAACACGAGTAAGAATCTTTCCCCAAAGAGGATTGGGGTGAGAAGGAGTTTCTGGAGTATATGGAGTTGCTCTTTCTAGAGACACCATCCAGGAGATAGCTGCAGCCAGAAGCAAATTCCTCCTAGCACACATGACTCCAATGTGGCATTTCTGCCCTCATGGAACCCCAATACAGAATGCTAAGAAGCAAATGGCCAATTTTCATTGCCTGGCATTTCCACTATATGTGTATGTGTTTTTGTTTTACAGGGAAGACTGATGGGTGGGCTGTTCTGTTCTGGGAGACAGTGGGTGGTAAAAGTTTCTAGGAGGACAGAGACAGGCTAATTGGTTCAGCTAGTAAGAGCACAGGGTTAATGAAGATAGGTCAGATCCTGGTCCTCACTGTACCCAACCAGTAGTCTCTATTCAGATGTCACACATTGCACTCTTCACCAGAAAAAGAGGGGCCAGATGACAGAATGGGTTTAATTCCATGGAAAACCATCCTCTCTATTGAAAAAAAAAATTCTGCTGATGGAAAGTTCTCGGCATCTTCTTTATTATCTCACATTCATTTAGAGGATAATTACAGAAAGGCACTGTATCAGTTAGTTTGGGTTGCATAACAAACATCTTAAAAATTAATGGTTAAATCAACACCCATTTAATTAACTCACAATTTACTGGGTCCATTGAGTCGTTCTGAGCTACGCCTGATCAATTATCTTTCCTGGACTTTTTTTCCATCTGCAATTAGCTTGAGAGTGGGATGTGGGCTGGATGATTTTGGATGGCCTGCACACATGGTCTGTCAGTTTCTGAGCTTCTAGTCAGGGCCAAGGGGGCCATGGGACTACATGTCTCTTGCCCCTGTGGTTTTGATGGCACTGGATGAGCTCCCATGTATATTGGTGTTTAAAAATTACTAAATATTGGCTTAGATTTATTCTAGGAACATGTGATAAACAGCACTATTACATTTTAAATGAATGCTGGGTATTTTAATTCATTACAAACTATACTAAATATTTTACACATATTATCTAATATAACACCATGAGGTAGGCAATAAGGACCATATCTAAATTCACCCTCCTTAAAGTGGCAGAGCCAATATTCAAACTCTAAACTTAAACCATTATAACACACAATCACAACTCATGTGCTTTTGGAATTCCATGGTTCTCCCTACAACGCTACCATTGTTCAAAACTTCACTGTAATCTCTCTTGTAAAACCCAGAGTCTTGACACTACTGAGACAATTGGGCAGACCAGGCAAGTGCTTCCTGTGGCTGCTCAACAGGAATTGAATTTGACTCAGATGTACCAACCAGATGATTAAGATAAGTGATCAAGCTGATTGTTTCTGATGACAACCGAAGAGTACAATAGAAGATTCCGTTGAATAGGCAGTGATGTGCAACATCTAATAATTTCAAGGTGGAATTTGGAAGTTTTGTCTCATTTTCAGTGCCAATTCTGCGAAGTCTTTCTGAGATATTGGGAACATTCCTTTTTCCTCTACATTTCTGTTTTCTGCTCTATATAAGAGATGTTGACTATATGATTTCCAAGGTCCTTCCAGTTATAGAAATCTGTGATTCAACTATATGTTGTTCCCCCAAAGAGATAATTTTAACCTAAAAATAATGTAAATTTGTCCCCTTCAAAATAAAGACATGCCTTTACCACTACCCTGCTGCAGAATTTGAAGGAGACTGAAGAGATGATATTTAGTGATGGACCAGATTCCTTTGGGAACAAGGGATTTAGGGGGGATATAAATCTTATATTCATGCCAGGAACTCACACTTAAATGCTGCAAGTCTTGCTTCCCAACTTTCCATGCTCTATAAATTTTATCATTTATTCATTGATTTCCTGAGCTGGAAAGAGACCAGGTAAAGTAGTATATGCTATCCTTTTTATTCCCATCCAGATGTCTGTAGTTTCTTTTTTCTTTGGTCAAATCTGCTTTATATTTCTTCTTGGTTAATATCCTCAGTGCTCCAGGCTGCTTTCTGCCTGGATGTTACATAAATAAAATCATGTAATCTTGCAAGGGTGAGCAGAAGTGGGGAGTCAGCAGGGACTGAGACTCTGAGGACAGGATGAGCCATTCCATTTGCCACTTCACAGACCTTGTTCTTGCCCTCCTGCAAAGCCTGAGGAAGGCCTCATGTGGGACATTTGAACTTATTCCTGCTGGTTACAGCTACTCAACCTTTTACTGAATAGCTCTGCACAGCTGTTTCTAGTTAGGAGCCTGTTTATTTTGCTGGTGTACATGTGCTCATGTATAGTGTGTGTATGTCTTGTCCCCTCAGTTTTCCAACTACCCAAGACCCCCAGCAAATCCCCTTGAGGTCATTTAGAATCCCAAATCTAATGTTCAATTTCAGGAAGCATTTACAGAGGTTTTACTGCATAAAGATTGCTCTCTGTTGTTCATAAATGCAAGGGAAGTTAGAACTCAAGAATAGGGATACAAAGACCCATAAATGTCTTCAGGTTCCAAAGGAGAAATTTTAATATTGGATATAATCTTGAAATAGTTATGTTTTCTTAAGTTACCTTAATGACTAATTTAGGATTTATCTCAGACTTTACCCATTCATCTGTTCATCCATTTATTCAACAAACATGTGTTGTCTCTCTATAGTGTACACTATGCAAAGCACTGTAGGAGATACATGTGCTTTGCTCCCCAAGTTGAGCAGTGTCCCTCAAACCCAGTGAGTTGGCTAGGCTATAGAGGGCCTTCTCTGATTGTTCTAAACCCCAGAGATTAGTTAGACATAGGGTGAAATCACCAGTGTCACTGGCAGTAGAGGGACCCTATTCCACATCCAACACATTATCCTAAATGGCAGGCTTTTAACACAGACCTACTAAATAGTGATATGTGTCTATGTCTAAGTTTACATAATCAGTACTACAAAATTCAGATACGTTGCCTCTCAAAGATCAATCAGTAAGTTCAATAAGCTCAGTGAGATCCTAAAAGCTAGTTTAAAAGAGGTTATTGTCTATAGATAGGCTCCTTATCGTACCTGCCATAGTTGCCAAGTAGAAATTTTCTAATTTCATCATTCCTGCTACATTGATTAGTTGGCTTTTTAATGTAAGGAAGAGCTTTCCCTTCTGCTCATTTAGTTAAGTCAGTGGACTCTAGTTTTATTCAATATGCTTTATTTCTTTACTATCACAATTTATTTTGATGTCCAAACTATCCTAAAAGCTTCCAGTGGAAGTTCCTATAAGTTAGCTCCTGTATTCTTTAAACATTTCTGTATTATTCTTTCTGCTCCTTATTACATTCTGAAACATAAAAAGATAGTCCAGAGTCATCATTTTCTTTCCTTGTAGACATGAAATCAGCCACTTCTTCAAAGAACCCTAGTAGAGAATGGTATTTAAAACCAAGATCCAAAAATCAGGTATGCTGACTGCTACTGGATTTCATTGGGATAAGCACCCTAAGAGAACAGAGCTAGGAAATAGATGTAGTATGTATACACACACACATGTACTACACCCACATATACCTTTATATTTATATCTGCATATGCTGATTTCTCTTTTTCTATGTAATAAATGCTATTCACACTGAAAGCTCCAATTCTAATCCAATCCAACATCACAGAATTCATTCTATGGCTGCCTTTTCTGGAAATAAAAACACTGGCCCCTGTTATTTATAATATATTTACGTATTTGCTCATTAATACAATTCACACAGAGTAGTTTCAGAATTGCTAATCCATGCCTCTGTGAAAAATGAGTCTCACTCTATAGAACAATACAGTGGTACCTCAAGATACGAGTTTAATTTGTTCCATAACCTTGAGGCATGGGAAACTATGAGACGCTCGAGTTTCGGTAAACTGGTGGGTCGCGTGCAGCCGGCCGATCCGCGCGATTACTCCTATCTCAAATGTTGCTCATATTTCAAAGCAAAAATCACTTGCTCGACGGCTCGTATCTCAAAAAACTCGTATGTTAGGGCACTCGTATCTCGAGGTACCACTGTAATTGTTTAGAATTATTTTACTGTTTGGCCAGAAGACATATCAAAAACATAATCAGGTTAGTTCTTTCTTTACTGTCAGGTTAGTGCACCAGCTTTGTTTCCTCTTAGGTATCCCTTTGAGGCATTGCCCTGAACCTTGTTCTGGCCATTTCCAAAATAAGCTTAAGTCTCATTCCTGGCACTCTGGTACTACTGATAGAGCCAATATAGGTCTCTAGGAAATACCAAGTAAATGGGCAACTCATGTTTGCTTGTTCTGCCTCTTCCTAAAGTTAATCTAACAAATAGACAATATAAATATCTCCATCCCCACAAACATACTTATAAGCTTTTAACAACAATATTATCTCCTAGGGCTATCCATACTCTACCTCCACATTTAGATAATAAAATATTTATCCTCATCCAGAATAATCCTAATTAAGCTTTGCTATGAAGCTTTTGCTCTACCTCTCTCTCTTTCTAAACACATAATACAGGTCCGCAAATGCTATGTCCATAGATTTAGAGGTTTTATATTTATCAAGCTCTCACATTCTCTTTCATATTTTAAGGTATTTATTTAATTAAAATTTATGAGCCAGAAATTAAGAAACATATGCAGTTAAGGGAAGAAAAAGAATGAAAAAAAAAATTGGCCCATTCATTCAAACTTTCCCAGCTGCCATTCTTGAATTGGGGTATTGGCTGAGCTCTCTGGTAATGCTATGCAATAAAACTTCCATAGGACGCCAAATTTAGGTTTAGCATGAAAAGAAAACAAAATCCCTCCTATAAAGTAAACTATTCAATTTGGAAATCGTAGTTTTTTTAGGGTGCTACATTAAACCTTCAGTGTGATGGTTTCCATGAGCATGAGAGAATTGGCCCTTCTTGGAGAGTTTCTGAATGGGGCTATGTAGAAAATATTTTAAGACATTCATTGGGATGAATGGAGACCTGTTTCTGTTGGGGACTCTGTTTTCTCCTTTGGATAGAATCCACTCTTTTATCTCCTGGCTAGAGGAAGAAAAGTTGTGGAGTGGAAGCAAGGAGACCGATTCCAGGTGCTAGAGACTTTGCACAATGATTCCTATTCTTTGTTGTTTGGAATCCACTTTTCTCCAAGTTGGCTTACAAACAGTTCACACTTTTCTATAAGCTAGCCTTCTGGATAAGGCTACCTAAGAATTTGGGTGGGTACTTCCTCATATAAGTAAAGTCTAAGACATGACAAGAGAAGAATAGCATGAACCTTCCCAGATTGACATGAATATTGTATAGTTTCACATATAGCCCTGTTTACTTTTATTGTTGTATCTATACCTATATGTCAGTTTTGTTGCAGTTCTGTTGCATTCCCATTTTTATAATAAAAAATTTTTCTTCCCAGGAAACCCTCAGTCCTGGGAAACCGTGGAATTGGTCACCCTGTGTTTGTTGTAAATGGGTCATCCTATATTGTAGAATTCTTCAAAGGGCAAATATTCATTAACTCTCACATGTATTTATGTCCAAGATAACATACTCTGAGACCACATCTTCTTTACTAGTTGAATTCAAGGCTCTTCTCAGGATTCCTTTGACCTACTGTCCCAGAGAATGTCTTATGATGGGATAATCTCCTATAAGCAAAAAAAAAAAAAAAAAAAAAAAGCCCAGATATTCCCTTTCAGACAAGACTCTGAAAGCAGAAGCCCAGGTGACAGTTACTCAGGAGATCTGCCATGTCAAATGATGGAGAATTGAAATAGCAAAGCCGTAGGTCCTTCTCATAGCCCCGTGCAAGGAGAAGGACAATGCCCTTTTGTATTTCATGTTACTGCTTGAGCATCAAAGTGTGGCAGTAGTTATACAGAAATAACTATAGTATTTTGCTCAGCTGGCCCTTGTTCATAGGACACACTTGCCCATTTGAATCTGGAAGTTCTAGCTCAGGTGCCTGCTTTCTTCTTATAATTTAACCTTGGTACAGTGTCTAGTTTATAAGTCCCATCTGCACCTTCCCTTAGAGCAAGTTTCTTCTCAGGATCCTCATTCTCCTGTCTTGTGATTTGTCTACATTTGGGGATACCTCAGTTCATTGGACCTGGTGTGGGGCAACAATCATTCCTTTGTACATCCATGGCTGCATGGCCACAAATGAAAGGCAGATCATCCATATCCACCTGCCAGGAGCACCTAAATGACAGGAGAAAATTCATCCATTGCAAAGGGTAGAAAAATAGGAGTTGCGAAGAGGGACTTTGTCTAGGCTTTTGTGATGCAAGCCCTAAGACAATGAAAACTTTTTCTGAATGGTGTTTTAGAGCTCATAATCATTGTTTTAGTCGATTTAGATTGCTATGACAAATTATCATAGACTGGGCAGCTAAAACAACAGACATGTATTTCTTACAGTTCTAGAGATTGGAAAGTCTGAGATTAAGGTGTCAGTTGATCCAGTGTCTGGTGAAGGTACACTTTCTGATTTGCAGAAGGTTGTCTTCTGCTTGTATTCTTTTTTTTTAAAATATATTTTATTGATTTTTTTACAGAGAGGAAGGGAGAGAGATAGAAAGTCAGAAACATCGATGAGAGAGAGACATCGATCAGCTGCCTCCTGCACGCCCCGCACTGGAGATGTGCCTGCAACCCAGGTACGTGTCCCCGACCAGAATCGAACCTGGGACCCTTCAGTCCGCAAGCCGATGCTTTATCCACTGAGCCAAACCAGTCTCGGCAGCTTGTATTGTTACATGATGGAAAGTGAGAGAGAAGCAGACTTTAATATCTCTTCTTCTAAGGGTACTAATTTTTTTAAATTGATTTTCTTTTCTTTTTATTAATGTATTAAATGTGTACATATCTTCTCATTACCTCTCCCACCCCACTCCCTTGCATGCTAAGGGCATTAATCTTATAATAAGAGCTCCACCTTCATAACCAATTACTACTAAGAGCCCCATCTCCAAATGCCATTAAAATTGGGATTAGTATTTCAGTATATGAACTCTGGGAGGGACACAGGCATTAAGCTCACAGCAAAAATTCATAAATGCCTAAATTGAAAGAAGGTGTGAAGAGGAAAGATATGTAAGAGATAGTACTCTGTTCAGCTGTAAGTTCATCTTATACAAAATTTCTCTTCTATACTATCATACAATCATCAAGTTCTCTCATCTGGTTTATTTAATTCCTGCACAAACACCACAATCTGAATTGGTTGAAACAACTTTTTGATAAAAATATTATTTTATATTTCTACTAGAGGCCTGATGCACGAAATTGGTGCAAGGGGCTAGGCCCTCATAGCCCTGTCTTTGTACAGAAGGTCATCAGGAAGGAAGTTCAGCTGTTCTAATTAGCATGTTACGCTTTTATTATTATAGATTATTTTCATATTATTGCATACACACACACAGACACACACAGACACACACACACACACACACACACACAAACACACACACCATGGCCCTATGGTCTTTTTAGCAAAATGTCCACTGTTATTCATATTACTGTCAGTACTATCAGTGGCAGTAGTATTAACAATAGCTAATGTTTATTTGATAGCATGGTATTATCAATATCTTAGTGAAAACTTGCAAGAATATGTAATTGAGGGAATTACATCGATAACTTGTGATAGTAATGTGTTTATAAAGGTTACATGGCTCAACTAAGGTCTCCCAGCTGGCAAATGGCTATTCCCATTTTTATTAAATCAGGGAGAGCCAGACACTTTTCTGAAGTTGGTAACCTTGCCACCAACCCATTTAAACAGAGGCTCTGGAGAGAAAGGAGAAAGCTCAGGGGAAATGTTGAGAAAAAGCTTTTCAAATGTTAGCAACTAAGGGGCACCTTATGGAAAGAGAAGTTTTGAAACCATAATACCTTGCAGAGACTTATTACATGGAAGATAAAAGCAGATTTATCTGAAAGCTGCCCCCATATATTACAGAAGCCAGAAGAAGGCCACCAGTCAGACAAGACACTGGAGATGCAATTCTATACAGATATCTTGGGCAGCATAGTTAAGATGCCCTTCTTTAAAGATAACAGTCATAGCTACATGGGGAAAAGGTGGAAGAGGGTGATCTTTCACAGATGCCCTCTGACTCTCTCCCAGTAAAACAATTTGCATAACCCTCTCTTAGGAAAACGAATTATATCTTCAACAGATTCAGCTTCTTTGGAAGGAATTTCTGCAATCACCAGTACTCAAGCAGGCCCCTTGGGGGTCTCACATTGTCTTTTTTACCTGCATCTCCTCCCCCAAGCCTTGACAACTCCAAGGAATGTTCACCTTGGGAAATCCAATTTTATTCATTTTGCTGCATTTCTAGGTATATTTTAGCACCTTATAAAAACTAACACTTTAAGCAGCAATTTTATAAACTTGCTTCTTTATCTGTCTCCTCCTTATGCAGACATCAAATTGTATTAGAATTGAAAATGGAGGTAGGGAGGGGCAGGGTGGAGATAACCTGAGTAATCAATTTACTTCTCTGTTGCCCTCAGGCTGTGTTGACATAGCTTACTTAGCTCTCTCCTTCTCCTCCCAGATGAGTTTATCTACTGCACACTAAACTCCATTAATCTTCCTGAAAGGCAAATGCATTCAGGACAATGTTAACACTTAACTCTCCTGAACTGAAGACAGATAGTGTGAGATTCGTAGAAGAAGGTTTGGGACCTGCACTGGCAGCTGGGACAGATGTCAGCAGGATGGATTCCACCTGGAAGTAATATGGATGGCAGAGAAATGGCTTTTGTAAACTGAAACTCCAGCATCAAATCAAATCAAACCAAACCAAATCAAGCAAAAAAACAAATAATAGAAAACAAAATGAAGTGATGACAACAATCAAATAAATACCTGGGTCATTTTGAGACAACATCAGCCAGATTTATATTTGCAATTTCAAGTAGGCAAAACAACACTTAACTGACAATTGTTCTTTTAATTTTAGCAAATGATTGGTGTGTGCAAATAGTCTGCAGAATAATAAGCAAATAATTTAAAAGATAGAAGTATTATTGAATATATATATATATTGGGGCATTAAGATACCTAAAACACTTCACTTTGATAGTATTGCATTCTCCACTTTGTGAGGCTCATAGTGCCCCTCAAATAGCCAACATGATGTTCTACCTGATCCTGTCAAGGCACTGCATCTAAATCTCTCCTGACTCCACTTTGTCTTAGAGATAAATCCTTCTTCTGAAAAGCCAAATGAATTGATGTCAGCTCTCTGTGCCATCTTTGTGCTGGCCCTCTCATGTCATCCCTATCCTCTCTGCCTCATTTATTTTCTTTAATAGAGAAGATTTGACAAACTATTCTTGTCATTTGTAGATCTACAATCCCTGGTTGTATCTATGTGTTATCAATCCACAGAGTAATTTGTAATGTTTCTGGGGTAGGAATTTGAATAACTATCTAGCTCTGCCCTGTACCCTAGTATCAATATCAGTTTATGTGATTCAAACCAACTCTAAAGTATATGCTTCTCAGTAGGGCATTGTTACAAGAGCTATGAATACAATTAAAAGCAATTATATTGATGTAGAATGAGAAAATATTTATGTTTTTCCATATATTTCTCACAAAAATCCAAAGCCTGGGGTATTATGTGTATAGTTCTTTCTCCCCTACCTGTCCCCTCACCTCAAGAAATAAAAAAAAGAAGCATTGGAAGAATTAGATAAAACTCATAAAAATTGTAAACCCTCTTCCTAATCATTCAAAGGGGAAATCAATCCAGCTATTTTCTATTGGAGTTAGGATTAGGGTAAACAGACAACTGTATCATTTGAACATTAGTCAAAATTGACTGGGATCACAATGATGTGGAGGCACCACAAACAGAGCCCAAGAAATTTACATTCCGTTTATGTATATGTTTATATGTTACTTCATACTAAAAAAAATAATAATAAGATAGCTTACAGCACAAATATATTCAATGAAATAAAGACTAACTAAGAACAAGAAAAAATGGACAGAGGAGTAGAAAGTCTTGGCTATGACCAGGAAGAAAACAGATATAGACCACAAAAGCTAGTATAAATATAACAGTAGAGTTCAAATTTGCTCCTGAAAAAACACCCTAAAAAACAAATTTGCTTTTGAGATGACACAGTATAAGTAACATAGTCACTATTGCCTAAACAATTTTAAAAGTCTCAGAATACCCATTCTTTCAGATAAGCAAACTTGAACCAAACATAGAATTTAGAATCTTTCTTGTCAGCCAAGCTTTTGTTAGATGTTGAGTGGCAGATGGGTTCAGGTTGCATTCATTGATGAAGAGAGAATAGTGGTGCTTGCAGTGGAGATCCATAGGCTTTAGATCTTGATGGTAAGTTGAATAGTTTTCCTACATCTTTTGCCTACTATCTGCCATCTCCACTTTGGGGCAGATTCTGGCACACAAAAGGGTCGATTGATTTCTCAAAGTGTTCCATTATGAAGCTTTTGTCAAGATTACTTAGCATTGAAAAATAGTCCAACAAGTTGCTCAACCTGTTAAAAAAGTAATTAAAGCTTTAATAATGCACTCATGAAGTGACTGGTGTGGTATATCCTGACTCCCAGGGAATCTATCAGGTTGAAACAGGTACAGAATATGCCCTCCTCCATGTAAATTAAATAATTTGCTTTTAAATTTGGAGTAAGTTGATAGAAACCAATTGAATTTTGGAAAAGTCTAGCCAATGATGATAATTTTGGTTTTGAACTTAACTTTTTGTCCTAAGGATTATATGCAACTGTCAAGGATCATCTCTGATTTGTGACAATGAAACCATATTTTAAGTGTATAGAATCATAATTTACATAATAATCTGTATTAGATCAGCACATGCATCTTATTCATTAAAGATGACTTTAATGAATTAGTCAAATTACAGGCTAAAATTAAGAAAAACCAGAACACAATCTAGTTTAGAACCTTCAAAAATCCTATATAATAAAAGGCTAATATGCAAATTGACCAAACAGCAGAACAACCGGTTGCTATGATATGCACTGACCACCAGGGGGCAGAAGCTCAATGCAGGAACTGTCCCCTGGTGGCCAGTGTGCTCCCACAGGGGGAGCACTGCTCAGCTAGAAGCTGGGCTTATGGCTGGTGAGTGCAACAGCAGTGGTGGGAGCCTCTTCGGCCTCCATTCCATGCAGGTAGTAAGGAGCGAGGGGTCCCAGACTGCAAGAGCCATGGACTGTGAGAGGGATGTATGACTTCCAACTAAGGCCTGATCCCTGAGACCTAAGCCCGAGGCAGACATCCCTCAAGGGGTCCTGGACTGGGAAAGGGCACAGGCCAGAATGAGGGATCCCCTCCCCCTCAGTGCACAAATGTCATGCACTGAGCCTCTAGTATTCTACAATAGGTTAGCTATACCCAAAACTAATTTTTACAGCAGTGTTAAGATGCAGAAATATAGGTTCAATATGAAAAACATTATACAGGGGTATATTCTATTAGTTTCCCCCTTAATAGTGTTTGTTATAGATCAAATATATATTTTTAAAAGTCCAGAGTAGTTGCAAATAGTAATATTATTCTAGAAAGATTTTCCTGCCAGGTGTTAAAACTAAAATAATAGTTTAAAGTATTAAAAACCCAAGCTTATCTTGCAATTGATGTTAGCTATTGAATAGCTGTTTAATTTGTTAGAAAGAAAAGTTTTGATTAAATGCCTACCAAAATAATGGATCTATAAATGTGAGACAGTGGGAGACTGATTTTTTTTTAAATTCAGACTTAGCTTTGAGTTTATTAGTATCCATACATTATTATACCCATGTTTAATTATTTTTTAAAAAAATAATAATGACTAGATTCAAACAATTTGAACATGGCTCAGAAAATTATGGTTTTATCTTTGGAGCAGGATATAGTATGCCACAGTAGATCATCATTCCCACTGGCACAGACAAAGAAAGCCACACAAACAACCAAAAAAAAAAAAAGATACAATAAGATACAATTCAAATGATCAGAGATCTGTGAAAACAATGAGGACTGAATCAACTAAAATTCCAGAGAAAGAAAACTATTTCTAGATGGCCTGAAACACTTATTCAGAGCTTCTATGGTTCTTTCACACAATGTACATTCTATAATAGTAGCAGTCCCAGAGATAACTCAGATATTGGAGTTACTAATTAAGGGTTTTAAAGTAAGTATAGATGGTTTCCATGTTATGATAGTTTTACATATGATTTTTGAACTTTATGATGTTGCAAAAGCAATATGCATTCAGTAGAAACCCTATTTCAAAAAAATTTTTAGAGGAAAAGTCACATTTATTTTTTATTATTTATTTATGTTTAATATATTTCATTGATTTTTTTTACAGAGGGGAAGGGAGAGAGATAGAAACATCGATGAGAGAGAAACACCGATCAGCAGCCACCTGCATACGCGCCACTGGGGATGTGCTCGCAACCAAGGTACATGCCCTTGACCAGAATTGAATCTGGGACCTTTCAGTCCGCAGGCCGATGCTCCATCCACTGAGCCAAACCGGTCTCGGCCTATTTCAAATTTTGATCTTTCCCTGGACCAGTGAGTTGTAGTACAATCCTCAGTTGTGATGCTGGGCAGTAGCAGGAACATGATTTTGCCCAGCCCTATGCTAACATGAGGGTTCTGAGCAAGTTCAAAGTAGGCTAGATTAAGCGATGATGTTCAGTAGGGTAAGTGTATTCAGTTCAGTTTTGATTGATAATATTTTCAACTTAATGGAGGATTTATCATGACATAATAAGGCTGAGGACAGGACATTGTGGATATTCCTTATTCATCGAGTTGCCAAGGGTCGAAGGCAACTCAACAGCCCATATTACACACAAACATCATTATAAGTCGATAAGAATATGAATAATTAATGTTCCCAAGAAGCTAAAGGAAAATATGGACAGAAGAGAAGAAGGTATACATAAATTCAATAGGAAATTTGAATCTATATTTTTTAAAAGCACCAAATAGACATTCTTAACATTTAAAAGTAAGTCTAAAATTAAAAGTTCAATATATTTAATTTCAGTTTAATAACAGTTAAGGTGTTCTTGAGTCAAGTGTTTTTTCTGTGTTTAAACTGAGGTATAAGCGGGGGGCGAGAAAGAAAATAATGTAAAAACTGTAGAAGGCACATAGAGCATGTCAAAAGATGGGTACTTTCAGAAGAACATAATAAGAATGTTAGCTGACTTCTCAATAGTAATGAAGAACTCCAACAGATCATGTATTAAGGAGATAGGAGACACAAAGTACTGAAAGAAGGTAAAATAGCAAACAGAATTCTACATACCCAATGAAAATATACTTCACACTGGAAAAAATATTTTTTCAGGAGTTGAAAAATAAAACTGTGGAATTTGTTATTACCAGGTGTGCACTACAGTAAATCAAAAAATTTATTTAGGCAAAAAAAAAATTATTGCAGATAAAAGCAAGGAAATGAAAGAAAAAATGAAGAAGACTGAGAAGGATAAATATGGAGCTAATATAATTTGACACTGATTCTTCAAAAAAAAAACCAATTACAATGTTTGTTAGATTTAGAAATAAATAAAAACTAAAATTAATGACAAAATAGTGCTTTGCAAAAGGAAGTAATAAAATTAAAAATTATGAGCAAAGTTGAGGAAGCAGTAAAAGTAATAGTCTGTTTTGAGTCAAGGCTGCATGTTGTAATCTCCAGGATAATTGTGAAAAACAGTAAAAGAATATGTTCACAAAAGAAAAAAAATGGAATAATAAAAGTATTTTTATTAATCTAGTATATTGCAAGAAAGGATTAAAAAAAAGCAGGGAACAGAAAACTGGTGAGTCATGTAGCAAACAATAGAAAGGCTTATAGAAACTCAATTATTATCAATAATTACATTAAATATGTAATATATTCTCCAAGCAAAAAACTAAAATGTCAAACTGTCTAACACAATGTGGATTCTCAAGTATATTTGTTTGTATGTTTGAGCTACAAGAACTAGCAGAAAAGGTGTTATGAGTCCCAGCCTTAGAGGGTCTAGCTTCTCTCACATTTGATGTAGTTTATTATTATTACAAAGCTAGGAAGTAAAATATATTTACTCAAGTCCAATAATGATATCAGGTTTAGTAAATGTTTAAAACTTCTGATATGCCTGATTGCATTTCTTTAGAATTGAATTGAATGTACACAGAGGAATCCATCAAGAATTCAAAATTTTGGATAAATCATGCTGTTTTCTGGGAAGTGAAACTATAAGCATGTTTATTAAAGGGAAGTATGTTCATACCAACTCAAAAAAAAAAGTGGCTCCAGTCTAGGCCACAACCCCATCTCACATAGGAGCCATGTTGCAGGGCAAGCAAAAATGAAGCCACTTAGGTATCCCTCTGTCTGTCTAGTTGGCAGAACCTTCTGTAGCTAAGATGAAATCTTCTCAAGGCAGCTTTTCAATTATGACTTTAAATAAGAAATTGTAGAATTAAGGCTACAAACATTGTTGGTCATTAAATTAAAAGGAAAGCCCAGTTAGTGTTTCAGAGAAAAGTGAACTTTGTCATGTCCCTTCAACAACCTCTAGGTAGCAAAATGACAAGGGTACCAAATGAGAGGAAGTCCACCCCTTCTGAAAATGTCCATAACTTTGTTTAATATGAGACTAAGAAATGAAAAAGAACTGAAAAGGACATTTCCTCTCCCCCAGCAGCACCTCCATCCTAGAACTCCCAGAAATTACACAAAGGATCTGTTTTTCTAGGTTTGGCAGGTGTGGCTCCTTCCATGGCAATGACTGTGTCAGTAAGACTGGATTATTCTGATTAATTAGCTGTTATTTGTTATCTGAGATCTGAGCATTGCCTCACACATAAGTTATTTTATTGTATGCTAATTTCTTGAAAATCACTAATCCCTGTAACATAAAACACACATGGTTTCATCTTGATTTGGTTATTCAGAGAACACACCAAAATCTTGGGATGCCTCACAGATGTCATCTTAACAATAGTTATTTACAGGACTCAGGGGGTAAATCTAGTTAGCTGGGCTTTCAAATGCTTTAGATTAATTAACTCTGCATGAGTGTGGGTTAATCAGAGTTTATTCAAATGTTATTTAGCAGTTGTGTGTGCCAGGTACTTTCTTTCACCTATATTGTTTCTTTTAAACCACATTTTAAATCTTTTGGGGTAGATTTTGTTATTCCAGTTTTACCAAGGAGGTAACTGAAGCTACTAGGGTTACACACCATCTATTTAAGACCACACAGCTAGTTTTAAGGATTTGAATCAGAGCTTTTAAAACAAAACAAAACAAAAACAAGATTTTTTTTAATGATTTTTAGAGAGAAACGTCAATGTGAGAGCAAAACATCAATTGGCTGCCTCCTCCACTATTGAACCAAATAACAGTAACAATAATCTAGAAAGTGGTACTTCTACACATCTTCCCAGTCTCTGCCAAATTATTTCATTTCATGAATGGATTCCTTGGAAATTTTTGGAAAATAAAATTTGAAATGCCAAAATGAGATTATCACCACTGTAGTGAGCTTACAAAATAATCATAATAATGATAATGATGAAGTAGAATGAGGACAGGGTTTGAATTTAGGCATTCATACAGCAAGTAACTTTGCTTTGGAATTTTCTTGTGTGTTTTTTTAAATTTAAATGACCAGAAATTTATTTGGTGAGCAAGGCCAGGAAGCACACAAATGTGTTTTGACTTCTGGGAGATGTGGGTGTTTGTGATCATGTGATTTTGTTCCATTATGTGTGTGAGTGTGAGTGTCTGGATATTCAACAAGATCATCAATTTAGCCTCCTATGCCCACAGGCAGATTGCAATGATGGTTAAGGCAGAAGGCTGCTGGAAAAACAAACTTGAACTGCTAAAGGAAAGATGGCTCAAGGGTCACCTTTTCCTGTAAAGAAGCAAGTGGATTTAGCATTCATGAAAATTTCCAGTGCTGTTTAGAGTCCAGAGGGATCTAGGGTGTTCTTTCAGCTTCCCTCTGCCACTTCCTGGCTCTGGCTGGGAGACAAAATGCCCTCGGACTCTGTTTTGGTGCAGCACTGTACCATGTCCAGGTCTGTGCCCTCTGTCCTCATCTGCTCTGCTCAGAGATGCCTCTTCTGTACTATTCCTATGAGTGCCTGCCAACTGCTGTGCCAGGAAACAGGCACCAGGCAGAGTGGGTTCAAAGAGATTGGCAAAGCAGAGGCCAGGGAAAGAGCCTCTGCCCTTGAGAACAGAGTGGAGAAGGATGATAGGGGGCTGGGTGGAAACAGTAGATCTGAGCCCTTCAAAGATGCCACACCATTCTCCCCATCTCCCTAAGGACCCATACCACCAACACCCACAAGGATAACTGGCCTTCTCTGTGTTTTCCCAACTCTATCTAATCACACAGCCCAAAGGGTTCTCAGGGATCACCTAATTCAACCTTATTTTATGAATGGGGAAAACAGAGTCAGAGAAGAGAAGGAAAAGTAAAATTCCTGTGGGTGTAATGATTTAGTTAGGGTCTGGGGATCTGGATGTGAGGGGTCTAGTCCTTCAATATGCTAATATTTTCCTACATTATTCTGAAAAAACTGAATTATTTTGCCAAGAGGACTCTGACCCTACCTACTCACTGTCACTTCCACTCTCTACTTATTCTTAATCTTGTTGAGTTCATAAGACACAAGTCTCACTCAGTTTACTCCTTCAGTGAACAAACACCACTTGTGAGCACATCTATGGAACTAGTGAGCTGACTCCTAGGACACAGCAGAGGACAAAGTCCCTTCTAGCAGTGGAGCTTCCTTTTACATGTGGCCAATATGTCAGAGGGTTTCTTTTCTGATCCCACTCATTCATGTATCCATTCATTTTATATATTTTTTTCTGAAAACCATCTATGTTTTAAATTAATCTTTAATTTTAATTTGTACATCTTAATTTCCCTTCCCTCCCACTCAAACCTACCAATACTAATTAATTTAAGCCATATTTGAAGTAACAATAATGACCTTGATTTATTTGGTGAAAACCCAGCAAGGATCCCAGACCTCCTTTGAATGTTGAAGGGAAGAAGGCTACTGCGTTTTCCCGGGTTTTATGCCCAGACCAGCAGGGGACATGCTGAATTAGCTGCATGAAAAGCAAATATGAACATGTAAGATGTGCCATGGACACCCAAGCCATGGTTGTCTGGCTGGTCACTATCACAGCAGGTCATTAGTGACCTACCCACCTATCACTAGATATTCAAAGTCAGGTTGGGGACCCCGGGATGGACAGAACTGTCAGAGAAAAATTCACAAAAGCCAAGGCTCATTCTGAAATGAAAACTAATGAGGTGATAAATTTCTTTTCTCTCATCTCAAATAGTAAACTAATTCCTAATTAAATCTTTATTTTCATAATGCTTACAATGATTTGATATGGTTTGTCCTATTTCACTAGTGGTTTATCTGAATCTGTAGTCTCTTTTCTTCATGTTAATATTATTTTTTTTCTTTGCTTTTTAGAAAACCAAAGAAATCTACCTTACTTATTTACTTATGTTCTTTAAAATACCAGAATGAAACCTACTACAATTTAAAAGCAAACAGGAAAGGTGTATATGGCAGTTTCACTAGAAGCTAAAAGTTCAGGTTATGGGGTTAGACAGGCCTGTATAAACTCAGTTTTTAAACAGTTTTAATTTAAAAGCAATTTAAAAACAAACATGAAAAGGTGTACATGACAGGTTAATTTCACTAGTAGTTCAGGTTAAGGGGTCAGACAGGCCTATATAAATTTAATTTTAAAACAATTTGAAAACTGGTTTAAATTTTGGGTTAAATCCTAAATTTCAGTCCTGACCCTCCCACTCATTAACTGTGTGATTATGGGGAGAAATGTTCACCCCCGTCATCCTTGGTTTTATTTTCTCACACATAAAATGAAGATAATGGGTGGCCTGGATATATGTCACTTTCACTCATCCAGTGCATCAGTCAAGTGTCAGTCAGAAAGAGAGAGCCATTGTGAGCACTGTGGGAATCTTGAGTGTTAATAGGAATCAGACCTTGTGTAAATATAGGAGAAGCTGAGGCACTGATGGTGGTGTTGGAGGATTAGAGAATTGGTCACTAAGCTGTCTGAGTCAGGATGTGGTTGGACATGTCAATGCTTGTGGAGAATCTGAGAAACCAGGCTCACACAGCAGCAGAAGTGGGACCACTAGGGGAAGCTTGAGGATAGGACTATGGAAATCACTGTCCACAGCTAAGTGCTTGGTGGTGGTCTGGGCTGCTGTCATCAGGAAGTCCAACAGTGGAGAAGATAAGCTGGACAAATAGATAACAAGCTAGGTGACTCTGTGTCCTCCATGACTATCTGGCCATGACAATGTTTTGAGACGAGTGACTTCTGTTTAACTCTCACCTCTCAAATCTTCCACACATTTCTCTTCAGGGTTAACTCTTAACAGGAACCACACAGGAAAGGGATTCTTGGAAACTTGATGTCCAACCTTAAGACAAATTGAATAATATGCCATATATTTTGCTCTTCTTCCATAACTGCAAATTTGCTTTGGAAACCACCTCTTAAACTCTCAGTTCTTGTGGTTGGAGTGGGGTTCATGCCACTATTATCCTTTGCCCCTTCTGAGCCCCTAGGGATTAGAATAGGACTCAGGCCTGGCCAACTGAACATTACACATTTATAGTGATTGATTGTCTCAGGAATGGACTCAAGATTCAACCATAGCTAATGAGATTCTGTTCTGGAAAACTGTCAGAACCATATGTGGATATGATTCCCATAGTGATAGGATACCAGTTATACCAGTGGCCAATTTGCCACCATGAGGGAGCCTATCTGAAAACAAGCTAACCCAGGAAAGCCAGGCTTATGAAAGAAGAGTGAGACTGAGTTCTATTTGCATCATTCAAATCACACAGACCCAGAAATTATTTCTATTTTTACCCTTTCTGTTTCTACTCCTTTTTTTTTTTTTTTTGGTGTTTGCATGTTAAGAGACTGCTGGTAGATGGTTTTTCCTTATGTTTTCTATTAGAACTGGGGATTAGGTATTCTGGGAAGAAATGACTTAGTAGAAACTGATCCCTGGCTCTAAAAAAATATAAGAAATTGAGATATAGGGAAGAGTAACCCCCTGGTAAATCAGTGAAATCATATTAATAAAGTACACAGAGTACATAGACTATAGAAACTGCTCTCTATCTTCATTGGGTTTAGCTAGGAAATGGGCTCAGAATACAACATGGGCTTTAGAGAAATCATTTGCAAGGAATTCTAGATAGTGAGCACAGTTTAATATCATTAGATTAAAAAGAAGAAAGTTATTGAAATATGTTGCCTTAAAATGTTAGAAACTCAAGGACAACAACAGAATAAGAGTCATGGTATAAAAATGCCATGTTTTCCAAGACAACCACTCTCTATTCATCTAGTAAAATGAAGTAGTCATAGTTATTCGCAATGGAGAAACATAGTAGAGTTAGAATATTCATTTATTTTGCCTTCTAGCTGAGCATCAAGATTCATTCTCTCTCTCTTTCCCTCTAGTGGTCCCACTTCTGCTGCTGTGTGGGCCTGGTTTCTCAGATTCTCCACAAGCACTGACTTACTGCTTTAAATTCCTCCTCTGAGCAGATCTCACAAATGAAATTTATTTTATGTTTATAGTAGATGTTCAAGCCTGTATTTATGTAGACTCTGTCTGAACTTTAAGCTGAGCTTGCCAACTAGCTGCCTAGAGACCCCACTTCCAAGAACCTCTTTCCATGAGGGATTAAGAAGTCTCCTGAGAAAGGACTCATCAAAATGAATGAGCTGGAAATAAAAAGACTAGCCAAATAACCAAGTCCTGAATTTGCAGGAGAAAAATAATTTTAAGTCCAGCATAGCATCACAGGGCAGAGCTGGCTATTCTTAGCAGGAGCAGATGTAGTGCCCAGCAGAGATGGCAGCACTCTCAAAGGCACCGGAAGTCCCCAGAAGTAGTGGGAATGCCTAGTGTATTCTCTGTGGGAGCTGATGAAAATTGTTGAAGATTACATGCTAAGAGATACAATTTTGGGGATGGCAGTGAGACTTTTGTAGTTAACATATTTGCATATCCTAAAGGGCAAAATCTAGAGAAACATGGCTTATACATATATATTTGACAATTACTGCTTATTTCTACAAATTCCATTTATTTAACTTCTTATTCTCCCATGGCTGTGATCACCAGATTTCTCCAAACCTCAACCAAGAATCACCTGAAGGTTCCTAACTTCTTTGCTTCATACCCTACATCTTCACATCTTGGGATGCCTATGACAATCCCTCAGCAGTTCTCATGCACAAACCCAAAGAGCCAGGTGGTTACACTTGTGGAATAACCCTTAAAAATGGAAATCAATGTACAGACTTTTTTTTCCTCCCACTCCCATTGGGACAGTTCTAAAATGTATATTATAAAGCTTCTTAGTCTGCAGGCCAAGTACCTAGTCACTTCTAGTGGTTACCAACCCAATGATGCACTTAGGATGGACTCTTTCCCTGCACAGATCATTTCCCCTGTCCCACACACTTGAACCCTAGGATCACATTCCTAAATAAACCACTCACACAGCTGCTTTATCTCAGAAACTGTTTTAGGGGGATCCACAATAAGAATTTGTCCTTTGGGATTAGGCATTGTTCTTATTCTACAAAGCTCTTTAAAACTGGGTCTTAAAGATATATTACCATATATAGACATTTTTGATGTTTTCTCCTTTTTCTATCATCTACTCTGGGCTCTGTCTGACCTCAATCATCCAGAGTCCCAGTATTCTTTTTTGAAGTATTTCAGTGGTGTTTTAAATAGTTCAACTTGTTACATCAATTGGGAACCAGGCAAATGTACTGAGGAACAAAGAAAAAAAATTAGCTAATATGTATCATGGAATATTATGCCTAAGTAAGAAAAATTATGCACAAGTGACAAAGGAGAATTAATAAATTACAATTCCTTCCTGGTAATTTTATTTATTTATTTATTTATTTATTTATTTATTATTTTTTATTTATTATTATTTTTCCCCCTATTGCCCTCCCCACCCCCCAGTACATGCCCTTACCCATTCCCTCCCTCCCCCCGCCTTCCCCCATTGCCCTGTCTCCACTGGCTATGCCTACATACACATGCATACAAGTCCTTCCGTTGTTCTCCTATAGGCCCCTCCTCCCCAACTTTCCCTGCCTTCCCACTGTAGCACGACAGTCCGTTCATTACTTCTTTGCCTCTGCATCTGCTTCCTCCCTTCCACCCCCTGTTTCTTGTCTTTAAAAACATCTTACCCTTGTAGGCTAGAAATAAATCCACCAGAGCAAAAGAAAAATGATTGAGTCTCAATTTCAATGTCCAATAGCTTTGAGTCCCAGTTTCAATGTCAGATAGTTCCTTATGTGTACATGTCATCAATGGTATCTGGATACTGGACAGATGGTGGCGATGCTGGTTTGGTCCTGGGCATCCTGTAGCGATACTCAGCTGCTAACTGTTCACATGGCAAGGCGTCGTCAGCATCTTCCATCTCTGGACTGTTTCTCCTCTTGCCTTCGTGTTTGGTGCAGACCTGTCAGATCCTCGCTATTGCAGGAGTCCACTTGGTCTTGGAGTTGATTTCTAAAAATATAAACATATTCTTGACCAAGAGTTAATACAGGAAACTTTTCTATAAAATTGACTTGGGGTTCTTTTAATTTTGCCTATCCGCTTTTCCTTTGGCTTATTTTGATACCATGTGTGTTTTTCATAGGTGTCTTGCTGTTAGCATTATAAATTAAAATTAACTTTCTAAAGTGAAAATTTTCTAAATGTATTTTACTTACCAGATATTTTTTTTCCTTGCATGCTATTATCCTACTTCCCCCCCCTTTTATTTTTGATTGATGGAGAATTTGGTAAAATTTTTTAATGCAATCTTGATAAATTTAAATTTTAACTTTTTGCACACAAATATGCCTGCTTTCTGTTCATTACATATTAAACTATTATACCATGAGATGAGCTATCAATAGAAATTTTAATTAATACGTTAGAAACAGCTTTTTGTCCAGTACACTTAAATTTTCTTGGATGTTCGCTTATTTCAGTTCGCCAATTTAAATTAATCTATAAGCTTGATAACTCTTTTATGTCAAATTTAATACTCTACCAACAATCTTATATTATCCTGTATATATTTGTGGAAAGGTTTATTTGCATTGAGTTGGCACTGAGCATTCCTGGTGCTAGGCTGAATTTAAATATAGGGCAGCTGCTCTTGGCATGTTTCTCTGTTACCTGGGTCTTGATCTGAGCTGGGCCCAGTCTCTGTCTGTTACCTGGGTCCCAGTTTGTGCTGAGTATGGGAAGCGAGGTAGCCATAGGGGCAGGAGACCGCCCTCAGAAGGGGTGAAGGTTCAGACCGCAGCAACGTTGGTGGAGGGGCGGGTGAGGGTCTGTGCCCCACCTCTGTTGATCCCCAAGTTCTCTCCTGATGGCTATGAGTATAGTGGTTTGGGTTGATTTCTGGATTCTCTATCCTATTCCATTGATCTATGTGTTTGTTCTTATGCCAGTACCAGGCAGTTTTGAGAACAGTGGCTTTGTAATACAGCTTGAAATCTGGCATTGAGATCCCACCTATTTTGTTCTTCTTTCTAAGAATTGCTGCAGCTATTCAGGGTCTTTTTTTATTCCAAATGAATTTTTGGAAAGTTCCTTCTAGGTCTGTGAAGTATGCCTTTGGTATTTTCATGGGGATTGCATTGAATTTATAAATTGCTTTGGGTAGAATGGACATTTTGATGATACTGATTCTCCCAATCCATGAACATGGTATGTTCTTCCATCTGTTTATGTCTTCCTCTATCTCTTTTTTTAGAGTTGTGTAGTTTTGTGCATATAGGTCTTTTACCTCCTTAGTTAAGTTTATTTCTAGGTATTTTAATTTTTTTGGTGCGATGGTAAATGGAATTGCTGTTTTAGTCTCTTTCTGTAAGTTCCTTGTTGGTAAAATGCCAAAGATTTCTTGGTGTTAATTTTGTATCCTGCTACATTGCTGAATTCATTTATTAAGTCTAATAATTTTTTGATGGAGTGTTTAAGGTTTCCTATGTACAGTATCATATCATCTGCAAATAAGGACAGTTTTACTTCTTTTCCTATTTGGATGCCTTTTATTTCTTTTTTGTGTCTGATAGAAATGGCTAAAACTTCCAGCACTATGTTAAATAGAAGTGGTGAGAGTGGGCATCCCTGTCTTGTTCCTGTTCTTAGGGGAAATGGTTTTAGTTTTTGCCCATTGAGTATGATGTTGGATGTGGGTTTGTCATATATGGCTTTTATGATGTTGAGGTATGATCCTTCTATTCCTACCTTGCTGAGAGTTTTTATTAAGAAAGGGTGTTGGATTTTGTCAAATGCTTTTTCTGCATCAATTGATATGACTATGTGATTTTTATCTCTCAATTTGTTTATGTGATGTATCACATTTATTGATTTGCAGATATTGTACCATCCTTGCATCCCTGGGATAAATCCTACTTGGTCATGGTGTTTGATCTTTCTGACGTACTGCTGGATTTGATTTGCTAGTATTTTGTTGAGGATTTTGGCATCTATGTTTATGAGGGATATTGGCCTGTAATTCCCTTTCATTGTGTTATCTTTATCAGGTTTTGGTATTAGGGTGATGCTGGCTTCATAGAAGGAGTTTGGAAGTGTTTCTTCCTCTTGAATTTTCTGGAATAGTCTGAGAATAATGGGTTTTACTTCTATGAATGTTTGGTAAAATTCCCCTGTGAAGCCATCTGGCTCTGGGCTTTTGTTTGCTGGAAGCTTTTTGATGACTATTTCAATTTCTTCCTTAGTTATCGGTGTGTTGAGATTTTTAGAATCTTCCTGTGTGAGTTTTAGAAGGTTGTGTTTTTCTAGGAATCTATCCATTTCCTCTAGGTTGTGAAATTTGTTAGAATAGAGTTGTTCATAATAGTTTTTAACAATCCTTTGTATTTCTGTGGGGTCTGTAGTTATTTCCCCTCTCTCATTTCTGATTTTGTTTATTTGGGTCCTCTCTCTTTGCTTCTTGGTGAGTCTGGCTAGAGGTTCATCAATCTTGTTTATTCTTTTGAAGAACCAGCTCTTGGGTTTGTTGATTTTTTGTATCATTTTTTGTCTCTATGTTATTCATTTCTGCTCTGATCTTTATTATTTCCTTCCTTCTGCTCACAGTGGGCTTTTCTTATTGCTCTCTTTCTACTTCTTTGAGGTATTGAGTTAGATGATTCATTACCATTTTTTCTTGTTTTTTGAGGTAGGCCTGTAGAGCTATAAACTTCCCTCTTAGCACTGCTTTCATTGTGTCCCATAGCATTTGCGTTGTTGTGTTTTTATTGTCATTAGTCTCCAGAAAATTTTTAATTTCTTCTTTTATCTCATTTATAACCCAATCATTGTTTAATAACATGCTATTCAACTTTCAAGTATTTGAATTTTTTGGAATGTTTTTATTATAGTTAATTTCTAATCTTATGCCATTGTGGTCTGAGAAAATGCTTGATATGATTTCAATCTTTTTGAATTTGGGGAGACTTTGCTTATGACCCAATATATGGTCTATTTTTGAGAATGTCCCATGTGCACTTGAGAAAAATGCATATTCTGTAGCTTTGGGGAGAAATGCTCTGAAAATGTCAATTAGGTCCATCTGATCTAGTGAGTTATTTAGAATTGCAGTTTCTTTGCTGATTTTTTGTCTAGAGGATTTGTCCAGAGATGTCAGAGGTGTATTAAAATCCCCTACTATGATTGTATTGCTGTCGATCTCTCCCTTGATATCCTCCAGGAGTTTTTTTTAATGTATTTAGGGGCTCCTACATTAGGTGTGTATATGTTTACCAGAGTTATATCTTCTTGATGAATTGCTCCTTTTAGTATTATGTAGTGGCCTTCCTTATCTCTTGTTATAGCCTTTACTTTGAGGTCTATTTTATCAGATATAAGTATTTCTACCCCAGCTTTTTTCTCATTTCTATTTGCCTGAAAAATGTTTTTCCATCCCTTCACTCTCAGTCTGTGTGAATCCTTTTCTCTGAAGTGGTTCTCTTGTAGACAGCAAATGTATGGGTCCTGTTTTCTTAACCTTTCAGCTACCCTATGTCTTTTGATTGGTGCATTTAACCCATTTACGTTTAATAATATTATTGACTAGTTCATGTTTGTTGTCATATTTTCCTTAGTGTTTTCTTTTTTTTTTTTTTAGGGTCTTTTTTTTTTTGGCCTTTCTCTTTCTTTTTTTACAGCAGTCCCTTTAGCATTTCTTGCATTATTGGCTTGGTAGTGATAAACTCTCTTAGCCCTTTCTTGTCTGTAAAGCTCCTGATTCCACCTTCAATTTGAATGATAGCCCAGGTGGGTATAGTATTCTTGGGTTCAGACCCTTGTTTTGCATCACTTTATATATTTCATTACATTCTCTTCTGGCCTGGTGTGTTTCTGTTGAGAAATCAGTTGCTATTCTAATAGGAGATCCCTTGTAGGTAACTTTCTGTCTCTCTCTGACTGCCTTTAAGATTCTTACTTTGTCGTTAGTATTCGCCAATTTAATTATGATGTGTCTTGGTTTTGGTTTTTTTGGGTTCAGCTTGTTTGGGACTCTGTGTACTTCTTGGACTTTCATATTTTTTTTCTCGCCAATATCAGGGAAATTTTCTGTCATTATTTCTTTAAATAGGTTTTCTATTCTTTCCTTTTCTTCCACTCCTTTTGGTATCCCAATTAAATGTATGTTGTTTCATTTTGTGTTGTCTCAAAGCTCCCTTAGGCTTTCTTCTTGTTTTTTAAGTCTTTTTTCCAGTTGTTGCTGTGTTTGTGTGTTTTTCCCTACCTTGTCTTCTAATTCACTGATGCAGTCCTCAGTCTCTTCTAGTCTACTCTTTAGGCCTTCCATTGTGTTCTTTATTGCAGCTATGTCATTCTTCATCTCCTCTTGGTTTTGTTTCATGTTGGTGATATTCTCATTCAGCTCCTTATAGTTCTGATTGAGTTGTGTGATATCATCATTGAGTTGTGTGTAATTGTCTTCCATCCATTTAAACATCCTTAAAACCATTACTCTGAGTTCTTTCTCTGAAAGGCTGGTCACTTCAATTTCATCTAACTCCCTTTCTGGTGATTCCTCTTTTTCTTTCCTTTGGGGATTGCTTTTACATCTTCCCATGTTTTCTTGTACTGTTTTAATTATAGATCTAATTATTTTACTACCCAAGTTTTTTTTTTTTTGGGGGGGGGGTGGTCTGGGGGTGGTTCTACTGGTGTATTCTCTCAGTTCTCCTGTGTTTGTTAATATATTGTAGTTTCCTACTTGAGTTATTTGGGTTCTCTTGATGTAGATCTGTGATCTTTAGGAGCACAACTGTGGTGTCTAGAAGTCGGCAGTACTTTGGAGGTGTAGTTCCCGGGGTCCGTGGGTATGCAGGGTCCATGAGGATGCTGGGTCCACGGGTCTGTGAGACTCTGCCTGGAGTGACTGTTGGGTCGCAGGGCAACTCCAATGCCCATCTAGCTGGCGGTGTTGGTGAGTTCCCAAAGAAAGGCCCTGTTTCCCTTCAAGATGGTGTGGGCTCCATGCCCAAGTTCCACAGTCCAGGGAGTAAAACCGGTAAGGGCAGTCTCTCCCCATCTGAGAGAGTCTGGACTGCCGGCCCCTACTGCTCCCATGATATTCAACTGTCCCTCACTCAATCACACACCCACCACACACATCCATGCTCTCTCTTTTTGTCCCCTCACTCACTTCCTTTCCCTCACCTCCATCCTGCCAGCCGCCATCATCCTCGCCAATCCCTTCCTGGTAATTTAGAGTTAGAATTAATGCTCCTCTCCTCATGCAGGTTATTCTTGCAAATAAGGAATCTGAAGACAAAACAGTTGAGTGAAGAGTTCAGGCATTCAGCTTCCTAACCAAGTGCTCTTTTTTTTTTTCTTCATAGTCTCTGTTGATGATAATGAGTTTGATAAAAATAAGAGTTAAGCAAAAGATATTGATTTGTTGGCTTATAGAATATTAGTGTTAGAAATCTAACCTCCTAATAAAGCAGGAGTCTGTCAGGGGTGCATCTCTGATTTAAAAAACACACCAACCTGGTTCAGTGAAATAATTAATTTCATACTAGTAGAATCTTATAAATAATTAAATCAGATCATCTCTTTATCCATCCCTACCATATTTATCTTGCTTCCCATCTGCTCTGCCCTTCCTGGTTGGTGACCCTCTCACAACACACCTGGCTCTTAGTCCTTCTACGTCATTCCTGGGTTTACTGCCTGCATTCCTTTTCTTGGCACTGGACTTCTTAGGGCTGCTATCCCAGTAACAGGCGCCACTTGGCTGGCTCAGCTCCCAGGCCTCACTCCCTCTCTGGCCCAGATAGTGGAAGGACCAGAGAGGACAAACTCTCCCTGCAGTGTCTCTGCAGGTGGCCATAGGGCCCCTATCTGAGCCTTACTTTGAAGGGAGCACACTGCTTTATAAGACAGCTCTGTCCTCTGTTGTATTTCTTTGTTTAGAAATTGTTCCTCTCATTGCTTAAGAATCTGCATCAGCATAGCTTTTGTGCAATGATCCTTGGCCTACTCAAATGACAGAGGGTCTTTGTGACTTTAAAATTCATTCTGGCTAAGTTCAGCCTTAGAAAGGAGTGCAGCCTGCTTCATGTGAAAATTGTTTTGATAGTTGAAGACATTTCTCAGACATACCTATTCTTCACTTTTAAAGACTTATATCATATCCTTGAGTCCTATAAGCATTCCTCATATAATAAAGATTATAAGCTCTACACTGCCCTATTCTCCCTGCCCTGTGTTCAACTGCTGTCTTTCTCAAAAGGTACGACATCCAGAGATAAATACTTCCTTTAAGAGAGATTTGTTCGAGGCAGTCACAATGAGGTTATGACATTTGGATCACATTGAATTTGTGGGTTAAATAAACACATAGGGCTGAAACCAGTTTGGCTCAGTGGATAGAGCATTGGCCTGTGGACTGAAAGGTCCCAGGTTCGATTCCAGTCAAGGGCATATGTCCTGGTTATGGGCACATCCCCAGTGGGGAGTGTACAGGAGGTGGCTAATCAATGTCTCTCTCATCGATGTTTCTAGCTCTCTATCCCTCTCCCTTTCTCTCTGTGAAAAATCAATAAAACATATTAATAAAATAAAATAAACACATAGGTTCTAATCTTATTAGCTAAATCCCAATTAGATCTCTTGCCATAAATTAATTTTGGAACAAGGTAAGTAATAACTAAATATACAAATGAATATAAAAATAAATGTTTTAAATGTGCTCAATATTTTTAGCCCTATTTTGAACCAGATAGATCCCATGCTGTACACTTCACCAAGGACACTTTACATGATTGCATTATAAATATTATGATGTCATATTTCGTAAGTCCCCACAGAGTCACTGTCAGTCTCTTCATTATAAAGAACCCCAAAGCCTTCATGTACCTAAAAATTTGAATTTTAACCCCAATAGGGGACCCAGAAAAAGGGAAAATAAGGATTACTTGAGGTTCCTGATTATAATTAAAATCTGGATTTTTATGGAAAGAAATGAATCTTTCCCTCAAAATAGTTTCTTGTGATAATAAACAATAAATTGGAAATTTATTTGGAGTTTTAGTGAAAAGAACTATATTTTGTTTGAAATGAAGGTTGATTCCTTTTTGCTTTAATTATTTATAAATTTGAGTGTAATAACGTTTAACAAAAATTATGAAGAAGTTCCTATTAAACTAATTTGTCATGCTCATTTCAAAGTGTTGCCTTTTCTAACAGAATTGTGAAATACGATTGAACAGCAGTATTATTGGACATCTACCAGGAGAAAGGCACAAACTTAGCTATGATGTCAATGGTTAAAGGGCTCTGTGCTTAATCTCAAGAAATGTGCATCTTAGTGAAGGGGACACATATAAATGGTATGAGGTGCTTCAATGGCCTTGATTTGATCATAAAGAGCTATGAGAGCATTTTCAGAAAGAATAAAACCTGCAATGTTTAAATGAGTGTTAGGAGCAGAAAAAGGAACTACAAAGAAAAGATGACATCTAATTTGGCCCTAAAGGGGTGAGTAGAATTTAAATAAGGAACATTAGGTAGATATGGGATTACTTATGTAGAGTAGCCTTCTGAGAGCCCCGCAAAGTTCTTCTTTCTCTGACCATCCCATGTTAGGTAGCACATCAGTTTGGCCTCATTCAGTTGAGGAGTACATTAACAACAAACCAGAACCAATCCAAAGGAGAGAGGATTGTGCACATGCCTGCCTGTCTAGTCTCTGTTGTGAAATCTAAGTCACTCAAGACCTACATTTAATTCTACATGGGGCTCAGACATGAATTAATGCAAAAATCCTAAGAAATCAGGATTTCAGGCCAAGAACTAAAAAGCAAAAGGACATAGCCAAGGGGAGAAACAAAGGAAATCCACCTTGACAGATGGTGATGACTCATTCCTCAGTCTTATTGAAGGTATAGACTTCTTCCTGACACAGTACAGATGGTCCTGTGTGTAAATAAAATTCAGGCATGTGTGGGTATAGTGGCAGTTGATTTCCATGGGGGCTTTTGTTTCTGGTTGAAAGAAAAGAAGGGAATGTATTCAAGTATCAGATGGTGATGGAGAAGAAGAGATGGTGCCTGGAACACTACCTTGTCTCATGGGCTGGGACAAGCAAGATTAGAGGCAAGTCTAAGGAAGCTGTCACCATAAAGGGCTCAGTGAGTGCCCTTTATATGGAAATGTGTGACAAAGAACTGGGAAATGCATCATTGCACTACCTTGACTGACAATTTAGGGTGATGGATCCGTTGGCATAAACATTGGCATTAAAATGGAAGTCAACCTTGGTGATGGCAGCATTAAGATTTTTCCAAATGGCTTCAGAAATTGAAGATAATAATCAGGGGACCAGAGCATGAGAAAGAAAATATAACAGAAGATAAGTGACCTCCAGTTGACAGACAGATTGGTGAACACATGACAGAATTCCAGTAAATACCCCAAGATATACCTGGGGAGCCAGAAGCTGTGTATGAACAGCAGGAGCAAAAGCAGATCTGTTACTACTGATCATGTGTCTCTTTTACAGTCTCAGAAAAAAAAAATGAGGACTTTCAATATTTTCTTTGGGCCCCAACCAACTCTCTCTTTAAAAAAAGACCAGACTGGAGCAATAACAAGGTTTACGGATGGTAAAGTAATATAATGATACTGGAATGACCAGTGAGAGTCAGCATGCCCCCTTAGGATTTATATTCCCAGTAATCTGAAAACCATGAATCTTGTGATGTACTTTCTAAACTCTGAATACACTGCAGGGGTGAAACAACAAGAATTGGATCTAAAATTTCCTGTCAAGGGAAGAGTGGTCATGCTTCTAGGTGGCAGATTGAGTCCCTATAATGAGATTCACTCTGATGTTGAATTTCCATGCAGGCATCCAGCCATCCTGGCATTTAAAGCCCTAGATGAGTAATGTTTCCTTCATGTGCAAAGCCTAGATGCTCCACTGAGCTCTCTCTTTCCACACATTCATCTGGACCTTGGTCAACTTTATCCTCCAGAATTTGAATCATTTGAGCAGGCAGTCAGGCCAGTGGAGATAATCTGGAAAGATGAGGCACACTTTTCGGGGGTTAGAACTGAAGGTGGTGAAGTATCTGTCAATCCATTGAACAGCGGCCCAAATTGTAGGGGAAGAATATGGGGGAAAGAGGAGAGATAGCTCCTTCCTTTTTAAGCAAACTCAAAGCACATCTCCAGGAGCACATAGATGGAGCATTGATTGAAATACGAGCTCTGGGAAGGACTGAAAATCCTATCAAACAGCCACCTGCCAACCTAAAATTCAAACTTCTCTGTTTTGAACCCAGTAAAAAAAAAGCCAACCAGACCAATTTCAAAGACAAAAGACCTGAAATATACCATCTAAGAAAGTGAGTTAGGATCCACAGATGTGCACAGGATTACTATGTTTGTTACTTATAGTATTTCTGTCTATTTAGACATGTTTAGATTTAAAATCCTGATAATGAACAGGGTATATAATAGAGTTGCTAATTTTTTAAAAAGAACCAAAAAAAAGGCTGTTTATTAGTTTATATACAGAAAGTGCAAAGGCCCTGAAACAAAAATGAGCCCAGAGCAGAGAAACAAGACTGCTCTGCTGTGCTTGGAGGGAGTGGCTGGGGGGGGGGGGGGGACATGAGGTCAGAGTGGGAGGCAGGATCGTCCTTCCATCCTTTACCTGATTGTGGCTTTGGGCAATAAAAATAATAGCTAACAGTGTCGTGAGTTTAGAAAGTGTCCGTCACTGTTTGGACCATCTTATTGGTCCACCCAGTAAGATAAGAAGGCTGATATTTGAAATATTTAACAAAAGAGATGTCGTAACCACCAACCTACTGGATAATGCCAACTTCAACCACCACGCTGGCCCTATCTGTACAAAAACTGGGTACCATTATGGCTCCCTTTAATCAGTGAGGAGACTGAACTCAGACATGGAGTAATCACCTCAGATATGGCTAGCATTTTACCCTGAAATATATAATTAAACTAGCAAGTAATCTATCTCTGATAGATTTTGCTTATCAGACTCAGGAAATTCTTTTTTTTAAATATATTTTTATTGATTTCAGAGAGGAAGTGAGAGAGAGATAGAAAAATCAATGATGAGAATCATTGATTGGTTGCCTCCTGCATGCTTCCTATTGGACATTGAGGCCACAATCCAGGCTTGTGCCCTTGACCAGAATCGAACTTGGGAATGTCCTCTCATGTCTAGAAGACCAACACTCTATCTACTGAGCCAAACCAGCTAGGGCTCAGGGCATTCTTTATACAATGAGAAATAGGTAATTTGAAGATTTACTGTCCATACTGTGGGAGAAAGAACACTGTTCAAGGAGTGTAAAATCCTAGAACTACTCCTAGTACTGGCATTAACTAGCTATAAGACTGAGTAAATCACTTTACCTCTCTCACCCTCACGAAACCTCTAGCAGATGGATTCATATTCTTAACTGTGGGCAATATTGTCCCACAAAAGACACCTGAAAATGTTCGCTTGTCACAACATGTTGGTACAGGAGGGTGGGTACTACTGGCATCTATGGGTATCCTTAAAGGTCAGGAATGCTGCAAAGCATCCTGCAGTTCACAGGACAGCCCCACTGCACAGAATTCTTGGTACTGAGGTTGAGAAATCTTGTTTTAGGGTCCAGAGCAGTAACACACACTGTGAGTGTCAGGTGTGACATTAGGGAGTTGCAGCCGTGGTTACTCACAATTTTCTCTTTACAGATGAGGGTAAAGTGTCCTTTAGTCATGCAGGTGTGTGTGCGTGTGTGTGTGTGTGTGTGTGTGTGTGTGTACTGGCAAAAACATTTATTTTTAAATGTTTTCTGAAGATCCTTCATCCCTCTTACCATCAGGTCTTGGTTCTTTCTCATCTTCCTTTGGTCTATACTTTTCCCTTTCAATTATACCAGACCCTTCCTCTTATTCTGGCTTGAGCAGAGAGAAAGCCCAGCTGCTCTACTCCACCCATAAAAAGAACTTCTGGTTTAAGTTTTGATCCCTTCATGTTGCTTAAAGCCCCTTGGAAGGAGGCCCCCCAGTTCACATTACTCCTTTAGCCTTTAGAGACAGATGGGCTGAAAAAGACAGGTTGGCCCCTCGTTTACGAGGTTCCCATGGAGTTATTTATGGTTTGTTTATCCACTCAATGTAGAGCAGTTGTGACCTATGACTTTCAGCTCCAGGGTGCACTAACAGGTTTTGAAGGAAATTGGCAGTGTCAAGCTATATGGTTACAGTGGATTTTTCAGCCCTCGTGCCCCTGCTAAGCATCAATCCCCAGACACTCAGGCATAGGGGATCTCTAGAAAGACACCAGTGACCCCATTGGCAAAGAGTCTGGGAGGAAGCCTGCAACAGGTGAGAAGCTGATGATCAGAAGAATGAACTTCTCATCGGGCACAGAGGATGAGGACACTGTGGTCTGCATGAGGCTACAGTGTAGAATGTGAGATATTACTATGATTTCTGATACAGACACAATACTAGCTGATGAAGCCTAAGGGAATTCTACAGGTCCATTTTGCAGGAAAGTCAGAGGTGCACCAAGAAAGTATATGGCTGCAATGATGGGACGCTGGCATTTGAAAACCCTTGTGCACTACAAACAATAGAGCTGATGGAAAATAGTACAGGATACATGACCCCAACCCACCTCATGACCAGAGCATGAACAAAAACAATAATAGGAATCTTGGGGTCTCTGGACCTTAAAAATGCACAATGGACTTGTTGGCAGCTGGTTTTATTGAGAGCAGGTATGATGGGTACTGGGCAGTACTGCTGGTGGTGGAGCTCTGAACTGTTTGGCACTTTAAGTGGTCAAAGAGCTCCTGCATTTTGTTACTGGCCTCTAGGGTGAAGTCCTGCGGAGAAAGCCTGAGTGTAATGAAAAAGTTTTAATTTCCTTAAAATACAGTGGAAAAGTTTATCATGTCCATGTTGCAGCCACACTGGGGACTTTGCTTCCCTCCAACCCTCCTCCCCCCACCTGTTCCTTGTCATCCTAACATTTACTTATGCAAATGGTATAAGTTAATTTTCATTAGAGAAACATGGGTAGTAGCAGCAGTTTATAGGATGCAAATATATGCCCCAAGGCTCTGGAAACCAGGTGCCTGTAAGACATACACAGAAGAATTTAGGGTCTTGAGTGGTTTCAACAAAGATGAACCTTGGGTTTGACCTTGAGTCCATTAGGCCTTAAGTAGTCTGTGTAGCAGTCAGGATGCTCAAAGGAGTGGGGGTGGGGGTGGTCAGGGGATCAGAAGCTCTGAGAAATAGAAAGGGAAATGGGTCATTGACATGAACTCCCTTCCCAAACATTAAGTTTTAGTGACACTTCTAGACATGAGAGGACAGAAAGGAGGCAGTGAGCGAAAGTGGTTAGAATAATCTAAAGATTCTACAAAAGTCTATCTTTTCCCTAGACATAACAGATTAAAGGAGAAAGTGGAGGAAATATATATATATATATATATATATATATATATATCCAGAACAACATTATTCAAAGCTTTAATTGAATTATTGAGAAATTGTGGCTTCAATTGCATATCACTTTTGAGAGGAAAGGTCTTTATATCTTCTGATATAAAGACTATCAGAAGAACTTCCACACACTAGAACCCAAAGCCCTGGCAAAATAATATAAATCCAATAATGACTAAATCAAAGAATGGGAGGGAAGAAATCCACCAATAATATAATACTGACCAGGTAGAATATTATAAATATTTCTGTCTAGTTTTCATGACTCAGGTTTCTAGCCTGGATTTTACTTGAACATGTGTTAGGCCATCAAATAATTCCAGTATAGCCTAAAACAGATATTGTTCCTCAAACAAACAATATTTATTTGCTGAAAAATATTGGGTAGAGTGATCATAAGAAGATCATGAACCTGGACAGGACCTCAACTGGATGATATGGTCTATTCTCTTTTGCCCTAAGGTAGCACAAAGGAATCACCAAGCTCAAGGAAACCAAGAGACTGAAGACAAACAGGGATCCATGAGTATTTCCCATGACTTATCTGATGTAAAAGGCTTAACCACCCATGCAAAGCCATGCAAGTCAAAACATAAACATTATAAACTGAAAAAATATATATAAGTAATTATTTAGAGCCAATATCTCTAGTTTTAAGCATGAATAAATGAATAAATAAATAAACAAAATTTTTAGATTTAGGGTATCTTTCAGTGACACCTCAAAGAACTTAGGAATTCAATTTAAATACTTACTTAACACCTCTATATGCAAGCATCTTGATGTTCTGCAGCTTCAAAGATAAATACTTACATTTCCTATTCTCTGTTGTTTATCAGGGGTGGATCAGGTTTGGTGGAGCCTTCAGTTTATGAAGTCTGTGAGGTCCTGTAAATAAAATGAACACAAAATTACACATAGGAAGTTGTTAGGTAGCCTCCCAGGACTTTGTAAGAGGTCCTGAAGCTTAAGAGCATCAGCTTCTTGGTAAATCTATCTCTGCTGCTTGATACAAAATAGGCCTTCTTAGCCAATAGTTACCAGGCAAGTGAAATATTCTCCTGATGTCATTTATATACAGAATTATTCATTAATTTGCTTATAATTGCCCTTGAGCAAGCCTAAATCCAAAGACAGATTGATGGCCCCCTGCTCTTCACCCCAACCAATTAGACACATTCACATTATCACCCTACATTACAGCTCAGATATTATTCAGGAGCCCAAGGAAAAGGCCAGTCTTCCCTGCTCCTGACAGAATCATGGCCCTAATAATAGAGTGATTATAATAGAGTGAAAAAGTTTTTCTCCAAATTACCTCGATGTTGTCTCTGTTACTAAGCCAATCTCCCAAACTGGACTGGCAGACAGTCACCAGAATAAGGGAATGTAAATGTTGCCAGTGATAGAAATGGAAGAAGAAATTATTTTCTCCACAACCTACATCTCACCTCAGCTTTTAAGAAAAGTACTGTACTTTCCCACCTAATAACTGAAGTTATTCCCACCTGAGCACAGCACCATTTTCTACAAATGACTCTTTCTCACTTTGTTAGACCCAGAAGGCATGAGAACAAGTCCAGACAGTGACATCATAGATGATCACTGAGTCCCCCTTGACCAAACCATACTTTTCAGCGGGTAGACAGACAGCACCTGTTCAAAGAATAGAAACTATTACAGGTTTACTAAGAACAAAAGTACTTTTCATATGTTATTTAATTTGATGCTTTCAACATTCCTATGAAACAGATACTATTAGTGTTGCCAACTTACAATGAGGCACTTTGAGTCTAAAAAGGTTAAACTACTTGCCCAGGGCCACATAACTAGAAAGATGCAGAGCCAGGGTAAACTGCTTTCTTTTCTTTTTTAATATATTTTTATTGATTTCAGAGAAGAAGGGGGAGGGAGGGAGAGATAGAAACATTGATGATGAGAGAGAATCATTGATTGGCTGAAACCCAGGTATGTGCCCTGATTGGAAATAAAACTGGTGACCTCCTGGTTCACAGGTCAACGCTCAGTCACTAAGCCATGCTGGCCGGGCAACTGCTTTCTTGTTTTAGATCATTTGTCTTGACAAAAACTCTATGAGGCAGCTATTCTTTCTTTTGTACCAAGAGGAAACCAAAGCACATAGAGATTAGGTAACTTGTGTAACAATACTCAGATTTTATATGGAAGGCCAAGGAATGGTACTAGGATAGCCTGAGTGGACAAATGGTGATTTTCAACACATGTTGTGCTGCTGAATATTTCTACCTACCAATGAAACTATCTGTAGTGAGTATGCTGATGAATCTCACTTTATTTTTTATCTTATACTAGAGGCCCAGTGCATGAATTCATGCACTTTGAAAGGAACTGTAGGCTGCGAGGCTGTGGTGGGCACAGGGGCAGGTATTGGCCCTGTGCTCCACTCCCCTGCCCAATCTCTCCTGCCAAGGCCCCTGGTCCCCTCTTTGGCAGCAGCCTTGTTTTCCCTCCCACAGCTCCCACATGCTGATGATGCTAGCCCCACATGCACCTGCTGACGGTGCAGAGCAATTGGGGCTGGTGCCAGCAGCGGGTGCAAGTGGCGGCTGCTGCCCTGATCACCTCTCAGGAGCAGGGGGAGATGGAGAAGCCCTCAGAGGCAATCAGAACTGGCAGCTGCTGCTCCACCCGCTGATGGCCCTGAGCAATCAGGACAGGTGCCAGGCGCCAGCAGTGGGTGCAAGTGGCAGCTCCAGCACTGGCTCTAGGTATGAGTGAGGCCTGTGCAAGCAGTGGGTGTGAGCAGTAACTTGAGTACCCACAGCAGGTGCAAACGGGGACAGTGTCAGCAGCAGGTGAGAGCTCCAAGTGGGACCACGGTGCGCAGGAGCAAAGAGTTTTCAGAAACCACCAGAGGCTCACCCCATGGCAGTGACCAGTGCCCCACCTTGGTCTGGCACACCCACTCACCTGCTCCACCATCCTGCCATGGCCGCCGCCACCATGTTCCATGCTCTGCTGCCTGCTGCCAATGCCCACTATGTTCTGCATGGGCCCCCTGGTGGTCAGTACACATCATAGCAACTGGTTGTTTGGTTGTTTTACTATTCGGTCTATTTTCATATTAGGGTTTTATATATATTTACTAGAGGCCCGGTGCATGAAATTCATATACTCGTGGTGGGGGTGTCACGCAGCCCAGCCTGCACCCTCTCCAATCTGGGACCCCTCAAAGGATGTCCGACTGCCAGTTTAGGCCCAATCCCACAATCTGACATCCCTCTCACGATCCAGGACAGCTGGCTCCTAACTGCTTCCTACCTGCCTGCCTAATTGCCCCTAACTGCTTCTGCCTGTCAGCCCAATCACCCCCTAATCGCTCCCCTGCCAGCCTGATTAACACCTAACTGCTCCTCTGCTGGCCCAATCGCCCCCAACTGCCCTTCCCTGGTGGCTCGGTCATTCCCAACTGCCTTCCCCTGCCAATCTGATCTCACCCCCAACTGCCCTTCTCTGCTGGTCAATTTGGTTCTGATTGGTCGGTTTCTATGCCAGTCAGTGTCAAAAGCTTCGCCTCCTAGGCAGTCATTGGCTCCTCACAATTCACCCAGATTTGGTTCTGATTGGTAGATTTCTATGCCATTCAGCATCTCTGGACCTATCTCTGGGCCTGATCATAGAGGCAGAGCTGATCAGCAGCAGCCCCAGGCCAGTGGCTGAACTGCTGACCTCTGAGAGAGAGAGAGGCTGGGCTGCTGGCAAGGGAGAGAGAAGCAGGATATGATCACCCTGCTTCTCTATCTGGGCCTCACCACCAGCTGCTACCACTGCTAATCAGCCTTGCCTCTCTCTCTCTCTCCCCGAGAGGTCAGCAGTTTAGCTTGTGTACCTGCTGCACACTCAGCCTGGTAAATGGTTGAGCCTCCTGGTTGTTGTGGATGTGATGGACTATCTAATATTAGGATGACTACCTAATGCTAATACATTTCTGTCACTGCCTAGCCTCTATCTGAAACCCAAACTTATATTAATATATAATTTAAGAGAATAATCTTAAGGTAAAGTAAGAATAATTACATAATGATTTAGACAGGAAATAAAGTGGGAAGAAGGGATTAGCATTGAAATGCAGGAAAACCTTCTTTTAATGTATAGTTGTGACTTGCTTTTTTTCCTTTATGTATTGAAGAGTGAAAGTCCATTCTCTATTACTTGGGCAGGGTTTCTCCACTCTAACATCATTGATATTTTGGATTAGATAATTATTTGTTGTCTAAGTTTGTACTCTACTTTGTAGAATGTTGAACATTATCTTTGGATCCTACCCACTAGATGCCAATAGTATTCCACCTACCCCAGGTGTGGCTACATCTGACTGTTCATGTGTATACCTTATAACATCTTTTATAATGAACTCATAAATATTAAAAAAATATATCTGCAGTCATTGCCAAATATCTCCTGGGAACAATATCACTAGTCTAAGAGATCTTAGGCAGCAAACATTAAATAATTCTTCTGCCTTTAAAATTAGATATTGCATGCCCTGGGTTGGTTAGTCTGAGCAAGAACCCAGGGAAATATCATTAGTTAGAGTGAGAGATTATCCTGAACTAGAGTTGAGATAGGGTTCAGTGTGCTCATGCTCTCCTCTCAGAAAAGATGATTGAACTGAAGAAACTGCCAGAGACCCCCGGTGTGTCTGATTATTCAACTCTAGATAACTTAGAATGTGTTAGAAAATATGCTTAGTAGTATAAGGGAGGGGACATGACATCTCTTATTTACTGGAATATTATACACTTATATCACTATTCCTCATAATAATCCAATAATAATAATCCAATAGTTTATCATTTCTGATTTATAGATTAGGAGAAAAATGCAAAAGACATAGACTTATCCAAGATTTGAAGATAAAAAAATTAGAACAGAGGACAGAGCTGTCTGACTCAAATAACTCTTTCCAATGCACCTGAGAAGTAAAGTGAGAATCTTCCAGAGAGGACATGGAACTATTAATATTAAACTACTCTTTTACTCATTCATTTGTTTAGCCAAATATATGTGCACCTACTCTGTGTAGATACTGTGCCATCCACCAATGATGCAAACATAAATAAAATCTAATCTCAGCAGTACAGAGCTCAGGTTAGTGAGCAAGATATAAAAACTGACTATGTAATATGCTAAACTCAGTGAAAAAGTTATATAGTAGATGCAGAGAGTGCTATGTGTACATAGAAAAGGGAACCTAATGCACCCTTGGGAAGGTGGTGGAAGGGTTCTCAGGGAAGCTTTCATGGAAGAGACAATATGTGTACTGGGTCCAAGGATGTCATCAGGAATTGAGATTTGTCCTAGGAAATGGCAGAAGTCTCACAATTTACCACTATAAATCAATCGATACAAATTACATTTTGGATCTGACAACAGGAAAGTGCACTAAAATTTTTCATTATAAGGAATGACAGGGTATGTTGGCCTGGGATGTCATTTTTCTCAGAGAGTGAGGAGGACTATTTGTCATCTTTGTTAGTCAAGATGTTCCACAGAAGCAGAACAAATAGAGAAGGGAGGGAGGAAAAGAGAGAGGAAGAGAGAGAAATTTAAAAATTGCTCACATAATTATGGTAGTGGACAAATACAAAATTTAAAAATCTATGTGGGGAGTTAGCAGGCTGAAAAATAGGAAAAACTTGATATTGCCATCTTGAGTTGGAAGTCCACAAGACAGGCAGCAGGTAGAAAAATTCAGGCAGTTTCTACTCTGCAGTCTTAAGAATTGCTTCCTACTTGGAAAACCTGTCTTTGTTCTTAAGACCTTCAACTGATTGGATGAGGCTCACTCACATTATGGAAGGCAATTTGCTTTACTCAAAGTCTACTGATATAAGTGTTAATTATTTCCATCCTCATCTAAACTAATATTTGACCAGCCAAGTAGGCACTATAGAATAGTCAAGTTTACACATTAAATTAACCATTTTATCACTGCTGGTGATTTATTAATCTCTCCCAGAAAGGATTGCAATTTCCCATCTGAAGACCTGTTGGAGTTGGGATGTGAGAATCTCTGCAGCCAAAAGTGCCACAGGCTTCAGATCCTCTGGGGAAGCTGTGGCCTGGAGAAGAGAGAGGGAAGCCTGCTAGCTGGATTTAGTTGAATACGTTAACACACTCCTGGGATCATAAATCTTGATGAGCCCTAGCTCTAAAGCAGCTCTCTGAAAAAGATAGAAGGATCCTTAACATTTGGGTAATTCCACAGCCATTTTAAATATACAAAAGTGCTTGCTTTGTAATGAGCCCTATTGTGAATTATTTCATAAATTAGTGAGTTTGAGGAACCATTCACATGTTTCTAATGTCAAACACTGACCTGGCCTAGTTTGAGCTCTGTGTGTGCTCAGGCATGTGTTTATTCATTCCTGTTTCTTTTAACTGACAAAAGGGTGAAATAATTTCATTTGCATGCCAGTGAGTGAATTTTTGTGCATATAAGTAATCATAACTCAGTGACTGGCACTGTGGAGAGCATTTCCTTCTATGAACTTATAAATTGTTGGTAATATCAGGATGATTATTTCCACCTTTGAATGGTGAACTTGTTTAGAAAATAAGCTCCCATATGTAGAAGCCATAAGATTATCTCCCTGGAGTTTACTGTCATTTTTTTTTTAATCTCTTCATTTAAAACAAAATGCATTTATAAAGAGCATCAGATTTTTAGTCAGCAATCCTTAACTTAGTGACCAGTTAATTTGTTGCAGAATCTATACCCTTTGAAAGGAAACACGTATAATGAAATCTCTTAACAGATTTAACAGATAAATCAGTCAATTAAAAAAAAAAAGAGTCTTCCTCCTAAACTTCAACCCAGCAGAAAAGAGAGGGTGTCAGAAGTTGTGAGAAATGGCAGGCGCCACCAAAATAAGCTTGATTATAAAAGCAAAAGCTTCACTCTGGTTCTGTAAAACGAAAGGGAGCTGGGAAGAGCATGATAAATTATTCAGGTTTAAGAGGCAGTGATAAAAATGTAAATGCAACCTTGTCACTGAATCTTTGCACCTGCTGAAAAATGCCGACCAGAAACTGAGTCAGCATCTTGCCTCTGGTGAAAACCCGATTGAAAGCACAAAGACAGGAAGAAGAAAACATCGGAAGCTCTTTGGAAATGGCAGATGCATTGATCAAGCAGAACTGCAGCTGAAGATGAAACAGTTCGACTGACTGATCATTACCAAAAGCCAAAGGGTCCTTCCAGCTCTCTTGAAATGGAAACACTTTTAATCAAAGAATCAGGTCTTACATAAGCTCAAAAGTGATTATTACTTCATTAATTATGGTCATGTACACTCTTTCACTGTGAGCACATTTAATCTTTTCCCAAGAGCAGTGCATTAGCCTCATTTCTGCTCTAATCAGTATGTTCCATTCCAAGGATGTCCTCTGCATAGATTCTGTTAGCCAATAGCTCTATATGCTGAGCTGATGGGCAGCATTAGCCCTGTGTTTGACCTAACATTACATTTTATTAAGCAATATATAATAAGACCTCCCCACATTGCCATAAAATAAAAACAATTTTTTCTTATCTATTTTGAAACAGATCAAGAGATATAGCATAAATGTGAGTTAACATATTTTTCTTGTGCAGCTCAGTGATTAAAAGCATGAGTTTGGAGTCCACGCTTTCTGGGTTCAAAGACAGGCTTGCCACTCAAAAGAAGCCAGATGCTCCATTTCCTCAGCCTTTTTTTTTATCTCTAATACAGAGCCAATTACAGGGTTTACTGTGAAGATTAAATAAGTTAAAACATGTAAAGGGCTTAGGACATATCTGGCACATAGTAAGTGCTCAATAAATGTTAGTTCTTATTAATATTGTGCTTACATTAAACATATGCCACCCACTTAGGAGTTGGACAAATGCTTAAAATAAATGCTTAAGTGCTTAAAATAAAAATTACCAAGCAGTCCACCGGTGTGTATCAGTTTAACAGATCAACCTTGTCTGTCCATTTATATGTACAAATAGAATTATACAAGTGATGGCTAATGTCCATGTCCTCTTGCAATTTGGCTACATGCCCTTTGGAGATGATTTAATGTCATGGTGTAATAAAAATTATAGAATTCTATTAATATCAGATAATAAAGCTATTGAATGAACCCGTTCACAAATATTCACTGGGTAGTGTCCCTGTGCCCAGAATTATGCCAACCATGATAGGGCACAAAAGAACCAGAAAACACCATAAAGTCTTCTCAACATCAACAACTATTTAGGGAGTAAAAGGCTTATCCTGAACTACTGAAAGATTAAGCTGTTATATGAATTTCGTAATTACAGATAGTTATATGATAAGGCAGCATTTCATAATGTGCTATTTGTGGGTTTACAACTTTTTGCAAAGGAGAATGAGAGGTGAGAAACTGGAACAAAGACCCACGCATTGGGAGTGGTGGATGCGCACACACTTGTTCTGTGTTCTCACTGTCAGGAAAAATTTCACAGACCCTGCATCCCTGCACATCCCCTTTTTTATTAAGAAATATTTAACCAGAAAATTGTGTGTGTGTGTGTGTGTGTGTGTGTGTGTGTGTGTAGTGGTATGGGGTGGGGAGGATAAAACTTCTTCAATGGCAAAATGACATTATGCAGGGATGTTGACAGATTCTTATCCACTTCATTTTTGCAGGTGGCTCAAGAGAGCTTTCTGAGCAATTAGATACTGTCCGGACAGGATGAGGCTGGAGCTGCCCTGATTGGCCTTGTACTTGCCCCAACCCCAAACCCACCCTGAGAACTTCTCACAGACCAGCAATAAGCTAACTCATTCTTCTCCTTCATGGGCCCACTGGCTACCACCAGAGCCAGCAGAAGAAGGTAAATGTCACTCATAATCTATGACAAACAGCATCATTCGGGAGGGGTGGTGAACTGCTGGCACATAGGTAGGTCTTTGTTTCCCCTAATTAAGACTTTGTTCCTGGCCTTGCCCTCCAAGGGCAAACCAAAGGACACAGCACAGTCCTGGCTTGCAGCCTAGTGTGCCTGTCTATGTAAAGAAAGGATCACATTTAGGCCTGGGCATGTTAGGGGTTTTTGCATTTGTGGGTTGTTTTTGTGTGTTTTTTTTTTAAAGCCAACTTATGGATAAGTCAGTGACATAAGAAATTCAGGGAAGTTCAGAGAATAGCTTCCTTCCTGCCACTCCTCAGAGCACCCTCCACTCCTCTATCAAATAACTTGCCCTCTTTGTCTAAACATTTCTGCTTTGAAAGGACAATCTGCCTGGGCTGATTTGTGAACTGTGGTTTTCAGTGAGTGAGTGATGGCTGGACTTGCTTTCTCTATGTGAATTTCTTATCTGAGTGACCTCACCCTCAAATAAATTAGATCATCAATTGCAGATCAATTGCAGTGATCTCTCTCTCTCTCTCTCTCTCTCTCTCTCTCTCTCTTTTCCTGGTGCTGTCAACCTATTTTGAACTCAAGCACTGTGCTAGGTGCTGGGTAAGAACTTAAAACATGAGTCATATGTAGTTCTTGCCCTCATGTTGATAAGAATTTAGTATTTCTATGGGATCAACAGGAAGTAGAGTAAAGAATATCAATTATTCTATCATGAGATAGGTGGATGATACAGAAGACATTTTGGAAAGTTGTAAAAAGGGAATGGCATGAGCAAAAGCACTGATACAGGAAAGGTCAATCTAGCAAAAGTGTATGGAGGTCATACGTATTCCAAAAGCACTCTCTTAGGTGAAGCAGGGAATCACAGAGAACACCTGTCTCCCTCATAGGGATTCAGAACTTGCCCTCTCTTGCATACAATTGGATGCCCACTTCACTTTAGTTTATTGAAACTCAAAATGTATACTAAAGCCTTTAACAGTGGTCTTAGACACAGCCTTGGTGGTCTCTGAAAATCAGAGAATCATCATATGGGAGGAGAGATGCATATCCTATTTGCTCTGTTCACCAGTGCCTGGAAAGTAACATGCCAAAGTTACTGGATAGATGTGTATAATTTTTCCTGTCTTGCTAATATTAACAACTGGAGAACTATGTAGTAACTAAAACTGTCGATCATTAGAATGGGCTCCTTTGAGAACCAAGAAGCACTGAATACTTTAAACACGAGCCAAATGATTATTAAGAATTCTGTAAAAGGGTCCTCCTTGTGCTAAGTGAGAGATTAGCTCCACTCATGTTTCTGAACTCAAATCATACTGTGGCCCAGAAAACTATTTCTATTCCATGGTACATAGGGTAGGGGTGAAGAGGAGGACAAATGTGGGAAAGGAAAGAGGTAACCAAGCATTAGGGAATGGAGTGAGGAAGCAAGGAAGACTGAAAGGTTGAGAAATTTCTCTTGCAACATGGGGGCCAGTATTGGGGGAATATTGAACTTAGAATAACTCTAATATCTAATATTATGGATATCACAAGTGAACTCTTCAGTTTTGTGACACAAGAATGAACCTTATCATCTTGGTCATGAATTTTATAGGAGACCAGATTGAACTACTGACCTGCTTAGGCAGAGGGGGTTAAGGGTTTGCTTTAGAATGTGTGTGTATCACCAGTCACCTCCGACTACTGAGATATAGGAACATTCACTAGGGCCCTGGGTTGTGAAAACTGGCATCTTTGCCCAGTGCCCTGCATTATAGCAAAGAGCTGGGAACCATGTCACAAAAAAAGAAAAGATCTAGAAGGATTATAGCTGCTCACCACCAACTAACTGTGTGACCTTTCCCTTTGTAATAAAAACCAAACCAGTCATATTAAAACTACCAGCCCGTTGAATAAGATAATTTATGTGACAGGGCCTTGAAGTAAATAAAAATCACTGTGTTCTAGGAAGGTATTATTATGCAATTCAAAGTTTAATGCAAAGTTCCTGATACTAGTGGTCTGGATGAGCTTCAGGGACTCTGCCATCTTTAAACATTGCTTTCTTGCATGTGGATATGTTAGGGTATGTGTATGCTGAGAATAGATCTTTCAGACCCTCTAATACCTAGAAAACTACTGTGTGGTTAGTGGAGATTAGAAGTAAATGGAAGGGTAAAAATGAAGAATTTTGAACTTTGTTTTATAGAATTTGGAGCCATTCTGGGGATTTCATTGGAATGGAAGAAATGACCAGCTTGTAAATTCTATGATAATTTCATGTGTTTCTCTGAAAGTTTGTCAGAGTACATAGTGCATCAAAGCTGTTCAGCATTTGAACTATAGCTACATGGTTTGTATTATGTGTATGGGCACCAAATATCAGTGGCCTAAAACAACAAATACTATTTTTCACTCCTTGTGATTTGGCTGTGGTTCTGTGCCATAACTTTCTGCTGTAGGATTCAGCCCTATGGACCAGCCATCTTCTGGAGCATTGCTGGTCACCATGGCAGAGGAAAGAGCTCTTAAGGGTTTCATACCAGAAATTAAATGCTCTGGCATGGAAATGACACATTACACTCTCAACTTCTTGGCCAACACTAGTCATATGTTACCATCCAATCAGAAGGTCACTAATATGTGCAATCCTACCATTCACACAGAAGGCAGAGAGCCCAAAATATCTGGTGAATTATACAAGTGATAATTACATCATTATATTTGAATAAAACGGAGCCAGTCTACTTGAGTAAAGGCATGCCAATGCCCAGAAGACCATGTCTGAGTCTGCACTAACATTTCCCAGAGCCAATCATCAACAGTGTGAAAAACCAGAGGTTGCAGGCGGACTTCTTAAGTACAGGGCTGATAGAAATGAACAAAATTCTCCCAAGCAAGACTGATTTTATGGACAAGGGAAGATGACAGGTGATTTAAACTTCTCCCGAATAATTCTACCTGTCTCAATGGCAAAGGGTAGAAAACTAATAATAATGCTAGGTGTTTTATAAATGTCCTATAGAGTCCAATAAGTGGTAGATAAGTGTGTGTTATCTGTGGATACAGAGATTGTAATAATGCCTATTTCACAGGGTGGTTGTTTTCTACAGTTGATGTGGGACCTACTGATGCTGACCAGGCCCTCTGACTAGTCCTGAGAGTTTCCAGGGTGTCTTTCACAAGGATACAATCTGTGGATTACCTGAGACTTCATTACTGTTCCTGGAGGTACAGTGGTATTGGTTCTGAAGTGCTGCTACCACAATTCCTCCCATCACTGCAGTTCCATCACTGCTGCTGTCCACTTGCACAAGTTGTTTGTCTGTCCTGCTGCCCCATGGAGCATGAAATGTCACCCAAGGAGCTCAACTTTTGATGGAGCTCTCCCTGGGTGCTGTGCCTTGGCATTAGCATCCCTCTCCACCATCTCTCTCTACTTGAGCCATCCAGGTGCCCAAAATTACTGAGAAATTTGATGAGGTAATTTAACCCCTTATTCTTTGTATGGGGGTCCTCCATCAATGACAATTGTGTGACAAATAATATGGTATTTAGTTAAACTTCTGTGTTAGTAACAGTCTTCTTCGGGTCAACAACCCAGGTACGGATGACTATGGGCTGCACCAGATATAAGTTGAAGAGGAATCACTAAGAAGTTCTCAGAATCATTCTTTACTCCCCACTTGTGACATTTTGTTGTAGATTACTTTAATATATATGATGTATTTAATGTACTTAGACTACTTATATAGATCTATAATAGCCCTTACATAACTGTTTTCTTGTCATTGTTGTTGTTGTTACAAAGTGTCCCTGTCTGTCTATCCTTGAGAAGGAATTCTCTCTCAAATGCTCCTGAGCCACTGCAAACCAGCAGCTGGATGGCTCTTCCAAAAGATTGCCAGACAACCCCAAACATGTCTGAATTACTCCTAAAACTCATATAATCCTAACAATTGAGCCAACCATAAAACTGTTATTCTCACATTTAGCAAGGAAACTAAATCTCAGAGAAGTTAGGTAACTTCCTCAAAGTCACAGAATAAGAAGTGACAGAGCCAGGTTTCAAATTCAGGTGTGCCTGGTTTTGAACCGCTTAATACCATGAGTAGACTGGAGGGGTAGAGCAGTGACCCTCAGTCAAGGATTATTTTGCTCCCCAGGGAACATTTTGGCAGTCTCTGGAGATATTTTCAATTGTCACAATTTGGTGGATGGGGTAGAAGGAAAGGTTCTACTGGCATCTAGTGGGTAGAAGCCAAGAATGCTATAATAAACAAGACATTTTCCTACACCAAAAATGTATCTGGTTCAAAATGTCAATAGTGCTGAGGTTAAGAAACCCTGGATTAGAGGAGGAGAAATTACATCAAACTGTTGGGGAAAGATAAGCAAGGGGTGTCCAAAAGAACATACTGAAAAAAGCATTTGTGATTAGGAGATGGAGTGAGTTTTGGGTAAGCAGAGGTAGATGGAAGAGTATAGTAGAAAAAGTGGCCTAAACAAAGGAGGCAAGGACTCTAGCAAGTATTTTCAGAAAAGCAAAAGCCCAGGGAAAAAATGGCAAAAGAAATTGGGAAGGTAAATTGGGGTCCAATTTTGAGAGGCTTGGAATGCTAAGAATTTAAGTGCAAAGAGCCTGGGATGAAATAAAACACTAAATTATCTCAGAGTATTTTTCTTGAGGCTACCAACCCAGCTTACCAGGAGTCATGTGTTCTTACATAAATGAATTCCTTTTTTTATTCAAGCTTTCTGAGTCAATATGATCTGTATATTCTCTTAGCCCACCTTAGTCCTACTCCATGACTTAAAGAAGGGCATGAACTCACCTGACAATGGTCATTGGCAAGTTAGTAACTAGGCTGGAACCAGAATCTAATTTCAGGATTAGATCCAGTCCTTGTCTCCAATAAACTGACTCTCTAGTTTTATGTATTTAGTATGGTCCCTGGGATTCCAAAAATACAGCCATTTCTTTGTCCCTTTAATTATTTTATTGTTCTTATATTTGTAATAAGAAGGTTCTTGATTACTTTCCCCATTCCTATCTGAAGCACTCAAAATATGCAAAGCCAAATATTCTTGCACAATCCAAATACCTTTTCTTTTTTCATTAAAAAAAAAAGCATGTTGTTGAGAAATAAGTGGAAGGACCATGGTTTGCCCTCTAGAGTCACCTTCTGAGGATCATGATTAGGTCGGAAAGGTATTTCCCATTTCTAGTCTTGCATGTGGGCTCAATCATTGAGATATGACTAAAAAGGCAAGTAACATAATCTTAAAAAGAATCTCAGGGCCGAATCAAGTTGAAGCAGTGTGTGTACAAAGCCAACTTTCTTTGACCCACAGAACATTTCACAACTGGAGAGCTAGTGTTTTGGAATTTTTGTATTTTTTCTTCCCAAGTGAGCAAAGAAATCACATTCCCAAGACCATGCCACTGCAACATAAAGGTTATTTATTTCCAAACAAAAGAATTAGGAAATGTGAACTTTAAGGCTAACATTAACTCATCTTCTGGAGACAGATGGTATTCAGTATTTTCAATGAAGAGGCTGTATATGTGAAAATTTAATATGTCTGGGATGAGTCATCAGGGTGAGTTAATTTGGTAAAATCTTAGCTTTCACATTTCCTGGTAAGTTTGTTTTCTTTTTTGTTCTTTATATCCTGACATCCATGACTAACAATTTTCCATTTAACACAAAGGAAATACTTTTAATTTTCCCATTTTTGTAGTCTCACCTAGGTATTGTTTAGGGCAGTGGTCAGCAAACTCATTAGTCAACAGAACCAAATATCAACAGTACAATGATTGAAATTTCTTTTTAGAGCCAAATTTTTTAAACTTAAACTTCTTCTAATGCCACTTCTTCAAAATAGACTCGCCTAGGCCATGGTATTTTGTGGAAGAGCCACACTCAAGGAGCCAAAAAGCTGCATGTGGCTCACAAGCCACTGTTTGACGAGCATGGGTCTAGAGTGTTGTCCCATGCTTAGTTTAAAAAGACGATACAAATTAGCCATGAAGACTTTCATATGAAAGTATAATTTAATTTGAAGGTGTTAGATAATCTTGATAGCATAATATATCAACTAAATAGCATATATATTTTTATTTCTTCCTCCCTTCCTCTCTTTACCTTTCTCTATCATTATTTTTCTCTCTCTTTTTCTTTCCTTGTCTTTCTAATCATCTCCTATTAGTACTACCTCTTTCATTTTTGTTTTTTCCTAAATATTTATGTGAATTCCACCTAAAGTCTTTACATTGGAGAATTTTGTTTGATCTCCCTTTTTTTCTTTAATGTGTCTTCTTATTAACTCTATGAAATAGAAATCCTCACCTTCTTTTAATGTATTTAATAGATGGTTCTTAAAAGTTTCATATATATGCATCCCTTTAGTAATTTCCATGATATTTGGGAAGCTGTGAAGGTCCAATATATTATCAGAAAGAAAATGTTATTATGCGAAATCCACAAATAAAAGCTTTAGACCATGGTAAAAAAAAAAAATTCTGCTTTTCTCACTTACTTAACAGTCTATACAGAAGCCTCCCCCAGAGGACATCCTGGAGTTACTCCTCTCTTGGGTCTCCCTCCTTCTTCCTTCTCCTAAAGACCTCCTCAGTCTTTTTTGCAAGTTAATCCATCCCCTACAGATCTGCCTCACTCTGGAATTGTGGCTGGTCAGATCCCTGAGGAGGAATCTGTTTCTGAACCAATAAACATTTCCCTAGATAATATTCGTTATGTATTTAAAAGTGATCATTAATCTCCTCTCTTCCACATCACTTTGGAATGGAAATTTAGACACAGTAATCAGATGACAGGGGGAGAAAAATGTCAGCCTAATGGCTAATAAAACTACTTTGAAAACTATGGCCTGAACCCATGGCCACAATTGAGCTTCTCAGTTCTCAGATCTAGACTTAGGACATATTCGCAATGGAGTAGGGAGGTCTTCAGGGAAGACTTCCTTATCCAGATCCACTCTCTCTTAGCCACTAGAACCCAATAGCCCAGAAAGAGAAAGTCTGTCTTCTGGATAGCTCTTACTGATTAGTCACACCTGGCCTCTGACCCTTATAAGCTCAATAGGGAAGAAAGGACAAAGGCAGACAGACCCATGAAAAGAAAACTGAAAAGGAACTGAGCCATGTTTCTAAGACCTATCCAATCACACAATCACTTAAGACAAGGGTAGAGAAGGGGAGGACAGATATTTCTTACTTTCTCTTCTGAATATTGGTGGAAATGTCTTCCCCTTTTTGAACACTTGGGAAGTGGATAATGTCGCCTCCAACACTCTTAAGATATTGTTCTTTTAAACTGTTAGGTTACAATAAAACTAATAGCCTACCATGGTCAGACTATTCCCTTCGGTTCTGTTAAGACAGTCCTACTCACACTTTTGTGAGGTCTCTCTGTCCTTATCAATCTCCCCTTCATTGTATAGACTGCCTGGATCATGGAAGGCAGTTTAACCTTTGCTCTGGAGGATTCTAAAATGGGTAAAAATGGGACATTCATTAAATATCCTCAGCTTGAAACCCATTGTCTAGTTTCTATTATTGTCATTAGTCAATATGCCCAATATTACTCATCAGAAGTTAATAGCAGTACAATCCAAAATACAATGTCAGCAGAATAAGAATGACTCAAACTTGAATTTGAACTGTCTCCCAATATTAAATTCTGAGGGAACAATCCAAGTCCAAAATTCAAATCACCCTTTATATTATAATCCAAAAATATTAAAGGCCAACATTCGTAAATTAAAGTCTATAGAAATTAAAATATAAATAATATATACTCCATTTGTTTTTTTTTTTTAAATGGTGCTTAGTCTCACCCAGCAGGGTTCTCAAATTCCTTAACAGAATGTTCCTATAGCACCCATAGCATCTTACTGGAATGGGGGTGGTTCCTTTAGGGTTTCTGAAGTTGAGTTAATAATAAAAGCCAAGTTCTTAAGTATCCCTATTTGTAATGTGTAAGAAAAGTAGATAGAAATAGAATTACCAGAGCATATACCAGTAGACTCTCAAGCAAAAACATAGCCCTAGAGCAGATATACAAATATACATTTATACATGCACACATGTACATGCATTAAAAATTACATACAATTAAACCCATAGATACATACATACATGCTCACACATAACATGTACTCATACATACATTCAAATATACATGCACATATATGTACGTGCATGCATACACACATATAATTCCTGAATTCAGTTTTTACTACAATGTTCATGCATGTTACTATTTCCAAAGATCATGACAGCAATAGAGGAGAGTCAGAGGATACAGTAACCAGAACAATTTTTTCACTTAAAATAATTTCTAACTCACTTCTCACTAGCCTTCCTTTATAAAAGAGGCTAAAGAGCTAACATGATTTTTTTTATCATCCTCCAGCATGGATTATCTATGTCACATAATTCTTGCCAACATAGTATAAAGGAAAGCCTGAGTAAATAAAGCTTTATGTAAAACCTTTTTTTGCCCTTAGCCTTCTTCAAACTTGAGACACAGGTGTGGAGTTGGGAGATGCAATAGCCACCCTCAGTGGTTCCGAATCTGTCTCTCACTTCAACAGTGTTTGGACAGAACAGACCCAAGACGCTCCTTCTTCCAACCTCCAGTCACTCTCCTGTATCCTATCCTGTCACCACCTTCAAAACCACCTCTGGGATCAGCCAACTCACCAGTTTTTGTTTTTGTTTTTCTACCTTAACTCCTTATTGAGGAACAACCATGAGCTCCCAAATTTGTCAGAATTATTCCACTGAGGTAGAGGCTGCGGTCAACCACCTGGCCAATCTGTATCTGCAGGCCTGCCATACCTACCTCTCTCTGGGCTTTTATTTACACCATGATGATGTGGCTCTCTATGGCGTGGGCCACTTCTATGAATTGGCAGAGAAGCACGAGGGTGGTGAGCATCTCTTAAAGTTGCAAAGCAAGCTTAGTGGCCACATTCTCTTCCAGGAGGCTTCAACCTCCCCAAGATGAGTAGGGCAATTCTCAGATGCCATGGAAGCAACCATGGTTTAGAGAGGAACGTGAACCAAGCCCTTAAGGACTGCATGTCCTGAGTTCTACCCACTCAGACTCTCAGTTCTGGGACTTTATGGAGAACCACTTCCAGGGTGAGGAGGTGAAACTCATCAAGAAGATGGGTGACACCTAACATCTGCAGGCTGGCCAGCCGCCAGGCTAGGCTAGATGAGTGTCTCTTCGAAAGATTCACCTTCAAGCATGACTAGGAGCCTTTGGAGCCCAGAGGTCTTTCAGAGACCCTCTGCATTTCCCTGGTGTCTGAGTTTTACCTGAGTCTCTCCCCGAAACTACTAGCCATTCTTTTAACCAACCTGAAGCCTTCTGCCTTGCATTCGTCCAAATGAAACAAAAAAGATTTTTGCAGAAAAAAAAAAAGGAGTCAGGAGAAATATCCCATCAATAGGTGATTTCTCCCATTCACCAATACATACTGTTAGAAATTACATTGTTGATATCACAGTCCCCACATTTCCCTCGTTCAGTCCTTGTTTCTCCTAGAATCTCTTAATTTTCATTATCTTTTGAGCTCCATGTTCTTGTGCCCATTCCACCTCCCTCTCTGCAATGCTTAACTATTAGATCTATTTCGAAGGCTGATCCACCTGCCTTTCATAGAATAAATTAGATGAATTACTGCTTTACCATCCACTAAATCTTGCCAAAGCCACTTTTAGGAAGGAAGAAAGTGGGAGGAAAATAGAAGATGTAAAAGTTAATATTCTGCCACAAGTGTAAGGTAGTATATCTGGCCTTTGGGTCTGCAATATTTACCAGGTACAGGTCTTAAGGGACTCGCAGCTAGTAGGCTAGACACGGTATATTAATCTATAACAGTAATGCATCTTTGGATGTGAAAATATGGTGTTTTGTAGGGCTCACAGAATAGAATGTAACTCCTGCTCTGGGTATTTGGGTTGACATCAAAGAGACAGTATTTGATTATTGTACCTCTCTTTTCTACCTTAGCCAAGAGACTGCAGGAGGAAGAAAAGTATAAAGAGAACATTCTGGAAAAAGGAACAACATGAGCAAAGCACAGAAACGGAGAAAAGTTAGGCCTGTCCTGAAAACTAGGATGTGTTCAGAAATGCTGGTAACATAGTATAAAACCAAATTGGAAGAAATTAGTAAAAAATAAGTTCGGGTCAGATAATGAGAGTTTTGAATGGTTAGCTAAGGTGTTCTGATTATTTTTTCAGATGATGTGAAGCCAAGGATAGTGGAGAGAAATGGATTGAGCTGAGCTTCAAGATGTTTGACCTAATAACAATGTATAAATTTGAGGTGATTGCACTAATCTAAGAAAGGGACAGAGAGGAACTGAAATGAGGAGGTATAATTCCCAGGATTTGGTGGCTAATGGGATGTGCTGAGCCAAAAAGAGAGAAAGTCACTAATGACAGGTTTCTGGATGGGATGCCTGGGAAGATGGTGAAATCTTTAGTTGAAATAAGCATGCTGGAGAAGATAAGATAATTTCTTTCAATTTCAATCATTAAGAGAAACATCAAGGCTGCAATGTTAAGCACAAAAATGGTGAGTCAGTCAGTGCTTAGGAGAAAGGGTGGGGCCAAAATTTGGGACTTAAGGGTCATTTTCACATAGGAAAGTGGGAATCGTGACAGTCAATGAAACAAGAGAAAGAATGCCCAGAGAAATGATGGTGGATATCAGAAATTTGGGATGTTTTTATTTCAGAATTATGTGAGTGGTGATATCACAGGAATTTAGAGGAGGAGAGATTCTCTAAATTGAAAAGATAAATATATTGTATCTAAAGTATGATGTGAGTATAATTTTTGTTTAATGTTTGTTTTTCACCGAAAATGTTTACTTCTATAAATATTAAAAGCAATAAATGTTATTTTTAAAGAGGAGACGGTGACTAGTACAACATGCTAATGGAGGCAAACTGGTCATGTAAGTGCCTTTTATGAGCTTTAAAACTTAAAAAGTACATTTCAGCTGGCTTGTTACTCTGTTTATATTCATTTGTTTATTCACTTATCATTTTTAAATAAGTATTTATGGACCCCTTATACATTCTGAATATATCAGTGGGCAGATTATCAAAGATCTCCTTTCTCTTGTTGATTTGATTCTTCTCTTGCTAGAATGCAAGTTTACTTAGACTTTCCTAGGCATCTTATACATTTAACCACTTTAGCTGGTGAAAGACTCAAATCACTCTGATCTTCAGTTCAATTTACTTACCCAAGCTTTAGTTCCTCAGTGCAAAATGAAAATGATCACACCCATTTTTCAGGGTAAGAAGGGCAAATGTCCTCCAAAAGTTCTCCTTATAAGCCTCAAATGTTCGATGTGAACTCTGTCGGTATAAGCAACAATGGATTGAAAAAAAAAAAAGAAAAAAACAGAAATTCTGGGTTCTATGTTTTGACTCTGGTTTCACAACTCACAGTGCTTTCTTAGACTTCAGTTTTATTACCTAAATAAATACAAAGATAATATATAGATGAGATTAGGTAGATAGATGATAGATATATGATGATGAGATAGATAGATAGATAGATAGATAGATAGATAGATGACACATAAATGAAGTGGGATGGGAATTTGACTCAAGGCTTCAAACTAAGCCCCTTAATAACATAGAGCAGACAAATGAATTGTGTATCCTGAGTATAATCTCAGTTATCCTGCTACAATCAGGAAATTTCCCTAATGTCATATTTTCTTTTAATATTTCTCAAAATTTTTTCATGTTAATTTCATTTAACCATGCCATTTTAAATGATTTACCAAGAATCAATATTAATATTTATTTTTGGTGAATTCTGTTTAAATGCTATTCCTTGTACTAAGTCCTTTTCTTGCAATAGCTTATTCAATATTTTTAATTGTTCTTGGCTTAGGCATAATTATTATCCTCATTTTAAAGGAAAAACTGAGGTTTATAGAGGTTGAGAAACTTGCTCAGGATTATATACCTAAACTGTGGGATTCAAACTTCGGCAATCTGGATCCAGATTTACATGTAGGATCCTAAGGTGTGCTTAGTTAAGTGTGGCTCCTTTCCTGCCCTCAAAACCCAAATACCATGGTCCACTTTGGAAGTATTCTTCAGGGGTGCCCTTTTAGAACACCAATATCTTTCCCAACTCTACACCTTGCCTATTCACAGTGTGATCATCCACCTAGTCCAAGATTGAATGATGAAGAAACATAGTCTTTCCTAGCACATGTGTCCCAGATGCTGAATTTTTCCAAGCAACACTGGAGTCTTCATTTTCATTCTGCTTTTGATAAAAAGAGTGGTGATGGATGAAGTCTTTCTCTTGCAGTCTATAATTACTGGGATAATTTACTCAATATCTTCCTAATAGTTTGTGGAGCAAAAGGAAGTGGAAGGACCCTCACCAATTTGGTTCAGTGGATAGAACATTGGCCTGCAGACTGAAGGGTCCCAGGTTCAATTCCAGTCAAGGGCAAATGCCTGGGTTTCAGGCTTGATCCCCAGTAGGGGTGGCAGGAGGCAGCCAATCACTGATTCTCTCTCATCATTAATGTTTCTATTTCCCTCGTCTTCTCCCTTACTCTCTGAAATCATTATATATATATATATGGCTAAGTGACCATCCAACCATCCGACTGTCTGATAGGTATGACGCACACTGACCATCAGGAGGAAGACACTCAACACAGAAGCTGCCGAGCTGCCGTGATTTGGCAGCAGCGGTTCTCCGGTGATGCACCCGATTCCTCATGGGGCCATGTGATTCCACTTTCAGCCATGGGTTATGTTGTTGCTGGGGCACTGTTGGCCCTGAATCTGGTATACTGCACACTTGTGTTTGCATTCCATACCTTGTATGACAGCAACTTTTCAGAGTTACCTGTTGCACTCTGGGGCCTCTCAAGAATGTCAGAGAGCTGGTTTCTTCCCAATTCCCACAGGACAGAGTGAGGTACCCCACCTGCCAGAGGGACCCCACTCACTCTGCAAAAGTGCTTTGAGCTGAACTGTGGTGCCGCCCAAGGTGCGAGGTTTGACCAGCAAGGGGAGGAGCTGGGGGAGGGACCTCAGGAAGTTGGTTCCAGGTTGTGTCTAGCCTATCTCACTCAGTCCTGCCCTGCAGGCCAACTTCTAATTAATTTCCTTCAATGTGCATGAATCCGTGCACTGGGCCACTAATAAAAATACATTTTTTAGAAAAGGAAGTGGAAGGATTGGGATTTGAGTGTAATGGCTTGAATGGATGAGGGGAGAGAAAGCATGATTTATATTCAGACAGAACATAGTCCTTCAGCATGCCTCACAATGGAGGTTATTCATTAAGACCACCAGGTCCTTAGGGCCATGACGTGTTTGAATTTGGAACATATTCCATCAGCCTACTTGCTGGTGAAATTTGAGATGACAAAGGGGAAAGTTACCATATACCTGCTGCACTGTTTCCAGCACCTCAGACCCCACACATGAGATTCTCCTTACTTTAATGGGCTTCTCATCTCACCTCTTTCTATTTTCCCTCACCTCTTTTTATGGTTGCTAAAATGACAAGCTTCTTTCTTTCTTGCTCTTAACCCCAAGGAGATGGTAGCATTCCTGAAAAAATACTATGTCTTGAAGTAAAGGTGACAGATAAATCTGATTCAGAAGGAAACCAAGCATATTTACTAGTCCTTATTCTTTAACCTTTCACCTTCTCACCCCCAGTGTGCTGAGCAGCAGCAAAAGAGAATGTATTTCTTCAATCAGCATTTACTGAGAAGGTATTTATTTTATTTCAGGAACTAGAGACATAGCATTTAAAAAGTCAATTGAGTTCCTACCCACACAGAATTTTGGGTTTAGTGGAAGTAAGAGGTATTAAATAAACCATCATGACAGAGAGTTAAGAGATATAATGGGAAAAGTATAGAGCTATAAGAAAAGGTGACTTCATAAGAGTCTCTAGGAACTTTCTCCTTTTTAGAAACTTTGTCCCAGGAAAATGCCACCTTGTCATGAGTCCTACTTTTTCTGGTCACCAGAACTTTTTCTAAATCATTGAAACTAACCTCCACTTATAAACAAGATGATGTATTTCTCTTAGAGTGCAGTGGCCAAAATATTAACTTTGAATTTGTTAGAGTGTGATTGTATTTAGTAATATGATGTTTGAGAATGTTTGTGATTGTTTGATAATAGTGACTGTGCTCATGAATCTTAGCTGCTCTAGAAGAGTTTATTAACTGAGTGGGGCTGCTGCTCCTGTTCAGGGAGGACATATACTCATTGTTGATGTCATTGGTATTACAATTAGTAGAATCTCATGGTAAACCTGGCAAGGTAAACCCAAGATCCTATGGGGACCTACAGGTTCTGGGCTGTCATAAGCCATTTCCTCTGAGTGGGTACATTATGCTTAAAACTCTAACTCATATAGGTCTCTGTACAATATTTTTTATGAACAACAAATACGTATCTATCAACAAGTGAATCTGAAAATTAAGGGAATTGAAGATTTGATAGACCGAATAAACTGGTGAATATAATAGAATCGGGAGCACAGAAAGGGAGTGGACTGATAATTTTCAGGGGGAAAGGATTGAGGGGTGTACAGGGAGAGACTGGAAAAAAATCATACACCTATGGATGAGGTCAATGGGAGGGAGGTAAGGGTAGAGGAAAGGGTGGGAGCCAGGTGGAGGGGAGATATGGAGGGGAAAAAAGAGAAATAAATGTAATAATCTGAATAATAATGATTTAATAAAAAAACAACTCTAACTCTCCTTCTTCCATGGGTTAGGGGCCTCTCATTTCCTCTTCACTGGGACCACCAGAAGTGAGAGATGACAATAAAGTTTGCTTTTGTTTTGTTTAGAACTGGTGATTCTGTTCCTTCTGTAGGACAGACACTGAAGTGGGGGGAGACCTATTAACTCTATTTCTGAAACTATAAAATAATTCTTCCCCTGCATTTAAAGAGTAAGAATCCAGGTAGACTTCCTATGGGAATTGGTCAACTGAAGGATAAGCTAGTTCCTGGAAAGGCACAGAAGGTATTTTTCTGTGAAGGAACAACTTATATGAAGACCCAACTCTCTGAAACATAGAGTCCACAGAGCATGTCAGGTGTTAAACAAGGGTGAGGGCAAAGGTGGGCCAGGCTGTGAAGGTGAGGCTTGTAAATATGCGGAAGAATTTAGAGTTTATCCCGAGGTCAAGGGGAAACCAATGAAGAGTGTGAATCAGTAAAAAAAACATGTTTGGATTTTCTTTTGAGACATATTTTGACTACAGCATGGAGAAGAAATTAGAGGGGTACAGAGTTGGAGGTAGGGAGAGAAATATGATCTCTGTGACTCTACACCAAGAAAAAGAGAACAAGAACCTGAACTAGGGTGGTAGTAGGAAGAATATAGAAAAGTAGACATATTTAGATGTTAGAAGCCAGAATGATTATAATAAATTTAAAGTAGATGGTGAAGTCAAGAATGAGAGAGAAGTCAAGGATGCCTACTGGATGCCAACTGGCTTGATGCAATCATTCACTATGTGCTATGCACTGAATGCTTATTGTGTGTTCCCCTAAATCCTGGGTGCTGAATTCTCAACCTCCAGTGTGATCATAGAAGGAGATGAGAACTTAGAGATATAATTAGGTTGAGATGATATAAAGATGTTGGAACCACATCATCTTCGGGATTAGTGCTCTTATGAGAAGAGGGAGAAACACCAGGGCTTCCTTTTGCCACCATTTGAGGACACAACAAGGTAGCATCTGCATGCCAAAAGGCAGACTCACAGAAAACAAATATACTAGCATTTTGATCATGGACTTCCAGCCTTCAGAGTTGTGAGAAATAGATGTCTGTTGTTTAAACCTCTCAGTCTATGGTATTCATTTATAGCAGTCTGAAATGACTAAGGCACTGTGACAGGGAAGAGAAAACAGAACAACTCCAATTTCAGATAGGAGCAGGTGTGGATGAGGTGGGACAGATGTCGAAATGGACAGCAGAGGTCTACACTACAGATATTGATTGTAGGCAACATAGAAGGAATGTATAATTATAGCATATATGATGTGATCAGAGAGAGTAGGAAGACTGAGAAGAGGCTTAGAGACACCAACTTTTGTTGTTGTTATTGTTGTTAATCCTCACCCAAAAATATTTTTCTATTGGTTTTTAGAGAGTGGGAGGGAGGGGGAGAGACACATGAGAGAGAAACATCTATGTAAGAGAGACACATCATTGGTTGCCTTCCACACGTGCCCTGACCAGGGCCAGGGATGGAGCCTGCAGCTGAAGAAAGTGCCTTTGGCTGGAATCAAAATTGGGAACATTCAGTCCTCAGAACCAATTAGGGCAGGACACCAACTTTTAAGTTAGCAGAGACTTATCTTTGTCCACTATGTACAGTCACTAAGGAAGAGTCAACGGGTCACATACTAAACCACAGTCATGTGATCTAAGTGCATAATTCTGCCTATAAGGACTTTAGCATCTAGCCTAACAACAATGGTCTCTCAGAAACAGATGTCTGTGAAAGGGCCTGAGTTACACCTGAGGACTCCTGTATGTGTAATGTGGAATTTCAAATGCCCTGAAGCTCTGAAGTACTACACTAATAATTTTCACTGCGATTGGAGCTTTTCAAAGTGGAAAAGTTCCATTCAGAGAAGTTACTTGGTTTGTCCCGGTGAGAGTGGCAGAGCCCAAAATCATTCTACATCCTCTGATTTAGTTTTACTGCTCTGTACTTGTCTTTGTAAGTTACTGTTTATTGCCCTTATGTGTTTATGTTAGTTTATTACTTTCTGAACCTATAGATCCTCTCCATTAGAACCCATAAGAAAAAAAAAATCCTTCAGTGGAAGACATGGAAAAATACAGCAGCAGAGAATTTCTCTGAATCACTTCTGAGACCTAGGATGCCCTTCCCTTGCCACCTTGGCCCATCAGCTGTCATCGAGTCCTGCAAAGGATGGGGAGTCTGAGATGCAGGCGGTGTTTGTCCCTGCTCCTGCCTTGGTTTTTCTATTTCTGCTTCACACCATCATGGATAATGAAAGTCGATCAGCAGCTTAAGTTTCCTTTTTCTCTGCCACTGTCATTTCCATTTGCTGGGCCTCATGACTTTCTAGCACAAAGTTGTTATGTTTGGGCTCCAATTTGTCAGGCAATGATAAATTCCAAGAAAAACCTATTCTTACTGAATTATTTTTGGAATGTTAAGCAAACATGTCTAAATTATGTGGCAGCCAATTCCACTCTAAGATCTGTTTTGGAATTCATGTTAATTCAAGTAGAGGAGAGAAATCAGGAAACAAAAATTGAAAATGCTGAGACTCCATCTTCCATTCCCTGGAAGAATTCTTTTTTTAATTACTCCTTCCATACAAGGAAGGACAGGGAAGGCCACACTCTGGTACCCAGTGTGGAACACACAGTGGAAAGCTCTCACTTGAGTTCTCTAGAAAAATAAAGGCTGAAACAGGAAGAAAGACCAATGTTGCCTATAGTATAAGCTACAATTCTTTCTTTTTTTTTAAGGATCAAGTAGGACTTCTTTCAGTGAGGCTTGGCCTTAATCTGACTTGTCTTGTCTCAGAGAGCTTTAAATAAGCAGCAATTGCTAGTTTCCACACCTGTGCTCTCTATCCCCAACTCTAGGGGTAGCTGATTTTAGAAGCATGTTCTCATTTCAGCAGAGCCAAGACATTTCTAACCCTGAGCTGGACAACTGTCCTTTATCCACTACCACTTCTAGCCAGAATCTCTCTCTCTCTCTCTCTGTCTCTCTCTCTCTGTCTCTCTTTCTTCTCTCTCTCTCTCTCTCATGTAACATTCTATTTCCCCACTTGCTGTCCATTTTGAAACTTGCTAAGATAGTAGGATGAAAGCCTGGAGCCACTGATGACCCTTTTCACTACCAGAGGAGTGCTTATCTGAGGCTGAAGCCAAGGACTGGAGGTAGAGTCTGGGCCAACTGCATATGAGCAGAACTTGACAATGACTTTTTTGTGTCCATGCTCTGAACCCCTTGCCTTCCATTTTGATATATACTTGTGGCTAGTGAGGCATTAAGCCCAGTGGGATATGCATGGAGCTTTGACCAATGGAAGACAGGAACCAGTGGATAACTCCTCATCCATCATGCCTTTTCCTGAGACCCAGCAGTTCATGGGCCTAGGAAGACAATCCTGTGAGACTGAGCAATTAATGACACTATTACCAAGCAGTGTCAGGATCAGTAAGTGCCTCCTCATAATTCTTCTTCTTTGTTCCTTCCTGACACCTCTTTATCCTCATTCCTATTTTCCTGGGTTTGTACCACCCATGTGTGACCTTGAAATCTTTGTGGCCTATGCTCAGTTCTGAGTCTGCCAGGACATGGCCACAACAATGCAAAGAACCCCTCAGTGTGTATCAGGGCAGTTTTTAACAAAGGCACCTGTGAAAGATCTAAAACAACACCCATCTATATTTGGGCAGTCTGTACACTCCAGCACTCTCTCAGCTACCTAGAAACAGGGCTGTACACTTTGGATTATGCCCCTGGAGTTCTTGGACTTTAAGAGAGTACAAGTAGTATTCCTGCTAATGAGGACTCAACCAGATAGTTAGTTGCAAACTAAAAGATGTGACCACATTTTCTTTAGTTTTCATTTTCATTTTTTTCCCCATTACATTTTTTTTTTTTCATAAAATGTATTGGGGTGACATTGATTAATAAAATTATAAAGGTTTCAAGTGTACAATTCTATGATACTACATTGATGCAGGGGTTCCTCCTGGTCATTCCAGGACTTGCAAAGCCACCTTAGAGAACTGCATTCTGCTGACCACAGCCTTTCTAGGGCACCAGGTGTATCCATGGCTGCTTGGAAAATGTGACACATGCAGAGAAAAACAAAACAGGAGATGAGCAGAGGAGAGGAGATGAGTAATTGCACCTGTCAGAAAATGAGAACAAGCAAGCATACATGCATGGAAGTTCTGAGTTCTGTGGAGAAAAACATGAGGGCAAACATGAGGAATTATTTGTCCTCAGTCTCCCCTAGAGGAGGTGGAGTTGATCATTTGGGTCTGGTGGCCTGTATTGCCTTCCAGCCAACATTATTAAAAGCACCTGCTCACACTTGGTGATTAGCACAGACATTTCACAATCCCTGACCATTTTGCCCATTATGTAGATACAGGCAACTCTAATTTTGCAAAATGCTATTTTTAAAACAAATAAATAATTCCACATTGCCCCTGCTCCAGGCCAGAGGAAGGAGCTTGTTGCCTCATCAAGTCTTTGGAACCAAAGGGCTTTGCTGTGGATGTTTCTCTCTGCTGTCATACAATCATGATTAAGATTAATTGTTCCAGCTGAAGTGAGTCACTCAGAAGGGATGGGAAGAGTGGAAGAAAGAGAGCAGTTTGCTTCCCCCACACATTAATGTTTGTTCTGAAAGATCCAGAAGAATGCAGGAGTGAAGCAAAGAAATTTCAATTGTGGAACATGTAATAAAGGACATTAGTGCAAAAGCTATTATGAGCTCCACGTTTATCTTCAGCTCAGTGACTTTCAGAAGTGCATGCACTTGGCTAGTAAGCTTGGAGGATGTGACTTCTCTCTGCCAGTGGAGTCTTGACCTGAACTCTAAAAAACCCAGCTGACCTCATTCAGCCCCATCTACCCTAAATAACAAGGCTCAGACACCTACCCCTCAACACTCACACACTCCCTAAATACACACACTCAAGATGTATATATTGAAACTGCAAAAGCCCATTTTGGGTGGAAAAGTCATATATGACCAAGAAGGAAACTGAATAATAATAAGAAAATATATAACCAAAGAGGAAATAAATATTATTTATAGAACATGTTTGACTTATCTGGTATTAGTGCAAAGGTTTATTCTGAGCTACTTCTCCAAGGTTCAGACTTATACACTTATACATCCATCCTCAATGTGTCTCCCTGGTTCTGAGACACACTCATCTCAGAACTGTTATGTTGGTAATATGGGCCTAGATGAAGCAACTCGGCTATTTGGGGAATATTTATGGAATACTTATAGAGACCTCGTCCAAAACCCATGATCACCAATCTAATTCCAAATTGAAAACATCTATCATCTATACTTTTTCTTATCTTAGCAAAAATAAGAAAGTTTTGGCAAGGAAGGAAATTCATTCAAGAGAAACCAAGTTGTCCTGATCCACTGGTGCCAGGGTTCTTTTTCCAGCCTTACAAAGGGTTCAGCATTCTGGAGAATGGGGCTGTGCATAGATGATTAAAGAGTATGGAGATGAAAGATAATTTTGAAAGGCATCCGGGTCAGAGGAACTTCACCTAAAGGGACTGAAGACTCTCTTGTCTAAGGACCCTGTGGTATTTATTAAACACAATTTGTCCTAAGGCAAGGTGGAGATATATACTTCAAAGGGTAGAGTATCAAAGGATATACAGAAGCATTATCAGTTTGGGGAATAGCCTACAGCTGTTCAGGTGTTTGGCCAACAGGAGGCAATAAAATGCCCTGAGCTGTCTGACAGCAGACAATCCTATTCAGGTTTGGGGGACATGCCATTTAGCCATTTCCAACAGGTAAACTACATATGTGTCTCACCCTTGTTGAGCCCCCCAAGCTTCACTAACCTTTTGGTAAAACTCTTGTGATTATTACATGCTGGAATTGGTTTTCAGCACACTGAGAAGAGAATCAGGCAAGGTATCAGAAAACTGAAGCACACAGCATCCAACCCATTGGCAAATAAGGAATAAACTTGGGTATCAATTCCAGCCCATCCACTAACCAGTTGTGACTTTAAATAAACTACTTCTATTTTCAGGATCTTGGAGATTGCCTAGTTCTATCTTTTAGTTCTTTATCTCACTGTCCCAGAAGCCTAAAGTCTATACATCCCTGGAAAGCAGTGTTGATGTTACCTTTCTCTGAAAAGTCATTTGGACCCATCTCTGTTCTCCGTCTACATCTTGGACTAAATAAATCTTGATAATTCAGGTTTCATATCCAGCCTGAGCCCATTCAACAGCTAAACTGAAGCCTTCTCTAGGTTCCTGAGGTTCTAATCTAGGGGATGGCAGATGAATCTACAGCAACTCATTACCTAAACATTAGGTCATCTGAACCCCAACATGCATCAGCCTCATATGTACATGCCACACACTGATTGATAGCAATTCAAATTCATTGCCTTTTTGGGAAAGAGGGTGGTGGTGTAAGTACTGTACCCTTAAGTTACAGGGAATACACATTTTTATGCTCCAATAAGACACCAAGGAATAATTCAGCATTTGATACATCTGTAATAATTATTCCCTTTACACAATCCAAGTTTGTTCAACCTCTCTCTCTCTCTCTTTCTCTCTCTCTCCCTCTCCCTCTTTTTCTCCCTCTCCCTCTATCTCTTTCTTGCTCTTTCTCTCTTCTTTCCCCAAACTCAAAGAATTAGAAAGATTCCCAGTCATGTGAACATAAATCAATGCAGTATTAGCCAGAGCTAGATAAATGGGAAAAATGCAGGTAATACTGGTCACTCAGAAAGTTGAGCCTAAATTGCTTCCATTCCTTATTGTCTCATGATGCTTCACCTGCTGATTCCCCCTACACTTTCTTCTGTAGGTTCTAAATCTGCTTAAGAACTAGAGACTATCAGACAAAGAAATCTCAAGATCCATTCCAGCCCCACTCTAGTCCTTTTAGGGATGAGAAAGCTGAGACTCAAAGAAATTAATGTAGCCAAAATCACAATGCCATCATAACCCAGTCATGCCTTTCAAACCTTCTTTGTCTCTTCCACTTCCCACAGGATTCACTCAGTTTTCTCAAGTTTCACTGGACCTTGGCTTCTATTTACAGCTGGAACTATTTTGAAAACAATTATTTGCTAGTCACTAACCCAGGCTTCCTGGAAATGAAAAATCAGGAGGTGGTTAAGCAAGCAGGATGACCAAGGGATCCAGAAAGGAATGAAGGGCCCAGGAAGGAGACCACTGTGGTTCAACTGTTCCCTTAGAAGGCCAACGCATCCTGGGTATTTGGCTTTCTTTTTCTGCTCTTTTTGACTTTTCTCTCTCATTTATGTCCCCACTTGGTTTTGCAGGGGAAAGAGAAGGTCAAGGACTGAGAAAGCAGGAAAGATTTTATTGGCTAGAAGTTGGCAAGGTCTCATCATACTGTTTCATTAGTATGCTTGACCCATTGGTAGGAGATAGGTCTTCACCTTCTAACTCCTCTTGGGTCCTATAAAGTCATGCTTTTAATTTTTATGGAGCAGTTTATGGGCTTCAAAGAAGGGAATCTGAGGGGTCTGTTGTCAGGGGCTGCATTGAGCAATGCACCATCTTCTTGTTGTTTTTCTTCTTCCCTCTGTGCATCTTGTAAATGAGAATTTAGACCCTCTGAGGGAGATGGGAAAGTACTCTTTGAGACCAAAACATGAAAGAGCAGATGGCTAATGAAGAGGCCTTCAGGAAAATCTGAGACTGTGGTCTGTCTCTAATCAGCATGCTTATTTGGGCAGCAGAATAACATTTAGCAGATCATCTTCACAACCCATTTTGAACTGTCCAACCTATGAAAAGAAGGGAAATTATTTGAATTAAGCCAGAACTGTTCAACATGTTTAACAATGCACATTTTGAAAGGAATACTTTAGGAGGACTGTGGTAGGATCTAAGGAATTGGAGGGTATAGAATTATCTGACTCTTTATAGTAACTCCCCAGAGTAGCATAATATGCAAGCAGCAACCCCACAGCAGTCAAAGAGTCACTTTCTGATGATAACTAAGAAAGACCAACAAACACATGAATAACAAAGAATTGAATCTGAACTAAAAAGAAAAAAGAAAATTATATGTAGGCCAAATAAGTAAGAAGCAAGTTAAATTGCTAGAATTTTATTTTGTCAATAGTGTAAAGTTGGGGGAAAAGACTAGGAGTTTTTCTAACTGTTCTCACCTTTCTAAGGCTTGAGAACCAAACCATAAGGATTAGTTAAAACAAATAGGTCATCATCATCATCATCACCATCCTGCCTTTTAGTGAACATTTACTAACATCTTTTTGGGTGTGAGTCATCTTAAAAGTGCTTTTCAGTATGTAATAATTTCTCCCAACATAAATGTGATTATCTGTCTGTTAAAGCTCAGGAGAATGAGAGGGATCTCTCCCTCATATCCTGCAAAGGGGTGGCAAAGAGAAGAAACATCAACCTCCTTCAAGGTCTCTAACCTCAGTGTCTATGACTGAGAAAACAGGATTTCATCTCTTATTCAAACTTCCCAATTTTTCCTTCCTCCCAAAGAATTAATTAGTTAATGCTGATATATGGAAGCTCCATCGAGAGAGAGGGAAGAGAAAAGTGGCTTCTTAAAAAAAAATAGATCCCTGGGTCCATATTTAATTTGGGAAGGTCCTGCCTATGATGTCTGGAACCCACACCCTGCTCTTTCATTGCAAAGTCTCTGTTTGTCTGGCTTGGGAAGATTTCCATGAAAAGCCCCACCTCTCCCCACCTACACATGGCCCTGACCCTTCAGGAAGGTATTCTGTGTGGACCTGGAGAGAATTTGAGCTCTCTGTGGAGTTATAATGACAGGAAAGGTGGCTTTGGGTCAACATCTGCCAAGCACTGCCAACACCAGATGTCAACTTAGCCTAATGGGCACAGGAGGTGTGGTGCAGAATCTCTTCCCTTTACTCTATGTTGATTTCTGTTACAAAAGGCCCCTTGAGTTTTCCTCAAGAGGTTACGTTTAATGCCTGAGAAAAGTAAGGAGGAAAGAAAAAAATTACCATAAAAGCAAATTGGAAAAATTATACTAGGGAAACATACAATATGATTAAACCAATTTAAAGTCCTCTGGAAAAGGAATGTATGAGGGGGTGGATGGTGATGCTAATAAACAGGATACTTGGAATATCCAAAAGAGCAGAAAACCAGATTCCTTTTAATGGCAGGAGAGATGCATTTAGAGAAATAACACCCTGGATTGTCACAGCCAGGCAGAGTGCCAGAACCCTTGTGCTTTCAAATCAATTCACAAATCCTTTGGATTATCAAGAATTTTATTTGCTTTTAGAATAGGCCAGCCTTATACACCATAAACATTTCATTCAGGCATTAAGTTCTGGGCTCTGTCTCTCCTTTACTTCGCAGGACTTTTGCTGAAAGCTTATCTTCCATCTGCTTTGGCTAAGGCTTTTAAAGCTACATTCTCCAGTTGCTTAGAAATGAAAATGTCTTTTCATAGATCATTTACCCTCCAATTCTTCCTCAGGTTTAAATGCAGATACTCTGATGTTTTGGGCAGAATAATGACTCCCCAAAGATAGCCACATACTAATCCCTGAAACCTGTAAATAGGTTACCTTATATATCAAAAAGGGATGTGATTGCTGATGTAATTCAAGGACCTTGAGATACGAAAATGATCCTAAGTTATCCAGTTGAGCCCCTATAATTACAAGTTTCCCTAAATGATGGAAGAGAAAGTTAGAAGAGACAGATAAGAAGATGTGACTGTGGAAACAGACATCAAGTATCACTTCAGTATAGCCATCCTTTGGTACTTTGCATGTTCTCTTCATAGTAATTCTCACCACCACAACTGACGATGAGTTGGCATGAATATTTGACTAATGTCAGTGTCCTTTACTATCACATATGAAGGCAGGGACTATGCCAGATTTTACTTCCTTCTGAAGTCCCAGCCCACAGCAGGCACTCAATAAATATTTGTTGAATAAATGAGTAAAAGAGTGAACAGGATCTGTACCTCCTACGGTTCAGAGTATTCCTTAGTGTGGGAGAAAACACAGCAGTCTGTGAGGTACCCCACTGTCTTGCCCTTTGCTTTTTGTTTCCTTATCTTGCTTGGGACCAGAATATTTATCTTTACATATGGTAAAGATTTCTGCTGAGAGAACAGCTGTATCTGTGACTCCAATCTATGGGTCAAGGAGTTGGGAGGAATGGAAAATTTCCTTTTCCTTTGCGATTATTTGTATTCAGACTATTCTGACTTGAACTCTTGACCCCATTGCCTCACCAGTTGTACCATGATCTCCTGTTGCTTTCTTTTCCTCTGAATGTAAAAGACCATCTACTTATTCCTAGACCAAATTCCCGAGCCCAGTTTTGCAATACTCTAGGGGAATCCCATTTTCAAATAATCAAAACAAATTTTATTGAAATTCATTTCAACCTCAATGCACTCTTGCATATATTTTTAAAGGAAGTTGTGGGTGATATTATAAAAAATAGAAAGCAGTTATAATTACTGAAGAGGGAGAAATACTCAATTCAGATAGCTATTGCATACCAATTCTCAGTGTAAAACTCTGAAGTAATATCTTTTTCATCACTTTTCTACTTGTCAAAAATTGGTTGTTTATGTCTGTAAGGCACAGTTACAACATTTTCTGGCTGTGTCTCATGCTCTCTAACACACACTAGTCCTAGTTATGTACTTTTTAGAACGAATAAGTGAATGTGTGGCTTCTTTCTAATCAGCGAATGTTTAAATGATTTGTCCAACATTATCTAGTTCAGTGGTTCTCAACCTTCCTAATGCCATGACCCTTTAAGACAGCTCTTCATGTGGTGGTGACCCCCAACCATAAAATTATTTCCATTGCTACTTCATAACTATAATTTTGCTACTGTTATGAACTGTAATGTAAATATCTGATATGCAGGATGTATTTTCATTGTTACAAATTGAACATAATTAAAGCATAGGGATTAATCACAAAAACAATATGTAATTATATATTGTGAAATATTTATTTCTAATTTCATATAAATGAAATTTTGTCTTGAATCGTGGTGTAGCATGGGCAACAGTCTTCATATAACAACAGTAAACTACATTGTTACATTTTGCTACACCGAGGAGCAGTGTGTTGGTTCCTAAGACCATGGGAAATAGGTGTTTTCCAATAGTCTTAGGCAATTCCTGTGAAAGGGTCTTTCGACCCCCAAAGGGGTCGCGACCCACAGGTTGAGAACCGCTGATCTAGTTGGTTAGTGAAGATCCCTGGGTTTGCAATCTGACCACCTGGTTCCACATTCAGTACCCTTTCTTCTCTACAGTCTAGGAGAGGACTCCTAGAGAAGAATGAGGAAAACTGGAGACGCAAGGTTAAACTCTGCTTTGTACTTGAAGGGTCCCATGTGTGGGCACATGAGCGGGGCATTTACATCTCTTTGGGCAAAGAAAAGTAAGCACAAAAGCTAGAAAGCATTCAGTTTACTCAGTCAAGCAGCAGAAAGAATGTAGATAGTCAACAGACACAAATAAAGGAACAGTGATGTTTGGAATCTTTTCCCCACTCAGCCATAGCCCCACAAACCAACTTTTGTGGGCACATCACTGATATGGTACTCAGTCCAACCCAGAGGATTTTACAGCCCTTGGGATGTTTAAAGAAGCAGAAGACCTGAGGGTATATATGTCTGGGCCGTTAAAGAAAGTTTATTTTTAAATATTTAACTTTTTTTATTATTATTAAAGGTGAGCAAGCAGGATATAAACTCTATAAACTTTCCAAGGAGTGGACATTGTTGGCACTCTCAATTGAGAAATTATTGCCTCAGATGAGAAGCAAGTTTTACCTATTTCACTTTACAGGTGGCTGGGAATAGAATGTTTTTCTTATAAGATCATAATACAGATGGATGAGCTTTTGAAATTTAAAACTGTAGCTGGAATATTCATGGTGCCTCATAACTATATCAGTTAGAGGAGGTTTATGATTAATTCTCAGGGCAGGCTTTCCCAAAGCATACTCTGTATTATTATAGGAAGGCCTTATAATTTGACATCCCAAATTATACTGCATGAGATGTCATCTGGGGCCTCCCTGATGATATAAGCCTTCAGAGATAAGCCTTTCTGTTAGATCTGCAAGGTCTGGGGTAAGAGTATCATCAGTGGAAGCTCCTGGCCCAATCCCTTCCCACCCTAGGCTCCATCCAGTACCAGGATGGGCTCACATGTGTCAATATAGACATCCTGTGTCCAACACCAACTTCTATTCACATCCCTGCAAACAAATCTCCTTGGCCACTCCTTTGATCCAGAAGTATACACATTAGTTTGGTGTTATACTTTCCAGATGGACCAAGAAGGCAAGAATCTCTGCAGGCCTAAGAAGCCAGTTTGGGACCATTTGGATTCTAGGGTCCCATGCATTCCAAACAGATGTGCATGTCCCCAAGCCCATAAGCTCTTCACTCCAAAGGGAAGAACACAGCTGGAAGAGATCCAGAAAGGGGCCCTTCTGAAGTTCAGAGCCCACAAAAGGGTCCCTGGTTGCCTCCGTCTGGGGTTGTGCTAATCAGACTTAAATAAACTTCATTCAAACTTCCCCAAAGCCCAAATCTCCCTATTCTGGCTAATTTTCAGCTGAGTACTACTCCTATTTTGCTCCACCACAACACAACTTGAAATGCCACCACTTGACAGATTTTTAAGAAAATACATTCTCATATCAGACATTTTATTTTTACTCAACTCTACTGAAGATTTGGGTGTTGTATAGATCTCATTTTTATCTTTGCTTCATTCTCCCTTCAAGGAGAAAAATAAATTATATTCCTATTTTATTAGAAAATTAACTATGCATGTGTATAAAATAGCAATACATGTGTTTTTATATATACAAATACACACATAACTGAAGTTCAATAGAAGAGAAACAGTCATATGGAATTCAGCCAGGGCACATTGATAGAACAACTGACTGCAGGTCTACAGGATACAGAAGGTCCCCTGAGCTACCTATTCCCCTGTCCTAAGTCCTGGTTGTTGAGTTTCCTCTGGACTCCATGAGATCTGTTTCTGATGGGTATCTATGTAATCACTCTTTATTTGAGCTAAATAGAATTTCTAATCCTCCTAGAAAATACTGCAGTTAGTTTTTTACTGTTTTCCAAATGAGGAAACTGAGATTTCAAAGGATTGTGGCTCACCGAAAGCAAGCATCTACTAAGTGTTGGGTCTCACATAAATGACTATATTTTTTGTGCTCTTTACGATTTATTCACTTAAAGCGACAAGTTCATAAGGTACTATGATTGATTATATTATAATTTAGCAAATATCCACTGGCTCTTCTACCCAAACCATGGGAGAAGTGTATCTCCCTGCTCCAACCTTTCATCCCCAAAAAGTGCATGCCTCTGTTAGCTGCTTTTCCAAGGAGTTGGAGAAACACATGGAGTAGACAAATTCAATATACAGTTGGCACCAAACCCAAATAAGCTCAGTTTAGATCAGCCAAACTCCAGACAATGTGTAGGCACATGAATAAGAAATAAATGCTTACTTTTGTAGCCCACTGAGCTTGGGGTGGTTTGTCACACAGATTTTGTATGTATGTAGCTCCTGTTACAGCTATATAACCTGCTTTTTACTGTACCTCAAGCACCAGTTCTATCAAATGTTTCTCCACTAAATAACATGAGTCACCAAGAAGTTTCCTTACTGCATAACATTTAACCTGAAAGCCAATGTCACACATTGTAGGCTTTTTGTTGCACTTCTGGTACCATTATTTTTATTAGTCAGTTTTAGTCATTTGTGTTGCAGCAATAAACTACCCAAAAAATCTCATTAACTTACAAAAACAAAGTTTTATTTCTCACTGGCTTTCACTCTGGTTGTAACTCTTTTCCATGGATCTTCTTCATTCTGAGATCCAGGTTGAAGGATAAATCCACCCTTAAACATACAATTCTTACAAAAGAAGGGAAAGGACAATAGCACCTGGTAATTCCTTTTAAGTCTTTTGCTTAAACATAGCCTACAACAGTTCTGTTCACATTCCATTGGGCAAATGCAAGTGACATGGCCAAAGTTTACCTCCAGGGTGGTCATATGTAATTCTCTCAAATAGGTCAAAAATAACCAATCAGGACCAAGGGACCCACAATACCCACTAAATGACAACCTCTTCATCATTTTCAAGGAACAGCTCAAAATCTCCTTAGATGTGGGGACATCTTTCTGCCCTTTCTATCCTAAATCATATATTAAATCACTGAGATGTGTGAATAAGTATTTTGAGGACAATGTACTATCTCCTCCTTTCTATTTAATGAGCTATTTGAGGGCAGAGATTATCCCTTATTTTGTTTTATTAGTGATTAGTACTGTCCCTGGAACTTTGTTTATTATTCCATTAATGCATACCTTTAAAAACTTGTAAAATAATGCATAGAGACAATCATAAGAACATGAAGAATTTAGAGGAAAATTAGAGGGAGGTACGGAAGAAGAACAGAAACTGAGTTTTGTATGTTTTAAGTTGCTCTCTATATCTACATATAAATATATAAGGATAAATGTAGTGTAGACAATTTACAAGCCTAAAGTTGGGAGACATTTCCTGGGTGGAGATATAAATTTGGCAGTCATCATTACATAGATGACGTTTAAAGCCCGAGACTTGGTAATATCACCTAGGGAGAGAATAGACAAAAAGATGTTCACGATGTGTTTTCCACTTCTTAACTCAGTTCCTAACCTGCCTGGAGACAAAAACTTGATTCTTTCTTTGGACAGCCCATTGATATTTCTTGAATGGGTCTCCTGAAAGGTCAACCTTGTATGATCACCAAAACCCCCAACTCTAAGCATAAATTGGGTCCTAGCATTCATTTTCGCTAAGCTGGGCTATTGGGTTTGGCTGGGTGATGATGCTTTAAGGAGGGGGCAGTAGGCTCAGGAATGTGTCTGCTTTGCAGCTCTTGCCAGCCCTGGAGAGCTAGCATTTTTCAAATATATACTGGGTTCTCAGAAACACTATTGATAATGAGATTGCTCACTTTTTAAATGCTGTAACCAGATATTCTAGGAAAACAGACCTGGTTCCAAGAGTGCAGCTGTGGTGTTTGGGTTTAAGGTTTGAGGTGGTTGTTTAAGATGAGCTTTCAGCTGGCCTGCTGACCTGCCACTGGGCTGAGACCAGCCCACACAATCAGGCCATTGTGTAGTGGAGAAATCGCTGGGCTCCTCTGAGTCTAATCCTGGCACATACTACAGTGGACTTTCTCCTCCTGGGAACCTGGTGAGAATGAAGTGTGAGCATGTGTGTGCATGGGGGTATTTCAATCAGAGGAAAATAGGGTAGGGATTATATGGAATCCCCTCTAGCCTCTGTCAGACTTGGAGAACAATCTAATGCATTTGGCCTAAGGAAGAAACTTTGAGGCCAGTGGGAAACAGGTTGGAATAGAGCACTTTTCTAGCCTTGGCAAAGATGCAATTTTCCAGGAGGCCGAGTTTCACTTCCCTCCCATGTGCAGGGCAGGGGGCTCAGCAGAGTAATAACTATAGACTCTCACACCACAGACAGGCCTCTGGCGCTGCTTAGAGAACCACAGTTCAGTGCCTAGTGAGTCACCAATAGGTCATCTGAGCCAAACTCCCTGCATCCCAGACCACATTCTTTTCATCATACCTCTCACATCCTCTATTATTTTTTAATTGGAGGAGAAAGGAAGTGAGTATTTATTGCAATTAATTATGTGCCGGGTGCTTCACCTAACTTATGATGGGGACAACAAAGTATAGCTAGGAAAGCCTAGTAGCTGCAGACATGGATCTAAGTGTTGGACACACATTAACATATATTTCATTTTCACATAGTTCTAAGTGGTAGACTATGCAGACAGATGAATAGATAGAGCTGCTGAGAAGGACACTTGACTAGTAAGTAGAGGAACTGGGATTCCACCTGGCCAATTCCAGAGGCCTCCACAATGTTTGGACACATATCAATAAAAATACCTTTTAAAAAATAATAAGGGGTTGGAGTTAAAGAAGAAAGAATATTTTCAAAATGAAAACTTGAACATGATAATTTCTATCTTGCAATGTACCTGTTGTTGTTTTTCTAACCTTTTAAGATTTTATTTCTAACTAACTATCATGTCATCCTTACTGCACTCTGCACCCTCAACCTGGAGATTCCAGGCATAGAATTTCAGTGGCACATGGCTTCCTGGGTGATTATACACATGGTTCTCTGAATATGTTCCCTTGAAAATCACACCCCATCCCCTCTACCTGGCTAACTCATGCTAGTCTTCCAAACTCTATAACCTCCACAATCTTGTTCCCACAGAGTGTCTTGGAAATCAGGTACACTTTCTGGAGGATGCCACCATTCCTGTGCCTATTACCTATATCACAGCACCCATTACCTCTGACTGTTATTGCCAAATCCTCTTGGCATTGTGAATTCCTTGAAGCAAAGACTGTCTCTTTTACTCTATATCCCTGGAGTGTGACACCATTCCTGGTATAGCAGATGGTCAAAAATACTTAATCAGTGAATGATTCACATTTATAAATGCACTATTTAAATATAGACTGCTTCAGGGTTTTAAAAGGGCCAAGGTATAGAGACTGGACAACCTACATCAAATATAATATTTAGTATATACAAAAGAAGAGCTCCATTGAACTAATTAGGATGTATATCTTAAGGCTAATTTTTGTGTTTGTTTTAGTTTTTATATTAAAACATATTTTTATTGGTTTAATGCTTCAGAGCACCACAGTACAATGATCAGCACCATAAAAAATGGAACTAATGTTAAGCATTCAGAAAGCAGAAATTCAAACTGTGTCACACTTCATGCATATGGAGTGTGCACTGGCCACAGAATGAAAACATTGAGCCATTATAGAAAGAGAATTTATCACTATTTATACAGATATAGATAGATAGATAAATAGATAGATAGATAATTAGTTTATTTTTGTATACAATAATCCAGAGGAAAGTGTGAAACTTAGTTTTAACAATAGAAACAGTGACATCAATAGAGCCATGTTTGTATAATTCCTGACAATTATAATCAAATAAGAGGCTGGTGCACAAAATTCTTGCACAGGTAGGGTACCTAGGCCTCGCTGGTGATCAGGGCTGATCTGTGTGGCAACTGGTGGAATGATCAGGGGGCCCCTGCTGGCATGCACTGTGACCGGCCTGGTGTTGCCCAATTGCCAGACCCACCCCCTGCTACCGCTGCCATTCACCTCCCTCTATGGGGTGACTGGTGGGATGATCAGGGGCCCCCAGTGGCACTGCCTTGGAGGTGACTGTAGGGTTGATTGGGGGTGGGGGATGGCAGTGGCCTGCTTACTGGCCAGCCCCTTCCCCCAATTGCCCTGCCACCACCACTGCCAGTCGCCTCCCTCTGTGGGGAAACCAGCAGGATGGTCAGGGGGTCTCCTCACTGGCACCCACCATGGCTGACCTGGGCAGCTCCTGCATTGAGCATCTGCCCCACGGTGGTCAGTGCATGTCATAATGACCAGTCATTCCACTGGTCATTCTGCCATTTGGTCAATTTGCATATTAGGCTTTTATTATATAGGATATTTGTTTGAATTGAGTTAGCATAGTTTATTACATTTATTACCTCCATCCAGAATATAGATTTAGGTTTCAAAAGCTCCTGTCAACTTTTGGAGACTTCTCTTATCTACCTATTGTTTTTGGTACTTTGATTCCCTACAAACTGTTCTGTTTCACCCTTTCATACATAGAGTTAGTGCATCAATTGGGAGAAGGATCAAGAGAGGAGTGAGTCCAGGGATGAAAAGGACAGAAAGTTGTCACACCATTCTTTCTGGAAGCAGGTAGTTAAAAGTAGAAAAGGACGGTGTGTGTGTGTGTGTGTGTGTGTGTGTGTGTGTAAGAGAGAATATCCAAGATCAAGAAGCCCAGACTCTACCTCCTTCTGCCTATCTGGCCTTGGAAATTCTGTCTCAAGTACAGCTGGCATTCACTTCTTATACACTCAGCCTCGTGACCTTGGCTGATACCCAGGTTTAAACTGCACTGATGATATCCAAATAGCTAATTTGGTGTTGGAAAGAATGGGGGAGGCAGGTAGGAATTGAGGAATGGGAAGGAAAAAAATACCCCAAACTGGAAAAGTTAAATTTCCTGCCAGGTGGCTCCCAAATCATCCAGCAGTTTGATTCAAGGCTTTGAAGTTGTGAGCCAACCATTCTAGATCTGTAATATTTACCCTGCAGTCTCCAAAAACAAAAGCTGACTGTGTTCCTTCAAATCAATCTCACCAGCATTTCAAGATGACAGATGGAAGAGGTTGGAAAAGAATTATTGGATGACCTGGAACTCCTCAAATCCTCAGTAAGTAAGTTTTTGTTATGCTTTATGTTAGAGTCTCTCTCTCTGTCTCTCTCTCTCTCTCTCTCTCTCTCTCTCTTTCTCTCTCTCATATATATATAATTTTTCCTTTTTTTCATTTATTTTATTGCCAAGAGTTTTACAGATGTTCCCAGTGCCTCCCCCCATTTTCCCCCTTTTCCATCCTCCATCTGTCTCCCACCCATCTCTGGCCTTCACCAGTCTATTATATGTGTTCATGGGCTATAAATCTATGTTCATAAGTTCTTTGGTTAATTTCTTCTCACCCTCCTTCCCACCTTCACTCTGAGATCTGTCAGTCTATTTCATGCTTCCTTATCTATAGTCCCATCTTGATCATTAGTTTATTTTGTTCCTTAGATTCCACATATAAGTAAGATCATGTGATGTAAATACCAATCAAATAGAATATATGTACCCCTATGTTCATATCAGCATTATTTACAATAGCTAAGATCTGGAAACAGTCGAAGTGCCAATTAGTAGATGAGTGGATAAAAGAGCTGTGGTACATTTGCACACTGGAAAAAAAAAAAAAGAAGGATCTCTTACCCCTTGATACAGCATGGAGATTAATATGGTAAGTAAAATAAGCTGGTCTGTATATTCTTTTAAACTTGCTCTAATTTTATCAATTCCTGCTTCCCCTCCAACCCAATCTCTTTTTGCACTATTTATCTAGTATGACAAAACTTACCCCTTAAAAAATAATAGCTAACTTAACTTTAAATTCATTTAACCCAGTAGTAAAACTGCTACATATACACATGGACTAAACAAATAATAATTAATAATAATAATAATAATAATAATAATAATAATGCCAATTTTTTGTTGATGCTAAATATCTATACAGCTATCTAGCTATGGACTTATCCTGAGAGAGGGAAAGAGAGTGGTGAGTATATAAAATTCTAAAACTAAAACATACTTAAGAGAAAAAGACTATCCCAACCTATCCTTTGTCCTTTCAAATTCTAGTTATCTTTTAAGATACTCTGTCACTACAGTCACCTAATAAATATATACTGAGGAGGAAAAAAATGACAGTGGAATAGACTGATGTGACCTGAGTCTTGTCTCTGAGCAAACAGAGAGAAAAGCTGAGGGTCGCACTGGAGTGTTTGTTGGAGAATTAAGGGATAGCTATACTCCAGGAGAAGGTGGGAGACTACTGGATGGGGCTCCCCTGACCAGGCAGCCCTCATTACTGCTGTTTTTTTCTCCCAGAACCACCATCTTGGAGGGGAAAGTGGATGTTTACCGATGCCTGAAAATCTACAGCTGTGGCAACCACTGAAGAGCTGTGAGCCCCACAACACCAGTCCCCAATTGGCACAAACATGCAGATTCAGAGGAGCTCTACACACCACACAGAAAGGTCAGATTTCACCTACAATAAGAAGAGAGAGAACTACATAACCATGCACTTGGAGAAGAGAGACCATGGGCAGACAAAGAAACAGTTCACATATGAAAGAAAAGCAGGCATCACCAGAAAAGGAAGTAAATGGAGGCAAGCAACCTGCCAAAGAATTTAGAGAAATGGTCATAAGGTGGCTGAAAAGAATGGAAGACAAATTCGACAATATGAGTAAGAACCAAGAGGAAATGAAGAAGATCCAAGAAGAAATGAAAAATGATATCGCTGCTGTAAAGAACTCAATAGAAAATATCAAAAGTAGACTAGAAGAAACAGAGAACAGCATCCGTGAGCTAGAAGACAAGGTAGGAAAAAATACCCAAGCAGAGCAGCTTCTAGAAAAAGAAAATTAAAAAGCAAGAGGAAAGCCAAAGAACTTTGGGACACAATAAAACAAAACAACATGCACATAAGAGGGGTTCCAGAAGGAGAGGAAATAGTGCAAGAAATAGAAAACCTGTTTGAAGAAATGATGACAGAAAACTTCCCTGATATAGGGAAGAAAAAAAATACATAAATCCAAGAAGCTTACAGAATCCCAAGCAAAATGAACCCCAAAAGACTGACACCAAGGCACATATCTTTGGTTAACCAGAGATATCAAGGGAAAAAAAAATCATGGCAATAAATGACAATGAAATACAACAATCCAAAATCTATAGGATAATTAAATTGGCAAACACCAACGACAAAGTAAAAATCTTAAAAGCAGCCAGAGAGAGACAGAAAGTTACCTACAAAGGAACCCTCATCAGACCAGTGACTGATTTCTCACCAGAAACACATCAGGTCATAAGGGAATGGAATGAAATATACAAGAAGCTTACAGAATCCCAACTTTCTTATGCAAAGAAAGTTTCTAAAATCGAAGAATACAGTAACCAGCAAGGCTATCAATCAAAATTGAAGGTGAAATCAGGAGCTTCACAGACAAAAAAGGATTAAGGGAATTTATTACCACCAAATCAACAATGCAAGAAATGCTAAAGGGTCTGCTATGAAAAAAAAAAGTAAGTGAAGAAGGAACACAGGGGTAAAGAATAAAAATGGTGACAAATAAGTACCTACCAATAATAACTTTAAATGTAAATGGATTAAATGCCCCAATCAAAAGACATAGGGCAATGAATTGGATAAGAAAACATGACCAATATATCTGCCGTCTACAAGAAACCCACCTCAGAAAAAAAGAAGCACACAGACTGAGGGTGAAGGGATGAAAAAATGGTTTTTCAGGCAAATGGAAATGTAAAAAAAAGGTGGGGTAGCAATACTTATATCTGACAAATTAGATCTCAAAGTGAAGGACATAACAAGAGATAAGGAAGGCCACTTCTTAATGCTAAAGGGAGCAAGCCAACAAGAAGAAATAACTCTGGTACACATATATGCACCCAATACGGGATCACCCAAATACATAAAAAAAAAAACTCCTGGAGGATATCAAGGGAGAGATTGACAGCAATACAATCATAGTAGGAGTCTTTAATATCACACTATCACCATTGGACAAATCCTCTAAACAAAATATCAGCAAAGAAATATCAATCCTAAGTGACTCACTAGGCCAGAGGGAATTAATTAATTGACATCTTCAGAACAGTTAACCCCAAAGCCACAGAATATACATTCTTATCTAGGGCACTTGTGTCATTTTCAAAGATAGACCATATGTTGGGTCAAAGGCAAAGTCTGTTCAAATTCAAGAAGATAGAAATCATATCAAGCATCTTCTCAGACCACAGTGGCATAAAACTAGAAATCAACTACAATGAAAAACAATCCAAAAAAATCAAACACATGGAGACTAAACAACATGCTATTAAACAAAACAACATGCACATAATAGGGGTTCAAGAAGGAGAGGAAATAGCACAAGAAATAGAAAACCTGTTTGAAGAAATAATGACAGAAAACTTCCCTGATATAGGGAAGAAAAAAAATACATAAATCCAAGAAGCTTACAGAATCCCAAGCAAAATGAACCCCAAAAGACTGACACCAAGGCACATATTTTTGGTTAACCAGAAATATCAAGGAAAAAATAAAAAATAAAAATCATGGCAATAAATGACAATGAAAATACAACAATCCAAAATCTATAGGATACAGTGAAAGCAGGCTTGAGAGGAAAATTCATAGCTCTACAAGTCTACCGCAAAAAAACAGAAACAATGGTAATAAATTACTTAACCCTACAACTCAAAGACCTAGAAAGAGAGCAACAAGAAAAGTCCAGTGTAAGCAGAAGGATGGAAATAGTAAAGATCAGAGCAGAGATAAACGACTTAGAGACCAAAGGAAAAATTCAAAAGATCAACAAAACCAAGAGCTGGTTCTTTGAAAGGATAAACAAGATTGATGGACCTTGAGCAATGCTCACCAAGAAGCAAAGAGAGGACCCAAATAAACAAAATCAGAAATGAAAGAGGTGAAATAACAGCAGATGCCACCGAAATACAAAGGGTTGTTAAAAAATACTATGAACAACTCTATTCCAACAGACTGGACAACCTGGAAGAAATGGATATATTCCTAGAAAAATATAACCTTCCAAAATTCAATCAGGAAGAATCTAAACACCTCAATAGTCCAATAACTATGGAATAAATTGAAGCAGTCATCAAAAAGCTTCCAGCAATAAAAAATGGGCAACGGACCTAAATAGAACCGTTTCGAAAGATGACAGAAGGAAGGCCAAGAGACACATGAAAACATGTTCAAAGTCACTAATAATCCGAGAGATGCAAATCAAAACGACAATGTGATATCATCTTACACCGGTCAGAATGGCAATCATCAACAAATCAACACACAACAAGTGTTGGGGAGGATGCGGAGAAAAAAGAAACCCTTGTGCACTGTTGGTGGGAATGCAGACTGGTGCAGCCACTGTGGAGAACAGTATGGAGTTTCCTCAAAAAACTAAAAATGGATCTCCCATTTGACCCTGTAATCCCACTCTTAGGAATTTATCCTAAGAAATCACGAACACCAATCAGAAAGGATTTATGCACCCCTATGTTCATAGCAGCACAATTTACAATAGCTACAATTTGGAAAGAGCCTAGGTGCCCGTCAGCAGATGAGTGGATCAGAAAACTGTGGTACATCTACACAATGGAATTCTATGCTGCCATTAAAAAGAAGGAATTCTTACTATTTGCAGCAACCTGGTTGGAACTGGAGAGCCTTATGCTTAGTGAAATAAGCCAGTCAATGAAGGAGAAGCATCACATGATTTCACTCATTTGTGGATAATAAAGAACATTATAAACTGATGAACAAAAGGATAGATACAGAGACAGTAATGCTTCAAACAGACTGTGAAATTAGAGCAGGAAGATTAAAGTTAGGTGAGGTAGATAAGAGATCAATCAAAGGACTTATATGCATGCATATAAGTATAACCAATGAACATAGACACTGGGGGGTTGGCTTATGCCTGGGAGGGAAGGGGGGAGATATGTATAAAAAATTAATAAAAAAAATAAAAATAAATAAATAAATAGAATTTCAAAAAAAAAGCTTCCAGCAAACAAAAGCCTGGGGCCAGATGACTACATAGGGAGTTTTACCAAACTTTCAAGGAAGAATTAAATCCTATCCTCCTCAGACTATTCCAAAAAATTTAAGAAGACAAAACACTTCCAAACATCTTTTATAAAGTCAGCATCACCTTAATAGCAAAACCAGATAAAAATGATACAATGAAAGAGTATTACAGGCCAATATCCCTCATGAACATAGATGCTAAAATCCTCAACAAAATTCTAGCAAATAAGACCAGCAGTACATCAGAAAGATCATATACCATGAACAAGTAGGATTTATCCCAGGAATACAAGGATGGTACAATATCTGCAAATCAATAAACAAATTGAGAGATAAAAATCACATAGTGATATCAATCAATGTAGAAAAAGCATTTGACAAAATCCAACACCCTTTCTTGATAAAAACTCTCAATAAAGTGGTAATAGAAGGATCATACCTCAACATAATAAAAGCTATATATGATAAACCCACAGCTAACATCATACTCAATGGGCAAAAACTAAAACCATTTCCCTGAAGAACAGGAACAAGACAAGGATGCCCACTCTCACCACTCCTGTTCCACATACTACTGGAAATATTAGCCATTGCAATTAGACAAGAAGAAGAAATAAAAGGCATCCAAAATAGAAAAAAAGAAATAAAGCTGTCCTTATTTGCAGATGCCATGATACTGTACATAAAAAACTCAAAAGACTCCATCAAAAAATTAATAAACTTACTAAATGAATTTTGTAGGAGTATACAAAATTAATGCCAAGAAATCTATGGAATTTCTATATACTTATAATGGACTTACAGAAAGGGAGTCTAAAAAATCAATCTCATTTACCATTGCACCAAAAAAAATTAAGATACCTAGGAATAAACTTAACTAAGGAGGTAAAAGACCTTTATGCAGAAAACTACAGGACACTGAACAAAAGTGATAGAGGAAGATGTAAACAGATGCAAGAGCATACCATGCTCATGGATTGGGAGAATCAATATCACTAAAATGTCCATACTACCCAAAGCAATCTATAGATCCAATGCACTTCCCATTAAAATACCAATGCCATATTTTACAAACCTAGAAACAACTCTCCAAAGATTCATCTGGAACAAAAAAAGACCCTGAATAGCCACAGCAATCCTGAGAAAGAAGAATAAAGTAGGTGGTATCTCAATACCAGATTTCAAGCTATATTACAAAGCCACTGTCCTCAAAACAGCCTGGTACTGACATGAGAATACACATATAGATCAATGGAATAGAATAGAGAATCCAGATATCAACCCAAACCACTATGCCCAATTAATATTTGACAAAGGAGGTATGAACATACAATGGAGTCAAGACAGTCTCTTCAATTATGGTGTTGGGAAAATTGAACAGATACATGCAAAAAAATAAAATAAAACCTGACCACCAATTTACACCATACACAAAAATAAACTCAAAATGGATAAAAGACTTAAACATAAGATGGGAAACCATAAAAATACTAGAGGAATCCACAGGCAGCAAAATCTCAGACATATGCCAAAGGAACTTCTTCATTGATACTGCTCCTCAGGCAATGGAAACTAAAGAGAAAATAAACAAATGGGATTACATCAAAATAAAAAGCTTTTGCATAGCAAAAGAAACCATCAACAAAACACCAAGAAAACCCACTTATAGGAGAACACATTTTCAAATGTTATCACTGATAAAGGTTAAATCTCCAACATCCATAGGCAAGTTATAAAACTTAATAAAAGGAAGATAAATGATCCAATAAAAAAAATTGGGCAATGGCCCTAAATAGAATCTTTTTGAAAGAAGACAGAAGGAAGGCCAAGAGATACATGAAAACATGCTCAAAGTCACCAATTATCCGAGAGATGCAAATCAAAATGATAATGCCATACCATCTCACACCTGTCAGAATGGCAATCATCACAAATCAACAAACAAGTGTTGTGAGCATGCAGAGGAAAAGGAACCCTTGTACACTACTGGTGGGAATGCAACCTGGTGCGGACACTGTGGAGAATAGTATGGAGTTTCCTCAAAAAACTAAAAATGGAACTCCTATTTGATCCTGTAATCTAACTCCTAGGAATATATCCTAAGAAACTAGAAACACCAATCAAAAAGGATATATGCACCCCTATGTTCATAGCAGCACAATTTACAATAGCTAAGATTTGGAAACAGCCTAGGTGTCCATCAGCAGATGGGTGGATCAGAAAACTATGGTACATTTACACAATGGAATACTATGCTGCCATAAAAAATAAGGAATTCTTACCATTTGCAGCAACCTGGATGGAAGTGAAGAGCATTATGCTAAGTGAAATAAGCCAGTCAATGAAAGAAAAATACCACATGATCTAACTCATTTTGGATAATAAAGAACATTATAAACTAAAGAATAAAAAAAATAGATACAGAGGCAGTAAAGCATCAAACAGACTGTCAAATTACAGTGGGAAGGTTAAGAAGAGGTGGGGTAGATAAGAAATCAACTGAAGGACTTGTATACATGCATATAAGCATACCAGTGGACACAAGGCACGGGAGGTTAGGGCATGCATGGGAGTGAGGGGAGGGCAATGGGAAAATATGTACACATCTAATACATTAATTTAAAAAATTAATATATATTGAGAACCTACCATGTGCCAGGCACTGTTCCAGGTTTGAATTAAACAAAATTCTTGCCCAATTGGAGCTCATGTTCCATTGGAGGAGATATTCAATAAACAAAAATAAGTAAATAAATGGTATAGTAGTGGTCTATGGTATGAATAAAAATAAATTAGCAGAATGAACAGGATAGAGAATAGGAAGCAGGGGTACTATTTGTTGTATGGGCGGAGACATGAAAAGAATAATGGATAAAGAAGAAACTGTGTTGGGAAAGGACATCCCAGAGGAGAAAGCAGCCAGAGCAAGGGCCCATGGTAGAAGAAATAGCCACTAGCAGGTTGGTAGGGCCATGGGAGTTAGGGGGTGAAAATGAGGAGAGAGAGAGAGAGCGCAAGGAGCTGGATCACAGAGAGCTTTGGAGGATCTTTGATTTTAACTCTATGTCAGATGGGAGCCCTTGGAATGTTTTGAGCACATAAGTGGCATGATATAATTCCTGTAAGACTGCTGCAAGATTGAGAATTGACTCTTTAAGGAGAAGTGAAGCAGTGAGACAAGAGTTAAGTTTTCATCCATCAAGGAAAGAGATAATAGTGGCTTGGGCCAAAGTAGATGATAGTGGATGTTGAATTCTGGATGTTTTGAAGGTAGAGCCAAATGCTGATGGATTGAATATGAAGAATAAGAGAAAATGAGATGTCAGGAATGACACCTCAATTTTTGGCTTGAACAAGTGGAAAGAAAGCTTCTATCTTCCTTTGTACTAGCATGCACTTTTGTAATAGCTATAATAATAAAAGCTTAAGCGATCATCGCAACCAAATGGATGACCAAACAAGCTGTAGGGGGCAACTAGGGTGGCAGGAAGGTTAGTGAGAGGTAACCAAACAACCAAGCAGCAGGATGTGTGGGGTGACCAGGCCAACAGGATGGTTAGTGAGGGGCAACCAAAGGACCAAGCAGCAGGCTGCATGAGGTGATCAACCCTGCTGGGGTATTAGTGAGGGGCGACCAAATGACTCTTCAGCAGGCTGCATGGGGCGACCAGGCCAGCAGGGGAATTAGTGAGGGGTGACCAAACAAATGAACAGCAGGTTGTGTGGTTGACCAGGCCAACAGAGGGGGCAGTGAGGGGCAACCAGACTGGTTGTAGGGAGCTGTAAGGGGTAACCAGGCCAATGAGGGAGGGGCAGTTATGGGTGACCAGGCCAGCAGAAGGGGATAGCTGAAGGCTACTATGCTGGCAGGGGAGAGGGGAACAGTTAGGGGCAATCAGGCAGGTGGGTGAATGGTTAGGAGCCAGTGGTCCTGAATTGTGAGAGGAATGTCTAACTGCAGGTTAGGCCCACCCCTCACTAACCCCCCAGGATCAGGCCTAAACTCGCAGTTGGACATCCCCTGAGGGGTCCCAGATTGGAGAGGTGCAGGCTGGGCTGAGGGGAGCCCCCACCCCAGTGCACAAATTTCATGCACCAGGGCTCTAGTCAATATTATAAAAGTCTAGTAACAAATGTATACATCTCACCCACTAGAAGCACCATCTCTTAACTTTTATGTCTTCATACGGTGAAATGCTAATGAAAGTTGTGGACTCTTGCTAATGAGGAGTAAAACAGAAATTTCTAAAAACGTTTGCATTTTATTTCTCCTTAAGTTCAGCCATGGGTCTCTGTGTGGTTCAAAGTTCTAAGATTTTAAAAAAAGCATACACTAGATTTATTTATTTATTTAATAAATTAATATTGAGCACCTGAGACTTTGAAGACATTGAAGATGTTATCATCACCAAATATAGCCAGTATCCTTTCTCATGAAGACCACATTCTGATGTGAAAAATAGATGAAATGCTAGTAAGCAAATAAAATAAGTAAATAAGTATCTATATTTATAATAAAGATATGCAAAGTGTCCCTGCAGGAGTTTGACTGGGACACTGGGAGTTCCAGCACTTGCTATGAAGTGCATTGACAACCAGGAGGTGGCACAGAACAAAGGAAGGTCCTGGCCTGCAGCCAGAAGGCCCTGATCGACTAAGATTGCCTGTCAGGCCTAGGGACCCTACTCATGCACAAATTTTATGCACCAGGCCTCTAGTAACTTATAAGAGGAAATATAGGGGCAAAAACAAAGCGGGTGCCATAATTTACTATTGTGATATGTAGTGTAACAAGGCCTAATGTGGAAACAGAATCCATTCGGGTATTATAAACAGAGAGGATTTAATACAAGGAGTTGGTTGTACATATGATGGGAAGAAGAGAGGGCAATGAGAGCAGTCAGAGATTAGTAACACAGAAAGTCCCATGCCATCTCTAGGATTGTATGGGGCAACGGGACAAAGTAGAATTACCAGAGTCCAGAAGCTGGGACTACCTGAAAGCTAGACTCATAGAACGGGTGCTGATCTATAGAAATCAGGACTATAAGTGAGGACTATCTATTGAAGAAACCAAGTGAGATAAAGAGAAATATATCCTGGCTTTTCTCCTTTTCCCATTCTCCAGTATTCTACCAGTGCCCCCCATTGGCCAAATATGGCCAGACTGAGTTTCCTCATCTGTAAAATAAGAGATTTACACTGGATGATCCCCAAAAGTTGAAAGGCTTCTTTCAGATCCATCTCATCATTATTTGCAAATGCCTTTAGAGACACAGCAACACATACCACCAGCTGTGGGGTCCTCTCTGGCACTGCTTCATGAAGCCAACTAAAAGTCCCAGTCTTCTTTGTAAATATGACCCAAATTGTGGGGGATGCAGGAAGAGATCTATGTCTATGTAGCATTTCTGCAGAGGAAGGAAACTCTTCTTGCTATCATTCAGAAAAGTATTATTTTCTCCTTTCTGTACATCTTTATAATTCACAAAGGAAAGAGAATGGTACTCTATGGTTTACTTAATTTTAGAAATACAGTTTTATGAGTTTTCAAGAAATAACACCATGAAAGCCTCAAAAGTAAGTGAAATTTTAAAAATTATCTGTGCTGCCTGGCCAACGTGGCTTAATGGTTGACCATTGACCTATGAACATTTAATAAAATATGTTATATTTCCCCATTTAATCTTGAATCTATCCATAGTTAAAATTGGGCCCAATTTGTCCCCAAATAACCTGATAATCAATTCAAAACAAAACAAAGAATCTGTTACAAAATCTCATTATGACAGAGGAGGCATATCATTTTGGAAAGAAAATAATAAAATACTTGCTTTAAATAGTGTGGGCAGTAGTGAATGATCCAGTAACAGTCAGCAACTCTTCCACTCTGTCTCTGCTGGCTATGACACTGCATACAACTGTGTTCCTCACTAAAAGTCAAGGGCATCATGTTAAAACACAATTCAGCAAAGGACTTGGGCAAACAAACCTTGGGTGATGCTGCTGGATTCAAGGATAAAAGCAAATGATCTAGAATACACTTATACAAAAGCAATGAGCCACATGGGACCTGAAATGTGACCTATCTAATTGAGATGGGCTGTAAGCATAAAATATACACCAGGTTCTGAAGCCTTTATATAACAAAAAAGAGAAAATATCCCATTAAGATTTTTATATTACTTACTAGGGACCCAGTGCATGAAATTCATGCATGGGGTTGCGGGAGGGGGTGTCCCTCAGCCTAGCCTGCCCCCTCTCACATACTGGGTGGGAGCCTTCAGGAGATGTTCTGCTTCCCTTTGTGAGATGCAACCAGGCTGATCAGGGAAAGGCACCAACCCCATTACCCCACTGCTGTAGCCACTGCCAGTCATCGCAGCCACCAAGGTGTTTATCAACACAGACTCTAGTCCCTTCACCATAAAAAAAAATGACAACTTTCTTTAGGCATTTTCAAGATATGTCTTTCATAGGATATGAACTTCCTTCCTTCCTTCCTTTGATATGTTTCCATTGATTTTTAGAGAGTGTGGAAGAGAGAGGGAGAGACAGAGAGAAACATCTATGTAAGAGGGACATTTTGATTGGTTGCCTCTTGCATGAGCCCTGACCTGGGTCCTAGCCAGAGAGGAACCTGCAACCTAGGTACATGCCCTTGATCAGAATTGAACCCAGATCTTGCAGTCAGTAGGCCGAGGCTCTATCCACTAAGCCAAACCAGCTAGGGCAGGATATGACATTTCTTAGCCTTCCAGCAGCGGAACTTCCTTTTTTTCTCCAGGAATGTGGTGGGAAAACCCTAGATCACCTTTTTGGATTTTTATTACCCAACTTACTAAGAATATTATCAGTGGCATACAGGGAGCTTAGCCAATGAGCGGTCAGAAAAGATGTTTCCTTTGTAGTTCACACCTATCACCTCCAATCTCCTGCTCCACCCCTGTCAAGGCCCTAAGACTCTGGCCTAAGCTTGGGGTCTGAACAAGGGACCCTAGCTCTGTCTGATCACCCGGCTCTATCTCTGCCAAGGAGCCCCCAGCTCAGGCCCTTCCTGGTTGCTCAGGACCCACCCTGGGCCTACCTCAGAGTGACCTGGGTGCTGAGAAAGTTGCCAGGACTAAGGCTGCTGGACACCAATGTATGCAAATTAAACTCCATCTTTGTTTGGTTAATTTGCATACTCACTCTGATTGGCTGTGGGCATAGCAGAGGAACAGTCAATTTGCATGTTTGTCTATTATTAGGTATAATGTATTAAAATGATATTTTGAATGTGTTGGGTTTATAAAATGCTAACATAGTGTTTAATATATTGTAGGCCCAAGAAAGTCTTCCTTCTTTACTCTTAGCCAGAACCTTACCTTTGGAGCTGAAAGTAGAGAAATGATATTCTGGCTCCTAAGACAGCCTTGCTAAAAGATCTGCCCATGAGCCTCCTTCCTGGGATCTGGAGCTATTTTCTTTGCCTTGAAAAAGTGCAGTACCCTGTGAATTTAGTGTCTCAAGATAGATAGCTCTGGCCCCTGTGGAACAGCCAGCATGATGACACAGAGGGCCGGCCTGTTTATAGAAGAGAGGGGTCGGATGCTACTCAAGAACTTTGTTTAAAATTCTTTTTTGTAATTACACATTTCTCTGTTTGGGTTTGCTGCTGTCATTAAATAAATATCTGGAGAGTCTTCAGGGATCATTCCAGATATGTGTGACCAGGTTTTAAAGATAATGAAGAACACTTTTAAGTCAAACTTACTAGATTCCAAAGTCTGGCTCTCAGGAGGCATTAGAAATAGTCAAGAAGGATGCAATTTTTTCCAACCCAGTTAAGAAAAACGAACCTTTGTCAAGTTACATGCAAGGTCACAGTTCATCAGCACCTTGCAGAAATTCCTTATGAACAGTGCTTATGTCAGTGGGAAGGCACAGGGAAGAGAAGAACCAAGAAGTTCTTATTTGTAAGAATAGAATTGAAAGGAACAAGAACAGCTTGTTCACTTGAAATTTGCTCAATTCTCAGCTTCAATGGTGTGAGTGAACATGTGACAATTATTTATGACTAGCTAGAAACACATATTTGTTTTGTTTTAATGAAATAATTTGAAATGCTGAGGAGGCAGGAGTATTTGGACATCTAAATTTGACTGTCAGCAAATCAAAGCCACTTTCAATTCAGACATTCCTAAAAGGAGATTCAGAGATAAGGGAAATAGGAAAAAAAAATATTTGGAGTAAAAGAAACCTTTTTTGAATTATGGACTTTATTTTTAGTGTAGTTTTAAATTTATTGAAAAATTGAACAGAAGTACAGAGTTCTCATACATTCCCTCCCTCTGACACACAGTTTTCTCCATTTTTTACATTTTTGCATTAGTGTGGAACATTTGACAATATTAATACATTATCATTAACTAAAATCCATAGTTCTTATTAGAGTTCACTCTTTGTAATAAAAACCCATAGTTCTATGGGTTTAAAAAAAATGCATCCACCAATATAACAGCATACAGAATAGCTTTAAATTCCCTGATTTTACCTATCCATTCCTCACCTCTCACCCTATCCGCAAATAACTGATCTTTTTATTATCTCTATAGTTTTGCCTTTTCCAGACAGTCAAGTAGTTGGAATCATAAAGTTTATAGTTTTTTTATACTGGTTTCTTTCACTTAACAATATGCATTTAAGATTTCTCCAGGAGGACTCTTTAAAAACATCGAGAAAATTGTGAGTTTCAAGAGATATGAGGAGAATGAGAACAAATAAAAGGCAAATTTTAGGCTTAACTATTGTTTTTAGTTCCCAGTAGCTAAAAGTCATAAAGGACAAACTCACTCTGGAGGAGGAGATCTTGGGATAAAAGTAGTAATGCTGGCATGAGGTGAAGGCCATGGGCAAAATAAACACAGTAATAGGAGGATGGGGTGAGGGCAGGGGGACCTTGAGTTTGTTTGCAAAGTCTAACTTAGTGAAGTCTGATCTCTGAAATGAAATGAACTTTGGTCCATTTCCTCCCTAGTAGAGAACATAGCCCAATTTTCCAATGGAAGGGTAGGTATGATTTCTCCTGGGATCAGGAATGTGATACAACACCAGTTAGATCTATTATTCCATTATGTTGTTTTTTCCTTGTCTAGTTTAAGTCAGTTTCCAACCATTGATTCAAAAATATTGTTTGACCCTACAAGGGGTCAAACTGATTATTTTTCTTCATAGTTTTTCTTCCAATGCCATCCTTTTCTAAAACCACATATTCTAGCTCATTTTATTGGGACATCCTCACTATAAAATAAGGATGTCTGTCTTTAAAAACAAACAAACAAACAAAAAAAAAAACCTCCAAACAATAACACTTTCTCAAGAAAAATTTAATTTGGTGTTTTTCATGTCAGAGAATATTGATCAGGCCTGTGTTGATAAGAACCTTGTGGTTGAAGAGATCTTTAAGCTGGAGGTTATTACAGCCTGTGAGTAGAAAGAGCTATGGAATCAAATACTGAGTTCCTGGCCTATCACCACCCAGCTGTTCATCCTGATGGAAGTTCTCAGAAGAGGGTCATCAGGTGAACAATGACATCTCAATTATTGTTCTGGATTTCAAGAGTTATCCAGTATAGGTTAAATGGAAGGTCCAGGAACCTCACCTGATTGGTACCATTGATTGCGCTGCCATCCCCTACTGCAGTCTTTGATGGTCACTTTAGGAGAAAACCTCACACTATTGTGGTCTTTGCCTAAGTGAGTCAGGGACACTCACTCAGATCTTCTCTGATCAACATATTCAGGTAGCCATAAACTTAAGAGGAATAATAATTTTCATTCTCCAACTCTTGGGGTAGTGTCATAATTAGAGGAAGAAGCAAATTAACACACTAAATGTGACCAGGAAAATAAAATATCCTCACAGTGTGAGAAAATAGAATTTATCAGAACTCACCTCAGAGAGAGTACTGAAAATATTTAGAAGGTATATCAAACAACTAGGGGCAAGGAGATGAGTCATTCCTTCCTCCAAGGGTTAGATTTAAGTAATCCTAGGTATTTGCTAAGTAAGGAAGATGAGTTCTTTTAATTTCTGGTTTTTTAATTACTAAGTATGCAAGTGTGAAGCCAGAGTGGAATTAATAAGGAAAATAAAAAGAGACTGAGGGTCCCTACCTGAGGTCTCTCTTCTCAAACACTCCCTCCCCCATAACACTTGGTCTTCTCTTTAAATTAATTATGAGCAAGTAGTCATTTGAAGAAGTGCCAAATTATTAGCTCACTAAGAATACCCAATCATTCATTTTCCTGAGATTTCTTAACATCTGTCTGGCTCTGAGTAAAGTCAAGGCCCCAGATCAAGAAGCATCTCCCTGAAAAGCAATGCCATCCAGTGCAGGTAGCAGCAACCTTTGAAGTCAATAGGTTCTCTTCCTCTTGTTGCCATATTTAGAATTTTTCTTTTTTCTTTCCTGCATATTCACCCATCTATATTCTGTCTCTTCAAATGCATTTCTTCCAGCAAGACTTATCTGAAATTAATTCTTCCCTTTTTTGTATATTCATAATTCCTTGTATATAGAAACAAAGAAAGTATTATGAGACTCTAGAACAAGGTATAATGTAATATCTCTCACTAGAATGTTAGTTATAGATATTCACAATCTCTTTCTTCCTAACTTTATGTAGGCCTCACTCCAGGCACCATGGGCCACACAGAGAAGGTGCTAAGTAACTGTTTTTGTACCATCATTGCTATTGTTCCAGGAGCTATCTAGATTGCTTTTCATTCTCTATACTCAACCTTTGGAAACAAAACCATGCTCCACTCTTCTATGATGCACATTGGAGTTTAAGAAACCACTCTGTAATGTAAGGAGTTTCTGGGAGTCTTGACCTAAAGAATGCCTACTACTGAACCATAGAGTTGATGTCTGGTTAGGATTCATTTTCCTCTCCTGCTAATAGTAATCTTTGGGAACACTCCTACCCACTCCTAATCCAGTTGGTTTATATGTGGCTAAATCTACACCACAGATGTAGAAGTAGGCACATGTCCTAGCCTGTGTTTCATTCCCTTGGACAGAGTGTTTACTTCTAAGATGGTCACAAGACCCAAGCCAGATCAATGAGATCCAACCCTAAGATTTTTATTAAAACTTTTTGGAAAAGGGGGCTCTTCTTCCATGGTTTCTAAACTCTGAGATGTGAGTCTAGGGCTTCCAACAGTCATTTTGTCATCTCATGGCTAGATCTTGCCAAAGAGTAATTCCAATACTAAAAGGAGAAAAATGACAAAGGGTTCCAGGTAAAAGTTGGCCTGATAAAATATAGGAAGCAATTTGTAACATACTTATATTAGTACTAAAAATAATGTTATTTGTTTCTCTGGAATTAGAATTTAAATAAGTAGTCTCTATTTTTATTTGATGTTAACCAAGTAGCAAGAAGCTTGGGTTTTGGTAATCGCGTCTGAACCTCTGTATTCATGTACATCCTGTACTTCTCAGTTATGTGAAGCATTACTTGTTATTTTTACTTAAACTAGTTTGAGCCAGTTTCTGTCAACTCGCAAAAAAAATAAATAAATAAAGTTTCTCCTTAATATAGAAGTTCTGCCATCTTAATCACCAACAGGTATCCTCTTCAAAGAGAAAATGTTTTTAGGAAAGAGTCATAGGCCAGAGAAGTTAACGGCAGGGCAAGGAATCTTTGCCAGATGTTTGGGCCATAAAAGTACTCAAATTGGACCTTATGCCTGTGGGAGTGGAAAATAAGCCAGTGACAAGGCCATATGGACTAGGATGGAAATACGATAGGCTTCATGGGCTAGTATCAAAAGAGAGTCACCATCACTAGTGCAGCCAGTTCCATGTATTCCTGATTGTTTTCCAAAAACAGCTCACCTCTACAAACTGAACCCTTACCTTAATTTCTGGTCTATTTACAGGGAACAAGAGCAGATTCAAATCTCTAATACAAGCCTCAAGTGATGGAAAAAAGCCAAGATGTTCTTGCACTTTGAAGGGGTAAAGAGAGAAAAGGGAGGGGAGGAAGAAGAAAGATTTGTTTCAAAACAGCCTCTATCACTTGCCACCCCCACCTCGGGAAGAACAACCCCAGGGCAGTCTGGGTGGGAGAGCAAACAGAAAAGTGTCTCTCTGGCACCTGGAAACAAGCAATCTGATCCAAGGGCCCCAGAGACATAGCTTGAGGACAAAGCTTTGTGGGGGTGGGGAGGGCAATGAGTTGTGCAAATTCCGAAGCCCTCCCTGCCCTGCCCTGTCTCCAGGCACCAGCATGTCATGTCACTGCAAACAAACAGCATGGGAAAGTCTGCCAGGAAAAATAACAAGGGTGTTTGTGAGGTTAGGAGATTTCTACCAATCATGGCCATGATCACTCAATCATGGCCATGGGTGATCTTCCTCCTCCTTACTTGGATTTCTGATGCTAGGGTTCTGGGCCTGGTGGTCATTTAAATTCACTTGACAAACATTTTTCTAGTTGTCTTACAAAGACTTTAGGAAAAAAATAAGTCAAAGTTAACATCATCACCATTTGGGAGAAAGGAAACTAAGATGTGGATCCAATTAAATCACATATCTGCACCTCTGTCTTCATTTCCAAGACAGGACCTTCCCTCTCTAGAAATCACATGGCAGCTCAACACTGGAAAACCCTCTTTGTAACAATTTGTTACAAGTAACTACAACAGAACCACATTTCTATAAATGCTTTCAAAAACTGAGAGTTGCTGAAACCTGTTTGGCTCAGTGGATAGAACGTTGGCCTGGGGACTGAAAGATCCCAGGTTTGATTCCAGTCAAGTGCATGTATCTACATCCCCATTAGGGGGCGCGCAGGAGGCAGCTTATCGATTCTTTCTCATAGATGTTTCTGGTTCTCTATCCCTCCCCTTTTCTATCTGTAAAAAAACAATAAAATATATTAAAAAAAACAACAACAACTGAGAGTTTCACTGATTAGGTAACATCAAACCCCACAGTCAATAAAGAGGGCACTTTTGTTGATAGGGTTATTTCATTCAGATTTGGCCAAGTTCAGGAAATGTTGCTATTTATTATTGATTTTGGCATTCTGCATGGCCTGTACTTGTGTGGTCCTTTGAATTCTCCTTTAAAACACTTGTAATATCTTACTGGTTCCCTCGTTAATTATTAAATGACATAAAAGCTTTGACATGTGGTCATTTTATAATGTCTAAGAATTGAGGCTTTACCCTTTAACAATGGCTTGGCTAATGAAAAAGTACAAGTCACCGTGCACCTCAGTGTTCCCAGATCCTCACCATTTAGACAGATTTTCCTCATACTTACTTAGAAAAAAAAGAAAGAAAGAAAGCTTTGTTTCTGCATCATTGAATAGTTATTTCCTATGCCCCGTCTTCTTAAAGTGAGCCCCGATTCCTAGTCCTCTCATTCTTCCCTCATTTCCCTCCTGCCAAACCTATCAAGCAAACATCATCCCTTCTGTGGCAAAATTAATTTACTGTAAAATCTGATACTCATTTCTATTCAAGTGTAACTGAAGAGATAAATATAAATGTGTGTCCTGCCCTACAGAGAGCTTTCCTAGCATGTTGCCAGGGAATAAAGTTTTAAGCTTAAGAAAAAAATCTCTAATGGTGGAGATTTCCAGAAGAACATTTCAGACCATTTTGTGCAAAAATAAAATAAAGGCTTTTTAGAGGCCTTGATATTTGACTTTGTCATTTTGTCCAAGCTCTTTTCCACTCCACCAAAATAAAATATTTTTTAAGTAATAACTCATCAAGTAGAGTTGGCTGTTTACCTATGGAGCAACTCTGGATTCTGGAGAATAACTGCAGAAGAAGGTCCTTGCTGCTAGAAGAATGTTATTTGAGGTATTATGTGCTATCTTAAATAATCAAACAGCAGATACAGAGAATATACATACATTGAGGTCACAAAATTTAAAAACAAATGGTTATTATGTGATTGACAATGGCCAGTGCACTTGGCATGAATATGGAGAATAGGTGGAAGGCAGCATTAACTTTCAGCTGCCACCTGCTCTGAGAGGAAAGATACTGGGATTTTAGAAGACCATGTTGACTTTCTTGCCCTGATTCATTGAGATCTGTAATCTTCATTGGCTATGTTTGGCTTCCTAAACCTGAGTTTTCACATAAGCACATGGAGGACAAGACAAGTAGCATTTTCTGAGAATAGGTGTAATGTGACGGCTTGATCAAATCAATAGACAGGGTTGGTCCAGGTGCTTCTCCTGATGCTGTTTCTTGACAATATATAACCTGTCCATTCTCTGTGATTCACAGATAAATTGCCAAGACAAACTTTGTGTCTGAGACTGGAAACCTTCAGAATGCGGTGGCATTGTGAATCAACTCACCTCCCCATAAAGTTTAAGTGGGAGAAACATGTATAAGAAGACATTGAGAGGTCTCAGACCACAACCAATCAGGGGTCTTAGATATAATGAGCTGAATCCCATGAGAACTCAGTTGCCAGCAGGTACCAAACCTATCAAGCTCCATCTCTCCATTTATTTCCTTCATCTTCCTGCTTCCAGCCTCCCATGGATCTTGTACAGAGCAGTCAGGCTACAGGAAAGAGCCAAAAATTCCTTCATCTGAGGCTAAGCCTGAGGAATAAGTTCTAGAAATGATCTGCCTCTCAGAACTTACCAAGCAATCTTCAAAAAGAATTTATAACTAAATGGCACTCATGTGATTAGAACTTCAGCTCTTCACTCCTACCCTTACACCTTCAACTTCCAAATATGGGCAGAGTTCATTTCCACTTCTGAAACACATGTGATTGTACAGTCATCTTTAAACTACCCTACTTGAAGGTGATTTAGTATAATGCCATGAACAGTGGAAAAACCAATTGTTGCTTGATTGAGTTGTTGTCAGGAGCAGAACTATAACACAAAGCTGAAAGTATTAAGAAATTTATTCATTTGGAACTCTGTGTCTAGTTCCTATCCTATTTTCCTTACTTTCAAATGAAATAATTTATCATTTTAATTATATTAAAGCTTTTAAAAATAATAATATGGAACACTTATTGCACATTGGTTAATAGCTTTACAAAGATGATCATATCTAACTCTTGAAGCTTAAGATCAGAGACATTCAAGGACTTGTCCCTAAACACACAGGTTTCTGTTTGAACAGTGCAGTCATACATTCCCTAATCTGTTTACTTGAGGTGTTCACCCTTCTTATAATAATGTTATGGTCATAAGGAAACCCCTCTAATGTATGAAATAATTAGGGAAAACCCTGATAGCAGATCTAATGCCCTTGTTCTGGTTCTCTAGCTTACTCTGTCTTACTAAGATTAAAAACAATTCTAGGGTGTCCACACAGAAACTCCTTCATATTTCTCCACACACCCCCCAAAAAAATAATTGCCAACAAGGAGTGAGTGATTCAGTGACATGGTGGGTGGCATTATATGAATAAAAACAAATAAGACTCCCGCCCAAAGGGCATTTTTATTCCACCAGCTCCTATGCCTCTAAATTCACTTCCTTTCAAACACCACCCATTTTATAGAATGTTTCACCCTACCTAAGTCCCACTAGATCTGAGTCTTATTTCACAAACAGCCTGAAACAGTGGATGTCTAAGTATTATTTTTGTTACTTCCTATATGTAAACACTTTGATAAATGTTTACACATACATTAGCTCATTTAATGCATTAGTGTAAATATGATTCACATTCTACTGATATGAAAACTAGGCCCAGCAGAGATTGAACCTTGTACATTTATGTCTGATCAAAGCTGCTAATCAAGATGCAAAAGGCAATGAAAATCTGGCTTTTTTTCTACCAGAGCTAAGGGTTCAAAACATGTATGTCTTTCTTGGTCAATCACCAATCTACTTGACTGGAGTGCCTTTATGGTTATTGAAGAAAGATTCTACATTATTGTGGTTCCCCAAGCAGGTTGTATGGCATTTCTATCTCTCTCTAACAAGCTGATGTCACCTGGCTGGGTGATGCTTTGTGGTACATGATAAGGTTATATCACATATTTTTTATGCATCTATTATTTCACTGTGTAAGTTTTAGGCTAAAAGGAATTTCAGGAGTCATTTTGCAACTTTATAATACATCATCATTCTAAGCATTTTTACTTGCATTAGTTCATTTGATCCTCACTATTCAAAAATTGTTCCTACTTTGAAGAGTTTTGTAAGAATTTAATGAGAAAGTACACAGAACCTAGCACAATGTCTGGTACATAGTATATGCTTGATAAATGTCACCTATTATTACTGTTAACTCTCTGAAATTGGTAGGCAATGTGTTACATTTCCTATCATATTCTCAGAGATTTTCAGAGGATGGAGAATTCTGAGTTTTCTTGACCACCCCTTTGACCCCCAATTTAGCCATCTCATATTTGCTTATTTTGTTTGCTTGTTTCCAGAAGATAGGGAAAATCCATATTGCCATGCACCAGGATGAGAACTCTCTTTTCCAACCCTGGAAATCAGAGAAGTTCAGTGTTTTCATATCTGTCAGATCTGAGAATTTGACATTAGGGCTTGTTGCTCAGGACTGTCTTTGGAGAGTCGGATCAGGTCTGACAATGGGTTAGTCTGCTGGAATGAGCTCTTAACTGGAAACCAGGAGCCAGGAGATAAAATATTCTACTGAGTCATTGAAGACTAGAATCAGGGTGTTAGCATTCCCTGTGTGAGTTCTTGCCTTCTTGAAAAGATTCACCTCAGTTTCACTCTTACTTACTTCATAAAACTTCACAACATGAAGTTTAAACTGTTTTAGGGGATGTATGCTTGAGTACTTATTTTCAGATAGTTTAAGTACTTGGCCAATCACAGGGTGAACAAGAAGATGGATTAATTTTGACAGTTAAACCCAAAAGAAGGTAAAAAATATACTGGAAGCAAACGCTTAGATGTCATTTTCTGCTGATGTCCCTGGACTATAGGACATTGATCAGGCACTCTCTCTATCCTGAACATGACAAAGCTTAGGGAGTCCAGCCTTTGAGGACACAGAGCACACAGTAGCAGACTTTTCTTCAAGGCCTTGCCTTCTCCTGTCCTCCTGTTAGAGTTCTGGGTTGAACTCAACTGGAAAGTGGGTCATGTGGGTCCAAAAAGAAAATGAAGGCTATCATGGTAGGGCATTGGGATCCTGCCCAACATAAATTCCTGGTGGGATAATTATTGAGATGAGACTTTATTTACACCAAGCTTATTTCCCATTGGTGTAGACACCAAGCCATTGTTTCACTCAGGGAAGTCATAGCTTTACTGTTTGCATATTAAGATTGCAGAGAAATTCTGAGACAGGATTCCTGAACTACTTATTTATATAAATACTAAACACATATACTTCTCTGCTAAGCAAAAGCACTGAGAGGATGAGCTGTGTGTTGTTCTCTTAACCTCTCTCTCTCTCTCTCTCTCTCTCTCTCTCTCTCTCTCTCACACACACACACACACACACACACACACACACACACACGAAGCAAAAACACCAGAGTCACATTTAGTGAACAAGGTTGCATGACCAAGTTGAGCAGTGTTGATGCAGAAGATTTGAAGACTTTTTCTTATACTTTATTCCTCACTGTGCACTTTTCTTAAACAGGAACATAAGTAAATAATAACACGTATACCATGGAAAGTTCCATGGTTTTATTCTTTCACCATCTGCCATATGCTCATTTTTATACAGATATTTGAACTTCACTTTCTAACCAATTATAAGCTTCCAATCAAAATTCCTAACACAAGGATATTTAGAGATGATCTGAAGCCATCTTCTCTGTGATAGGTAAGGAATCAGATCTGGAAAGCAGAATCAACTAGCACTAAAGCTGCACAGCTGGTTGATAGATCATGGCAGATGTCCTAACTCCAAGTCTAAGGCTTCATCCTATACACCACATTGGTTTTTCTTCACATAAATAATTTTTAGTATGGAAAATATGATTAAATTCTCCTTAACTCTATGTAGAGTTCCCATCATTTATTACTTATTTTGTGGTTAAAAAGTGAGTTGTTTAATGAGAGATGGTTAAGGAAAAAGATAAGGGCTTGCCCTAAAATAAGGGACATTGAAATAATCTAAGTCTTCTACAATATTTATGTCAAGTGGTTTGCCAGACTTTGTTTAAACACTTTCAAAGATAAGAAATGTACTGTCTCATTTCAGACAGTTTTTAATGATAAATTCCTTAAAACTGAACCAAAACCATGCCAGCCTCTAGAAGGCAGATTTTTATTTTAAGTCACTTAACTTGAGCTGATGCCCAGGGTTTCTAATCTGCCAAAGTCCCTATAATGATGACAATGGTGACATTGGTTCAGGTGACAACTTTCTTCTATTTGGGATATCATCAGAGAACACTAAAACCACCCATTCTTTGGGTAGCAAGGCTAGAAAAGAGTGACAAGGAGAAGTGATTGCAATCTCAAGAATCCACAAAGCATCTGAATTAAAGAGCCAGGATTCTACCACAAGAAGAAATATTAGCTTATTTGCAAGAAGCAAATAATGTAGCATCTAGGTCATAGTCGAGGCCTTCTCAGATTTGCTTTATTCTGCATGTTGGAAACTGCCCCTGATCCTGGCCACTGGCCCACAAAGGAGTGCCACTGCAGGAGAGGAAGCACAAGGGAGAGCAATGAGTCAGATGACCTTTTGCAGCTCTTCTACCCAGAGGATTCCTTGTCAGTACTATTCTCCCCCTTCTTAACAAATAAACATTGATGGCCATGCACAAATGGGGTTCTAAGTACTTTATGGGTACACTAGAGGACAAGTGCACAAAATTTGTGCATTTAGGGGGTGTCCCTCAGCCTGGCCTGCACCCTCTTGCAATCCGGGACCCTTCAGGAGATGTCCAACTGCTGGTTTAAGCAGTCAGACATCCCTCTCATAATCTGGGACCACTGGCTCCTAACCACTGGCTTCCCTGCCTGCCTGATTGTCCCTAACTGCCTCTGCCTTGGCCCTTGCCACTGCAACTACATCCAGAAGGACGTCCAGAATGACATCTGGAAGGTCATTTGGCTGTCTGGTCTAATTAGCATATTACACTTTTATTATTATAGATTGCTGAAGTCAGAAAACCTTGTTTTATAGTCCCAGTCTTATGAGCTTGGAGAGGTCATTGAATTTTGATGGACATTGTGTTCTCATTGATTTAAGTCAGAGTCTAAAGTTAAAGGGATAGTTGAAATCAGCAAGCTTGGCATTGTATAGAATTCCATGTCTAAAGCTAGCCTTCCTTCCACTCACTACCCTTCCAGTCAGGGGAAATTCCGAATAAATGAGTTAGAGGGCCTGGGTTGGATAAAACAAAATTCTTTACTGGGAAAAGCTAGTTTGAACTATTACTCCTAACAATAAATATCTGCTACTATATATTTAGTAATTACTGAAATGGCAGGCATACTCATTTCACATAATTCTCCTAAGTTTCTGTGCAGTAGGTAGCAGTTACCATCATAGAGGTGAGAAAACGAATTTTAGAGGAGGAGTGAAGTTACTAGCTGATAAATATGGGGTCAAAATTATAATCTAATCCATGTGACATCAGAGCTCACTTGCTTACTCTTTATAGTATACTTGTTCCATGTAGAAAAATATATGTATATGCATTTGTACATATCCATAAAATCCCAGGGAAACAATACTCTGTGTGTGTGTGTGTGTGTGTGTGTGTGTGTGTGTGTGTATTCCTGCTCAGCAACTACTTGTGAAATGAAGGCCCCTTCTTACAACTTAAGACTGTTGCAACTCATGCATTCCAGGTATATATTCTGGAATTATGAAAGGGAGAGAGTCTCAGGCTGTGAGGCCAAGGTGACCTTTAAGTAATAAATAATAAGCACAAGGCCTTCATGTTCTCAAAAATTCTATTTTAGGCCAATTTTTGTACTTAGAATATTCTAGCACAGTGTGTTTCACAGTAGCATATTTTATTTTTAAACTTACAAATTCTTTAAAAATGTACTATGAATGTACCATCCAGACAACCTTGCTGACATTTTAAAAAAATAAAAATAATGCATGTGCATGGTTCAAAAGTATAAACATAATAACAGAAAGTAGAAAATGAAAAGTGAAAGCCTCTGCCCAACCCCAAGTGATCTTTAGACCCTCTCTCCAAGGACAATGGCCATTAACCAATTTTTAATTTATTTTATACAAAGGGGCTCATACTTCTTACACTAAACCAGGTCTTCCTCTTTCATTGATATTTATCTTAAAGACCTAACACCACTGGGTTGACTGGGTTGTTTTAATATGAATAAAATAGTGATAATCACAACTGACATTTATTAAGCATGTATTATGTACAACTCACTGTTCTAAGTAGTTTCTATATATTTATTCATTTAATTATTTTCAAAGTCACATAAAGTATTTTGCTGGATATTTCCATTTTCCCTTCCTTGTCCCCCAATTTATTCTATATTCTGATGTCTGCATTGGGAGGTTATCTGGAGGTGGATCATCAACAGCAACTTTGTTTTGCTGGTTTCCTGTTGGGTTCAGTCAAGGGGAGGCTCCAGAAGAGATAAGTGGGAAGATGAAGAGAGAGGTCTGGTATTTGGTCCCTAGTATTTGGTCGCTCCTTATGGTCAGCTATAGTTGCTCCATCCTTGGAGTGCAGGCCACAGCTCCAATCCAGTGGCCCTCTCCATCCAGCTCTCTGTACGTATTTCAGAGACTGAACCCACTGCTCACTAATTCAGGGCCAAGGAGTGCTAATGGCTCTCCACTTTTGCCATCTCTGCATTGTCCCTTATGGCTACACCATGTAAGTTGTCTGTTTTATTAAACTTTCCTTAAACTGTTCGGTTTGAGTGTGCAGTTTGTTTCCTGCTGCAACCTGACTGATATAAATACATGCTTTTGTCCCTATTATACCATTGAGGAAATACAGGCAAAATAAAAATAAAGTAAGTACACAGACAGTAGGTACTAGAACCAGAATTTGACCCATGAATTGGAATCCTAGAGACTTCTCTCTCTCTCTCTCTCTCTCTCTCTCTCTCTCTCTCTCTCTCTCT
>JAAGEH010000022.1:14632228-14656983 GCA_011751065.1 Lasiurus cinereus
TCTCTCTCTCTCTCTCTCTCTCTCTCTCTCTCTCTCTCTCTCTCTCTCCAGAGCAATTCTTCAAAGGAAATACCTGAATGTATATTCCCATAACACTCCAGCATTTTTCAGTGTTTTGCTTGGACAATGTTTCTGTGAATATCCTTATATGTTAATCTTGTTAAACATAGAATTACAACAGGGTCCAACTTAGCAATGACAAGCCAAAGAGTGTGTACGATTTTTAATTTGAGGCTGTTGTTGTCATATTGCTACACTAATTAATCAAATTAAATAAACTTATACACTATAAGTTTATAACCTGGTAATTCTACCTTGATATAAATATAGATGTAGATGTAGAGTTATATATAGAGGGAGGGAGGGAGAGAGGGAGAGAGAGAGAGAGAGAGAGAGAGAGAGAGAGAGAGATTTATATCAAATAAATTCTCATACTAGTATATGTTCATATAGGGACATACACAAAAATGTTCATTGTGGCTTTTCCCCCCCAGAAGTGAGGAGTTGGAAGCAACTGAAAGTCCACAACTGGGATAATTGGTACCATGAGATTCTGTGCAGCAGTTAGAAACAACAGTTTAAATGTATCCATAATAATACTGCAGCAAATATAATGCTGAGTGAAAAAAGTAAGATGTACTAATATACCATAACATCACTTTTGTAGATTAAAATTACATCCACAAAAAATAATATTTCACATTTTGTAAGAATATATCTAAAATGTACCTATTAAACATGAGAAATGATTGTCTATGAGGAGTTATATGTGGGATAGAAGAAGGTGGGGTATGGTAGGAAGTAGAGAAAGATATTGTCAAATTTCTTTCCAGAAAGGAAATTTCATTTACATTCTTACAATGTAAGAGAATGACCATTTTTCCATACCATTTCCAGTAGTAAGTGTTATTGAATTTTAAAATAAGATTTCACAAGCTGATGGCTATTATCAACTTAAATTTTTTCAGTCTGATGATTTGGGTTGCATTTTTCCATGATGAGTGGGGTTGAGCTATTTTTATGTCTTTTCCTGTAACTTGGGATACTGCTAGAAATGTCTCTTGTTCTTTAAGAGGTTGGCAGATCCACCACAGCAGAATCTTATATCAGTAGGTCTTCAGCCATCCACAAGCACAGGAAGGTCACATGGCCATTGGCCATACAACCAAGACTGAAAATGAATGTGGGTTCCATAGCCATATTTAAACCCTCTCCCCAGTTCTGAAGCCACCAACTAATGAACTAATGATTGGCAACTCCATAACCTTTCCAAACCAGGAGTCCATCTGTGTTTGGTTGGTACCCTAGCTGCACATTCAGAACGTTTCAACATTTCAAATTCATCTCTCTCTCTCTCTCTCTCTCTCTCTCTCTCTCTCTCTCTCTCTCTGCACTTGGTTATTTAATGTTGTGAGGATGTTTCCATGAGCCCTTTTTGTTTAGCTGGGCTTTTTTTAAACCTTTCCCTCCACCCCGCCTCCTTTTTTTTTTTTCTCTCTTTTCTTGGAAGAAGTTGATTCTTTGCCAAGACTAAATGAAATCTGGCTCCAAGTTCAACTCAAAATTTACTAGCTGATAAATTGGAAGCAGGGAGTGGGTTGTGAAGGTTGAAGGGGGAAGAGAGTAGAGAGTATGAGAAAGGCTTCCACATGGGGGCAAGTTCAAACTTGAAATTAAAGTATCTGATTTGTGCTGAGTCATATGGAGGCGGGAGGCGGGGGATGATGCTGGCTACCTGCCTGCCACATGCGCTGCCCAGGTTGATGAACAAGCTCCAAAAGAACTATAACAGGATTATAATTTCACCAGCATTTAAAATATATCACTGGAAGTCACATGCATGACACAGAGCAAGCTATCAGCCTCGGCCTGTTTTGTTCATCTCTATGACTGATGCCTGAGTATCCGTCTTTCTTTCTTGGACCCCAGACTCCCATTCAATTCTTTCCCTACCTTTATTCATTATGAGCCTTCCTCCTATCCTTCCCTCCTTCCTCCAACTGAGTCTTTCTAGAAGCCTCTCATTCAACAAAGAGGTTGGAGTCATGGTGAATACTTTAAGCCTTGAAGAGTTATAAAGGACAATCTTTCCTAAGATCATGATGATGATAAGCATATTGATCAACTAATATTAAAAACCAACTTCCAAGGTTGATAATGTTATATCTATTTTTATAGATAAGGAATCAAAGCCAAAGAACTTAATCAATTTCTCTCAGTTTACAAAGCTAGTAAATGCAGGTCTGCATCTGAACCCAGGATGTTTCTGTACCCTTAACCACTATAACCTCTGCCCTTCTTTCAAGCACCCTTATCTCATCTCAGAAGTATCCACTGACCATCCCCCAAAGGATACCTTCTCCCTCGTGTTTCTGAGCTTTGGCACTTGCTGTTTTCTTAAAAAAAACTCAGGGGGAGAAAGGAGGGGAAGAGGGGAGCAGAGAAGGGCAGCAAAGAGCAGATCATTTCAGGTCTTGAGTTCCTTCCATGCCAATTCCTTACTCAAAATCTACTTCAAAGATCATCCAAACGTTCAGTTACAACTTTTTCTCTCAACATTTTATTGTGAAAAATTTCAGACATACAGAAAAGTTGAAAGAATGATGCAGTGAACACCCTTGTATGTATCTACCATCTAGATACATACATTTAAGCTTTTCCCTTCTTGTTTCATCTTATCTATCCATCTCTACATACCTTTATTCATCTACCTGATCCATTTTATTTTTTTGGTGCACTTCAAAGTGAGTTGTAGGCATTATTAACTCTAAACTTTTATGTTCCCTTCTTTTTTACTTTATACAAAACAAGAATCATAGCTAACAATTATTGAGTGCTTACTCTGTCAGGCACTGTGCCAAGCACCTTCAGTGCATTACATAATATGACTTTCATGATAAGTTGGGTGCAATTACCATGCTCATTTCACAGATGAGAAGAACTGAAGCACAGGGAACAATGACTGCAGCTAACATTTATTTAGTGCTTTTGGGGGGGGTGATCAATTATGCCAAGTGTATTTCATGCATTATCTCATTTAATCTTTACAACAACACCTAAGATAAATTTTATTACAGATGAATAAATAAAGACTTGGAGATTAAGGTCCTGCAACTTAGTAAGCATTAAAATCTGAGTCTAAATTGTGGAAATAAGATTGCATGCCTTCCCATTGGATGGCATTCATGTTGTCCCATTTCTTTTTGCTATTATGTTTTAATTTTTTGTTTTCATTTATGTTTACTATCAGACCATGGCATCTCATGGGCAACAGTCATGTGTAGTGTTCTTAGTCCCAGATCCTCGGTCAGATACAGCTTGACACTTCATAAATGTTTCCTGAATAGATTAATAAATAATGGATTATAATAACTGAAAGCTTTGTGTCTTGGAACCACTGGAGTGAAACATTGCTAAGTTCATGACCACTGAACATTGGAGAGCTTGAACCTGATGTCAGTTACTGCTTCTGAGTCCCCTGGGGTTTTCTTTACACCAATGGGCCCTGCAGCTCCTCACTTCATGTAGCTTTGGTGACCTGAAAAATGGGTATGCAGTCTGGAGAATCTGAGCCCAGGCTAGGGTACACATTATGCCCCTTGGCTCCCCAGCCACCTTTTATGTGCCAACATAGCAGACATTAGGCTAAAGACTGAGAGGATACGTAGGTAAAACATACAAGGACTCACTAAAATAGCTCCTACTCTAAACAGAGCCCAGGAAAGACAAGCTTATTTATCACCAGTATAAAAGTTATGATTGGGTACTTTATAGGAAAGAGATAAACCTACTTTTAAAAGACTTCCAAAAAGAACAAATCATATTTCAATATGAGAAGGAAGTTCAAGGATGGTCTGGTCAAAAATTTTTATTTGGGATGGGCACAATTTTCAATAAAAAGAAACATGACAGAACGGAATAAGGATTTAAAAAATAGTCCCATGATGCTCCTATCTCATGGGCATTGCCTTATGTTTAAACAATTAAAACATAATACCAATGCTGAACTTCACATTCAGTGTAAGTGTTATTAACTGCTTCAACTGGAGCTATTGAGTAAAAATATCCAAGGGTGAGAAAACAGACAATAATGAGGCCAAACTCAATCACATGTTTATTACCAGGCAGAGCAGCATCATGGGCATGCCTGAGAGAGAAGGAATCATTGACTCCAGATCCAGTGTCCTTGGCATTAAATCTTGTTGATGAGATAAGAAGATCATGGTTTGGAAATGAATATGGCATATCACAGAGATAAACAATTACTTTTTCCAAATCTGAGAACGTCACAGTGGTCATATTATTAACTGCCTCTACTGGGGTTATTGAGTAAAAAAATAAAAATCTAAGACATTTGAAAAGTTAGTCAAGTCTAGCTTTGGATAAAAAAACTAGGCATTGAAATGAAGTTTACTCAAGAGGATTTTTTTTATATACAACTTTGTGGTTATAAGCACAGTCTCTGGAACAAAACTGAGTTTACATCCCAGCTTACTACCCATTACTGGCTGTGTTATCTTGTGTACATAATTTAGCCTCTCTGTGCTTCAGTGTCTTTATATGCATAATAAAGAAAACAATTGGACTTGCTGGTGTGGCTCAATGGTTGATCAATGAACTGTGAACCAAGAGGTCACAGTTCCATTCCTGATCAGGGTACATGCCCAAGTTGGGGGTCATGCATGAGGCAGCTGATTAATGATTCTTCTTACCATTGATGTTTATATATCTCACTCTCCCTTCCTCTCTGAAATCAATACAATATATATATATATTTTTAAAAGAAAACAGTTGTACCAAAACATGCAATTGTTATTTAGATGAAATTATACTTTCTATGTAAAAAAAAAAACACAAAAAAAAACAAAAAAAAAACACCTAGAATATAATTGTTTGGTAAAAGTAGCTTGATTTGTCATTTATATCTCATTTTACAAATTTCTGTTACGCTCCTTAAAGTTTCAAAAAATGGAGACCTGCTCACATGACTTCAGAGGATTGGGGTTTATTATAAAGATATGTGGCTTGAAAGAAGTCCAGGAAACTCCACAGTTCCATAGCCAGGCCTCAGAGATCTGGAAAATCATTCTTCAGACTACTGCGGCGATACTAGTCATATGACCAAACAGCAGTGGTCTGCTTGTCTCCAAAGAATGAATTCTTTACTCTCTTTCCTCATATTTTCTCCTTTCATCTTTCCTTCCTTTTGTCCATTGCAGAAAGTTAAATATTCAGACTCCTCAGTCCATGGCCTATTTTCTACCTTGTTTCTTACTTACTTACTTTTACCAACATTCCTTCATCCTATTCATCTCTGCCCCAACCCGTTAGGCAACCACACTCATTTTTGTTTAACGTATATCTTTTGTTTTGTACATATTCGTGTAAAATAGGTATTTTTTTAATGCACGTATTATTTTTAAGAATTGTACTCTGTCTTATATCTCTTCTGTTTCTTATTTTTCCCACCTATCACTATTTATAAGTTCATCCACATTATTAAATATTTATCCAGATTGTTTATGTTCCCTGTTGCTTAGTTCTCCATGATATATGCCTATCCTAGATTGCCTATCTAATCTCCACTGATAGATTTTTCAGATTGCCACCAACTTTCTGTCACTACAAACAGCGCCATAATGAACATTTTTAAACACATTCCCTTGTGGGCCTGTGTGAGATACTCTTGGGAAAACACATGTAGGCTTCATTTTAATTTGACTAAATTGTATCAGATTGCTCTCCAGCAAGGCTGCTCCTGGCAATACTCCCAACAGCAGTGCAAAAATCCATTCCACACCGCTGACAATCTGCAGTTTTCTAATTTTGAATCCATGACTTCTCAGTTATTCTCCTTTTCCCATAATTCTGCTTCTTCCTGTTACTGCTTCATTTTCATTTCCCACCTTGTCCTGCATGGCAGCTAACTATCCTTTGTTTTTTCTAATCTCCTGCATACTCCTCACAGTTTCTTACTGGTGGCTTCTATTGTTTTCTGCAGCAATAGTGTTTTCAAACACACTCATTATCCTTTAGTTATTATTCACTTTGGCACATTTTGGTGAAGTAAATTCTTACCCTGGACCACTTCTTTTGACAGATACTGGCTCAGACATCAATCCCTGGTGCAATCAGATACCTCTATGCTGAGGGTTACATGGTATAAGCCTGTTAACATCTAGGGAACAGGACTCTTTCCATAAAAGTCTATGAATACGATGGGCATTCAGATCCATGGATTTTCCAATATACACAGTGGTTTGATATTTTATTAAGTTAGCCAAAATTTACCAATTTTGATGTGTGGCAGTAGCTGCAGTTATTCAGGTAGAACATCAGTCTCAAAGTTATTTTTTAAGTAAACACAGTGAGAAATAATCCACTAGTTTCCCTTTGTCTATCTCGGACCCCTCTTTTCCTTCTCCTTATATTTCCTTCTCCAACCCATACAATTGGTATTAGGAAAACCCTGTCTTAATCCAAAGGACAGGTTATTTCTACTGTTTAGAACATACTTCTTAAAACTGCCTTTTGACCAGACTAAAGAAACTCCATTCTTTAGAAGAATTAAATGTCATTTCTTCAGAGATAAAGTAAATGCCATCTTTATTCTGGGATAAATTTTCTTTCTGGATGTCCCCTTCCTGTTCCATCACATGCACCATACTTTATTATAATTGTTGTTTTGTCCTGAGAATATGGATTGCACCTATCTTGTTTACTGGTGTATTTCTTTTTATCATGTGCTCAAAAAATTATTTGGGTAACTTTGTTGAATGTTAGAGCAGTGATATCTTCAAGATACTGAGATTAAATCACAGTCCAATTCTAGCCAGTTTAGCTCAGTGGAGAGAGTATTAACCTTTGGACAAAAAGGCCCGGGGTTCAATTCTGGTCAAGGGCATGTACCATGGTTGGGGGCTGTTCCCTAGCCCAGGTCCTGGTCAGGGCTCATGCAGGAAGCAACCAATAAATGTGTTTCCCTTACATCGATGTTTCTGTCTTTCCCTCTCTCTTCCACTATCTCTAAAAATCAATGAAAAAATATCATTGGGTGAGAATTAACAATATATATATTTCATAGTTCAGTTACAAGGTGGGACAAATCATACATCCTGTATTATCTACTCAAATGTTTTTATATATGAAATTAAGTTTTCAACTTGTAAGGATCTATAAATATATACAAGGGTATTAGTTAGGTAAAGATCATTAGATAATTCTATGTCTATTGAGAGGAATTTAAATGCCAATTACTTGAGTAGGAGAATAAACTAATACTCTGATCCTAACATAAATTTATAAAACAAAGATTATTATCAAAAGGGTGTGAGAGATAAACAGATGCTAGAATTGTCCTGCCTAGATACTTTGTTTTCTCGAGAATAGAAATTAATGAAGAGAAATTAACAGAGAATCCATATGGCATATACATGGCTATATACCCAAAGAGCTAAGTAAAAGTGTTTTCTGGTCCCGTCCCTCACATATCTGGGGCATGTGCCTTGTGGGAGGAAGCACCATCCAGCTGCACGTGGCCTCTGAATGCTTACAATGGCCAAGCAGCCTCCTCTTTGGCTGCTGCCAAATTGACCTTGGATTCCAGCTTCCCACAAGCCTTTATTTCTTAGAATCATAGACTCATCAAATTCTCTAGTGTTTTTTTTTTCCTCTGTGCCTCTCACTGACCCAGTTCTTCTCACTGACCCATGAAGGAGTAGCAAAAAGAGATATTCATTTAGGGTCAGGGCCTTTATGTGCTATGATCCAATATGTACCCCGCCCTTCATCTTGCATTAGTTGGCTATGGAGATAACTAGGGGATGCAGACTCTAGACCTCTGATTTCCAAGTAGAGTGAAGTTGTTCCCCAATACATACAGCTTCCCATAAGAAAAATTGCATACAATATTTACATTTTATTCTAGTTGCTACATGAATTAGAAGCAATGGCAAAATAATAATAATAATAATAATAATACTAATAAGGAGTCCTTTGTGACCAGCTGTTATAAAACAGGATTTTTCACAAGTATTTACTCTCCCTGCAGAACGAAGCATTGAAGTGCAAAAGTTCACCCGAGAATGCCCACTGCTTTTCTTTAGACCTTCCAAGAGACACACAAGCCTCTTATTTTTCAGGGCCCATCTGGTCATAAATTGCATTCAACGTTAATTTATGAAAACAAATGACACCAGCCTACTCCAAGACATTTTGAAATGGGAGAATTAGGCAGAGTAATAAAGCAGGAATAGAATAAAAACACTCAGACCCCAGAGCTGTCCTGGCAATGTCCCAAGTCACACAAGGACCCCTAGTATCCCTATTCAAACACATTTTGCTCTCACAAAGTTACAGTTATTTGATCACAAAACATGAAATTAGCTCTTTGTCACAAAGTGTGGCAGAAAATTAAATACAACCAAGATTTTCTCCATGTGACTGGGATCACCATTCCTTCTACAATGTATACATCAATGGTGATCACCACAAATGGAGAAAAGAAATAAACAATTGGAAAGATAAGATATTAGTGTCATTCCTTCTCTACAAGCCAAAGTGCAGACAAGGGGAAAGGAGTATAATTGTTCCTTCTTTCAGTTATCAGAAAGTATTTCTTGACCAAGGGGAACTGAGGAAACAGAAACATAATCTAAAAAAGAACCTTCAGAAAGATCTTCCCTCAGAATGTTTAAAGACCAGAAGAAATCCCCATCATTCTGCCCTTGAGAAAAAAAGACATCCTAATTGGGCAGAATTATTTGTTTTCCCTCTTGAAATGGTCCCATCCTGGGAAGCGCATTCACAGGGAGATATCTCTGATTGACTCCACCCTGAAATCTTCTTGGTTGTCCTGAGAAGTGGGTAAAAGGTAAACACCCTGCTGTGTAAAAGTTACATTATCCCTGCTCTGCTACTAGAAGGTGAGGTATGGTCTCAGTCAGGTACTGTGACAAAGGGCCTAAAGGCAGGGTCCTCAGTATCAGGAAAAAGATAGAGTGTTTTCTAGACTTTCCCAAGACTGACATGAGATAAATATGCAAGCTGTGAATCATTCACTTGAAGACAGAATTGGAAAAGCTGAGGAAAGCCCAGGGGAACCAAGGGGAAGAAAAAGTACAGGAAAAGATTTCCAGAGATAGAGAGAACAATTCCTCAGTGAGCCAGCTTGGACAAAACACTTTAAGGGAGACATGTCTTCAGTCTGTCTTTAACAGATGTTTACTCACTCACTGTGGTCCTGGAGCCAGCTGTGGCTGACTGAAGAACATTTTCCATCACAGATCCTTTGTGGTGAAAAAGAATAAAGTTGAAAATGGATGGCACCAGATTGCATCTATGATTTATCATTTTAGTTTTGTCACCAAGAATCAGAGCCCTACTCAGCAAGACTAAAGCAAAGGGAAAAACAATGAAATAGATTTGATATGAATCAGTTATTTGAGGTCAATCTGGAAACTTTCTTTAGAGTATTAAAAAAAAAAAAACATTTAAAAGAAAGAAAGAAGAAGAATCCAGCGATCACACATGGCTAAGTTTCAAGGATAAAGAGTTTAATATGCTAAGGAGGCAGAGCAGTACATTCTCAGAATGGAACAGTATCTTACCAACTTAATGGGAATATAATTCCTGGGAGGGTGAGCCTTCTCCAGAGATCATTTTACCCATTACCCTGACTCTCAGAAGAGCTGTAGACAGGCCAACATAAGAGCTGTTTGTCATTATGGAACTTGTTTCTTTGCTTTATAGTATTCAGGAGCAGCATGCTTTTATACTTGAACTTAGTATAAAATTTTGCCTACCTCTTGACTCTTCTCAGATTCTTTCCTCTTCTTTTCTGCTTCAGAACTTTCACTCTTTTGTCCCTGTACCTAGAATACCCTTGCTTCTCCTCTTTACTGATTCCTTCTCATCCTCATTCTCAGATGCAATGTCACCTCCTCCAAGAGGAGTTCCCTTATGATCTCATCTAAAGTAAAGATGATTCTTTATTTTCTATTTTTTGCTCTGTTTATATTGCAATAATTTCAAATTATCACATTTTAATAATTATCAGATTACCAAAGAGGAATTCAAAAGACAAATTAGAAAGTAATTTGAATTGGATGAAAATAAAAATTTGTGGTATTTCACCAATGTAGTACTTGTAAGGAAAGATATACCACCACATACCTGTATAAGAAAAAAAAACTCACATCAATTGCCATACTTTAAGAAAATGGGGGGAAAAGACCAAATTAAAACCAAAGTAAATTTTTAAAAAGGGATTACAAAGATCAAAGCAGAAATTAATAAAATGTAAAACAGTAAAATAATAGAAAATTAATTAACTAATAAAATGATGGTGGTTTGTTAAAGACAGCAGTAAAACTGATAAGTCTCCAAACACAATTATCAGAACAAATCAGAGAGAAAGAAATATAACATGAATTACCAATATCAGGAATGAGAATGGGCATCATTACAAAGTCCACAAATATGAAAAGGATAATAAAGGAAGATTATGTACAACATTATGCCAATAATTTGACAACCTAAGTGACATAAATTTCTTGAAAGACACAAACTATCAACAAAACTCAAGAAGAAATAGGTCACATAAAGAAATTTAATTTGTAATTTAAAATATTCCTGCAAAGAAAACTCCAGGTTCAGATGCAGTCATTGGTGAATTATATTTGAGGAAGAAATTGTAGCAATGCTATAAACAATCCTAGAAAGTTAAAAAGGGAAGAATATTTCCCAACTTTTTCTATAAGGCCAGCATTACTCTGATATAAAAATTATACAAAGACATTATAGGAAAATAAAACCTACACACTAAATAGCTATCATGAAATAGATGGAAAACTTCTGGACAACACTTTAGTCAATCAAGTCATACAATGTGTATAAAGAATATGACACATGAACAAGTAGGGGTTTACCCTGGTAAATCAAGTTTAAATTAATATTGGAAAGTTAATTAATGTAACTTAATATAGTATCAAGCTAAAAAGAAATGATCATCCTAATACATGCAATAAAGCAGTTGAATAAAACCCAATATCCTTTTCTAACAACAACAACAACAAAATTAACACACACACCCCTACCTAATAATTAAAAAATAAATACTTTTCCCATAAGATCAGGTGTAAGAAAATGATGTCCTGCTCTCATCATTTATATTCAACATTACACTGCAAGTTCTAGACCAAACCATCAGGCAAGAATAAGAAATAAAAACCATCCATATTGGAAAGAAAAAAGTAAAATTTACCCTATTTTCGGACTACATGATTATCTAAATAGAAAATCAGGTGGAATCTACAAATACCAATTGGATTTCTGTCTCTTAGCAATGAACTATTGAAAATTTATATTAAAAGCAACATTATTTAAAATAACAACAAAATTTAAGATAGTTATGGATAATTCTGACAAAGGATATGAAAGACCTATTCCCTACAGACTTCAAAATATTGCTTAGAGAAATTAAAGATGACCTAAATAATGGGGAGATATATCATGTTCATTGATCAAAGCACTCATATTGTTAAGATGCCAATTTTCCCCAGATTAATCTCTGGATTCAATGCAATATAAGTCAATTTTAAAATAAAATTGAATGCACTGATTTTAAAATTCATATGAAAATTCATAAAACTGCAAACAATCAAAGCAAGTTTTAAAAAGAAAAACAGCCCTGGACAGGTGGTTCAGTTGGTTGAAGTGTTGTCCCATACACCAAAAAGTTGTGCTTTGATTCCTGGTCAGGGAACATACCTAGGTTGCAGGTTCCATCCCTAGTCAGGGTATGTATGGAGGCAACCAATCAATGTTTCTCTCTCTCTTTCTTTACCTCCTGTTCTCTCTCTCTAAAAACAATGAAAGCATATCCTCAGATGAGTATTAAACAAACAAAAAAAGTTGGATATCTACAATACTTAAATTTGAGACTTATTATAAAAGTTACAGTAATTAAGACTGTGATATTGGCATCAAGATGAAGAAACAAATCAATAGAAAATAAGAAAGGGTTCAGAAATAAATCTACACAGATATGGGTAACTCATTTTTCTTTACCACGGTATAAAGATGATTTAGTGTAGAAAGGGTAGTTTTAAAAAAATTGGTACTGGAACATTTGGATATTCATATACCAAATGATGATTTTCAATCCATATCTCGCACCTATACAAAAACTAACTCAATGTAGGTCACAGAATGTATAACCTATTCTATGAAACTTCTAGAGGACAACATAGGAGAAACCTTTGTAAACTTGGATTAGGCAAATATTTATTTAATGCCACATCTAAAGAATAATTATAAAAGGAAAGAATCATACATTGAACATCAAAATTTAAAATTTCTTCTCTTCAAACATCACTGTTAAGATAATTAAAAGAAAACATAGCCCAGGAGAAAATATTTGCAAATAGTTTATCTGATAAAGAAGTTGTACCCAGAATTATAAAGAACTCTCAAAATTCAATTAATAAAAAAGCAAAAATTCTAATAAAAATGAGGAAATTATTTAAACTGAGATACCCTAAAGAAAGTATATGGTTGGCAAATACACCCATAATAAGATGTTTAGCACCATTAATTATTAGGAAAATGCAAATTAAACTACAATAAGATACCCCTCCAGATTATTGGAATTGCTAACATTTAATGTGCTGACTCATACCAAGTGTTGGCAAGGATGTGGAACAACCATAACTGGTTGGTGGGAATGCAAACTGGCATAGCCATTTTAAAAAATAGTTTGACAGTTTCTTAAAAAGTGAAACATACACTTACCTTAAGACCCAGCAGCCCCACTCCCAGGTGAAATAACAATTGTCACACAACAAACTTACATATGGATATTTACAGCACCTTTTTATTAATCTCAAGGTTAGAAATTATTCATATGTCCTTCAGTAGGTAAATGGTTAAATAAGATGTGGTCTATCTTGTACATATAATGATAATAAAAATGGAATTAATTATTGATACAATCCACAGTAGATATATCTCAAAATAATTATGCTGAGTGAAAGAAACCAGACTACCCACAAAATAAATTCAACAAGGCATAATACCCAGTGCTCTGCCACTATCAGCCAATGAGATTCAGAAATGATTTTTGTCAATTATATCAATGGTATGAAAAACTTAGATGTCAGGATTCGTGTCACTTGATTCTGCCTTTGGATACTAGCTTATTCTCTAGGATGCATTTGGGATCACATTCTTATGTTTGCCATCTCTTGGTAACTGACATTTATTTAGACACTAACATTCCCCTGCTACTGCTACTACCACAAAGCAGTCTAAGAGCTGTGTCTCAGAACTCAGAAGCAGTGAGACCCAGGCATTAGGCAACGTAGGCATTCCATGGCACAACCTTTGAGTTGCAACTTCGATGCATCTAGCTAAAAGTGGGGAAAACTTGATCATCTAAATATGATTATTTCCTGGGAGAAACAAAGATGGCGGCATAGGTAAACACCTAAACTGCTGCCTTGCACAACAATTTCAAAACTACAGCTAAAAGATGGAACGGACATCATCTAGAACCACAGGAAAACTGGCTGAGTGGAAATTCTACAACTAGAAGGAAAGAGAGGGGCTCACGGAGACTCAGAGGAGCTGCAAGAAACTGAGGTATGGAGATTTGAGTGTGGAGAGGACAGGGGATGGAGTGCCTGATTGGATTCCTCTAGAGGGAGGAAGATGGAAACTCCCGACTGCACTGAGCCCCACTTCTGACTGCACTGAACCCCAATTCTGTATTAACAGGTGGAGTCTGGACTGTCATGAAAAGGGAGGAGTGCATGGAAACTTAGGGGAACCACAAAAGGCAGAGGTGTGGAGGCGCGCGCAAGTGCATGCAGAGAGTACTAACTGCTGATTGTGCCGCTGGCTTTCTCTATCAGGAGGAAGACAGAACCTCCCAACTGTGCTGAAATCCAGTTCCAACTTCACTGAACCCCAGATTCTGGTGAGACCCTGGGAACCTAGACTCATACAGGTCCCTGGAACACACAGAAACTCAGGGAGCCGCAAAAGGCAGAGGTCTGGAGACATGCAAGTGGGAGTGAGCACAGAGAGGGCTGCACCAAGGGACACTGAGACCCGGGGCTGTCTGCTCAGCCCTGAGATTCTGCCCCATCCAAGCCCAACACAGAGGCTTTTGCAATTTTGCAAATCTTGTATTATAAGGCTGATTCCAGCACAGAAGTTCTCCAGGAATAGACACACCTGATATTGCTCTCAGTGATACCAACAACAATCAAGACTTAACTACAACAAGGCTGTACACACAGTCCACAAAAGGGTGTGCCAAGATGGTCCACCTCAGGTAACTGGGGAGGCGGAGCTACTGGGCCATATAGGACACCTAGCACACAAAGCTACTCTACCAACTCAGGGAAGCAATGCAAATGCAGAGACAAAGGAATGAAAGAAATGGAGGAAAGCAAATGATTGGATATAAGGTTTTCCTAGAAAAGATGGATAAATTTAGTGAGACCCAAGGGCAGATGAAAAAGGACCAACTAAAAATTAAACATACACTGACTGAAATAAAAAATATTATACAAAGATCTAATAGCAGACTAGAGGAACACAAGAATCAAGTCAAAGATTTGAAATACAAAGAAGCAGAAAACACTCAACTGGAAAAGAAAAAAGAAAAAAGAATCCAAAAATTGGAAGATAGTGTAAGGAGCCTCTGGGACAACATCAGAATTTGGGGATACCAGAAGAAGAGAGAAAGCAAGATACTGAAAACCTATTTGAAGAAATAATGACTGAAAACTTCCCCCACCTGGTGAAAGAAATAGACTTACAAGTCTAGGAAGCACACAGAATGCCAAACAAAAGGAATCCAAAGAGGACCACACCAAGACACATCATAATTAAATTGCCAAGAGCAAAAGTCAAAGAGAGAATATTAAAAGCAGCAAGAGAAAAACAGTTAATTATCTATAAGGGAGCACCCATATGATTGTCAGCTGATTTCTCAATGGAAACTATGCAGGGCAGGCAAGAGTGGCAAAAAATATTCAAAGTGATGAATAGCAAGAACTTACAACCAAGATTACTCTACCCAGCAAAGCTATCATTCAGAATTGAAGGGCAGATAAAGAGCTTCACAGACAAGAAAAAACAAAAGGAGTTCATCACCAACAAATCAGTATTATATGAAATACTGAAAGGTACTCTTTAAGAAGAGGAAGAAGAAGAAAAAGGTAAAGATAAAAATTATCAACAAGGAATACATATCTATCAACAAGTGAATCTAAAAATTAAGTGAATTAAAAATCTGATGAACAGAATAAACTGGTGAATATAATAGAATCAGGGGCATAGAAAGGGAGTATACTAACAATTCTCAGGGGGAAAGGGGTGAGGAAGAGACTGGACAAAAATCTCAGACACCGATGGATGAGGACAATGGGGGAGGTAAGGGTAGAAGGAGGGGTGGGAGCCAGGTGGAGGGAGCTATGGGGGGAAAAAAGAGGAACAATTGTAATAATCTGAACAATAAAGATTTATTAAATTTGCCTGAATTTAGAACACTCCTGCCAGAAACCTCTAAAGTCAAATTCTCCAGAAACATAACCTGGATCTGTATCCAGACTTGTTCAGGTCTCACTTGGTCTTTTCTGAGAATTGGAAGCATGGATTGCTGCTCTTGCCCAGAGTGTGGATGAATGGTGAAGCACGTGTACACCTGGCTTAACACATAGATCTCTGCTTTATGCTGCTGCTTTTCCTCTCCATTTTGAGTTAAGAGTTGTTCCCTTCATAGCCTCTGAAATCAAGTTTAATTTGTAATTATATTTTTTAATCTTCAATTTATTTTGATAATTGTATAACTCATTTTCTGCTTAAAACCTTCCAACTAAATTTATCCCAGGAGGATCTCTCCTGCAGATTGCCTTTATGGTCAACATCTTCCATTGTCCATCTGATCCTCATGAAGGGGATCAAGCCAGCCAGCAGCAGTCCTGAGTTTTCTGTGACTCTATACACCCTCCCTCTCTGGTTTCCCTGAGTTATAGCAGTTGCACATCCATTGGGATCATTAGAATTCTCAGAATCAGTTCACTCAGAAGCATTCTTTCTACCTCTTCCAGCCCAAGCAGCTGCCTGTAATGTTACATATTTCTAAGAAGTTCATCATTAGCCAGGTCATCTGTTTTCCATATCCTCTCCCAGGAGTCTCCAATTCCTATCATACCCTCTCCAACCCCGCCACCCACACACACACACACACACACGCATACACACACACACACACACACACACACACACTCCAATTCAACTCACTTACCTCATTGCCTACCCTAAACTGTAAGTGGGAACGTGAGAGTAAGAATTTCTGGGCCAGGAGCCATAAGCCTAAGTGAGTGGGGGAAAGACATGTATCTAGCCTGTTAGCATCCCTGAGGAACCAGAAATACTAGATAGTCCTATGCCCTCTCAATAATGCCAACTTAGCAGTTTGTATTTATCACATACTCATTGAAGAAGAATAAAGAAGTGAAAAAAGAAGAACAAAGGGAAAAGAAAGAGAGTGTGCAAATGGTTGGAGAATGCAGGATGCTAGCTTTTCTGTTTTTGCCTTCCTGGACTATTTAGTTGAAAAATTGTTTAGAGTCCTGATAAAATTTAGTCATTCCTCTCCAGCTTTGTCCATCACTGGACTCTTTCTGGGTTACCACTGCCAGATATTTAAAATTTTCTGAGAGATTTTTTTTGTGGAAATATGGTAAAATATTTCAGAGAAATAGACAAGTTTCTAAGAAGTTGGACACCAAGGAAAGAGCTCAGTGTGAATAGAAAGGAATATTTTAAACAAATCTTATACTAAGACATCAGCTATATATTCAAGAGTGATTAACTGTATTTAAAATTTAGTGAGAAAGATGCCAAGGGGTATGTAAGTGTTTATTTTAAAGATGAAACAGAATTAGTTTCTGAAATGTTAATAGATGACTTGCTTGCTTTAATAGAACAATTCTCCTTCTGTTTTTTCTTCCTCTTGTTTATTTTCTTTTTAATAATGTATATGCCATAATAATTCACTCCCATTAACTGTCCAGACAGCAGTGGCTGAGCACTCTCAACCCATGGGCCCATGATTAAATTTACTTCTTGGTGACCATGCAATCCAAATGGAGGTTCACATCTTCAGATGACGAACAAAGTTAAAAGTAATTCACCAACTGTATTTCCACCTCATTTTCTCTTTATCTGTTTTCACTTGTATCTGTCTTCCCTTGATGACTAAAACCTCTGCATTATCATGTAATGAGTGCATTAAAAAGATGGACTTCATCTCTTTTTCCTCTGGGAACATGATTATTTTTTTCCTATGATGTAAAATTCCACTCTGATATGTTCTTCGAGCCCAAAGTTCTTAAATATCAAACATTCTATGTTTTAGGTTTTTCTATCCCTACTTGATTATAAGACTAAGAATATATCATAGATAAAACTGAGTAAGATTCCTCAGTTAATGTTTACTTTATCTGTTAATCAGTGGCTTTCCAATTTTGTTAGACCAAACCCTCTAAAAAGCCACTGTTGGAGAAGAGATACAGATGGGGAATTAGAAAAAGTAAATGGAAATTCATGAACATTCAGTGGTCTCTGTAATACTGACACACAGAATGTTAGGATTTGGAAGGAATTTACAAATTACAGTCCAACTCCTGCCAGTCTTACTGATTGTGTTGTTAGCCAGGCAAGTATGGACACCATTTGTACTCATCAAGTTTCATACAGTGACAGATCCAGATCTAGGATTCAATTTCTCTAATATCTTTCTTCCATGAAGCATTTCAATTACCTTACTTAAATGTTTTCTCACTCTTTAGTGCAAATGTAGAAATATAAGCTTTATTTCCACCTGGGATAAACACGGTACACTCTCTTGAAAGTGTTCTCAGCTCTCACAATTTCAGCTGTGAATGCCCCAGTCAGCTCTAGAGGGACAGTGGGAGAGGGATCACCGAGCAATCATACAAAGTCCACCATCAGCTCTGAATCCACCAAGGAGCAGCAAACCCTGAGAGAAATCAGCACTTACCACTGGTTCCCCTTTTCTAGAAAACCATTTTCTCTCTCAAGGACCCCAGCCTCAACACCCAACCTCAGCTCTGGAAAAGTGGATATTTCTAAAGAGTCAGCATTTGACCTAGCTGACTCAGGGCTAGAAAGCTGTTCATATGGGAAATTGCATAAGCAAAGAGAATACATGTATCTTAATTCTACTATTATGTTTATATGATTCATTTCCTGGGAGTTCTACCCTTAATTGAAAAGAAAGAAAAATCTTCAAAGAACATACTCTGTAGCTTCCTGTACTCAGGTCATACTGATAAACTATACCCTTTTACTAGGCTGAGAGCAGGATGATTAGTTTTCCACTGCATCAAGCAACCAGAGTTGTGTGGTCAGACCATTTAGGGAGTGTTCTCCTTCTCTGAAGGCCCACCTGTTCCAGCCCATTAGATATGCCTTGAAGGTTGTCTGAGCTTTACCTTGTTTATCAGAACTTTAGCAGAGCTCTGGAAAGGGAAGACTGCAGAATGACTGAGGAAAAGACAAGAGAAAATGGGAGTTAGCACAAACAATGGGAATTTAGGTTATATAACTGGCAAAAGTTTGGCCAAGGAGAATTTTGAGTGCTGGAATATATTTTTAAATCTCCATAGATTAAGATTAAGGTCAAGCCATGGATTCTGAATAAATAAAAATAAAGATGACTGAATAAGAGAGATACCAATTTATTTTCCCATCTATGAATACCCTGAGATGCAGGCTTAGGAGAGAGGCATGGTAACTTGTGCAAGGTAAACTCTCTAAAGGATGTTTTTTTCTCTTAATCACTGTCTTCCCTTCCTTTAGTCTTTGCCTCTTTCAGTCCCAAGGTCCATAATATATTCATGTCCTAAAACTATTATATGGATCATTCGGTTTCCTTAATTTTTCTTTCTTCTTCAAGCTCAAATATCTGATTTTTGAATTCTGAGATCTCCTCTTGATCTTATTTAATGCACCCAGCTTCTCTCTCATGACCTGCCTCTCTACTCCTCAGACTTGCCTCTCTACCATCTTATCCTCAAGCTGCCCAGAAACCAGCTCTTGGCAAAAATGATGAACTAGGTTAGCCTGCCTTTTGAGCCCTCGAATTCCCAACCCCATCTCCTCTTCTCTTTGGAATCTAATGACCATTCTATTCCTTATATTTGTATATGATTCTCCAGTATCTTCACAGACAAGACTGCCTTTGCCAATTCAATTGTCTCTGCTTCAAGCACTCTTCATACATATTAACCTGGCTCATTTCCTCTTTTTATTCTGATCTCTAGTCTATTACTTTCTCATAGAGAGCTTCCTAAAGTACATATATGGATTATCTCTTGCCAATTAACAAATAGTCCCCAAAAGCTCTGGCTTTAAACAAATAGTTATTACCTTTCAGTGTTTCTCTGTCAAGAATCTATAATCAGGTTATTTTTGTGGTTTTGGTTCAGTCTCTCTCCCACTTTTAGCCAGGATGTTGATAGAGATTATTGTCATCTGAAGGCTTGATTGCGCTGGAGAACAGATTTCCTAGATGACTCCTTACATGCTATTGGCAGGAGGCCTCAGTTCCTTGCCACATACACTTCCTGAACTGCTTGAGTGTCCTCATAACATGAAAGCTAACTTCCCTCAGAGCAAACCATTCAAGGAAAACAGGAGGAAGACACAGTGATTTAATTATCCAGTTTTCAAAGTTATATGCCATCTTGTCTACTTCATTCTATATTTTGAAGTAAATCACTAAGTGCAGCCCACATGCAAGGGGATGAGAATTAGGCTCCACCTTCTGAGGGGAGTGTAAAAAAATTTGTGGACCTAGTTTGAAGCATCATAACACACCATCATATAAATATAGTTTCTGTCTGGTACTCTGAGTACCTTATGTAAATTTTGTTTCTTTCATAACAATATTTTTATATTATAATAGAGGCCTGGTGCATGAAATTTGTGCACGGGGTGGGGGTTGTCCTTCAGCCCAGCCTGGGACCCCTTAAGAGATGTCTGATTTCCCTCTCACAATCCAGGACTGCTGGCTCCCAACTGCTCACCTGCCTGCCTTCCTGATTGCCCCTAACCGCTTCTGCCTGCCAGTCTGATCTCCCCCTAACCACTCCCCTGCCAGCCTGATTGATGCCTAACTGCTCCCCTGACAGCCTGTTTGCCCTAACTGCCCTACACTGTGGACCTGGTCACCCCCAACTGCCCTTCCCTGAAGGCCCACTCACCCCCAACTTCCCTCCTCTGCTTGTCTGGTCACACCTAACTGCCCTCCCTGCAGGCTTGATCACCTCCAGCTGCCCTCCCTTGCAGGCCTGGTCCCTTCCAACTGCCCTTCCCTACTGGCCATCTTGTGGTGGCCATCTTGTGTCCACATGGAGGTAGGATCTTATGACCACATGGGGGTAGTCATCTTGTGTGTTGGGTGATAGTCAATCCGCATATTACTCTTTTAGTAGATAGGATAGAGGCCTGCTGCACAGGTGGGGGCCAGCTGGTTTGCCCTAAAGGGTGTCCTGGATCAGGGTGGGTGTTCCCTTGGAGCATGGGGTGGCCTGGGTGAGGGGCCTGTGGCAGTTTGCAGGCTGGCCATGACCCCCAGTGACCCAAGAAGAGGCCCTGATATCTGGGATTTATTTATCTTCTACAATTGAAACTTTGTAGCCTGGAGCATAGCCAAGCCTTCTGCTCACACAACCATTGAAACTTTGTTGCCTTAAGTGCCAGCCAGGCTTTGTGGAAAGCTTGGCTTCCTCCATCGCCATGGGCAACCCAAGCCTCTCCCCTGCTCTCTTTGTGGCAGTAGCCATCTTGGTTGGGTTAATTTGCATACTTTTCTCTGGTTGGTATGGCTGGTGGGTGTGGATTGTGAGTGTAGCATAGGTTTGGTCATATTACTCTTTTATTAGATAGGATATGATGTGTCAAGTATTAACTTCTTCACTCTACTGCAGGACCTATGGAAACAGGAATTTTGCATTATTCCATAATGGATACTGAGTGCTAGGGTAGTACATAGAGTAACTCAATGGCTCTTTTGTTTTTTAATGAAATAAATATGTAGAAGAGGTTTAGGTTATAGAAGGAGAACCAGATTTGGACACTAGAAATTATTACTCCTATCCTGGCATATTTCCCAATATTTTATCTTAGAGGAATTCTTATGGTAGAATGTAACTCAAACAGTGGTTCTGGGAGGAAACAAAGGGTTGCCCTCCCAATCCTCCATGGAGTCACTCCAGTTGGGACCCCCTCCACTCTTCCTGGACAATTCCTACTGACCAAAATACAGCAAAAGTTTTCTCTGTCCCATACATGTAAACGAAAATCCTTCTGTGGAAGTCCTACGATCTACCAGGCAGTGTAGATCTCAGAAAAATAGCAACTGCTCTAATGTAGAAAGGGGTTGTTATTTCAGAGATGATGGTGAGATCACCAGCCCTCAGCAGGTGCACCATCTTAATGCTAGTGTCTCTTCAATGAAGCTTCCCAATCAAGACCAAGGGGGCCCTGGTCTTTTGGGAAATACCAAGTCTTAGAAGTTACCTCATTAAGCCTGGTATTCTGGCTAAAGGGACAGTGATAAGGGTGAGATTGAAACAAGGAATTGATAGTCACCCTCTAATTAATTTTCAAAGGGAAAAAAATGTCTTAAATCTGTGTGTTCACCTCTACCAAGTGGAGGAGCAGCACCCTCAAAACAATAACAATGATGATAAAGAGGAAAACAAAGCCACTTTATGTAAACTTTGGCCTCTTGACAACTCCCTTCCCTGCTGTGACAGCAGAAGAAAAGGACACAAGACTCTCTCTCTCATCTGGGAAATCACATCCTGGCTAAAAATTTGGGTCCTAAGCCTGTCACATTTCCATCAAAATCTCTTTTGGAAGAGTGGAGGAGGAATAAGAATAAAAAAGTTATTGGGAGGCAGGAATAAGCAAAAAAATTTAGATTTTTTTCCTTTGTGATATATGCAAGCAGGCAAATTAAAGAATGCCAGAGCTGGGGAAGCTTTTATAGATGTAGTCCAACACCCTCTTGTTTTAGATGAAGAACCAGCAAAGAGGTTAAAGAGTTTGTTAATAATTGCATAGTGGGATGACCAGGCAAAGGTTAGGAGGCAATTAAGAGTTACAGATAGGAATGAAAGAGTCTGAAGAATACAAGTTAAGAATAGAGTTGAAGTGCTGGCTTTAGGTGATTTTTAGAAGTTGTGATCAATAGTATTTAGTGGCTATTCAGGGGAATTACAATAAAGATGGAATCTATAATTTTCTTAAATTTTTGGTTTGGGAAACTGAGTGCCTCATGGTAGGAGATTAAGATGGGAGACAAGAGGAAACAGGTTTCCTATCTGAGAGGGAAATTCAGTTGCAATGTCCAATAATCAATTAAGTATACACATCAGGAAAGAGGTTCAGATTTGAGAGGCAACAGCATGTAGAGGTGATAATGAAAGTCATGAGAGTAGATGAGGGCTCTGGGAATGAATTTGTAAAAGAGAGCGGAGAACAGAGCACTTGAAGAACACTGGTGCTTGTGAGGCAGGGAGAGAAAAAAGAACTGAGGCAACTAAGGAGATTCTATAGAGGTAGAGGAGAATTTAGAGTGGGACTTTGAGAGCCAAAGGCAGCTCACTCCAGCATCCAGGGACTGTGGAGTCCATCTGTACATAGCCAGACTCTAGGACTTTTCACTCTTTCCTACTGTGTCTGTTCTTCCCTGATCACAATACGGCAGGAAAATCTCTAATCAATTTGCCCTGTTTTACCCTCCTAGATCTCCAACGATTATAAAGTTGAAAGGTTCCTGATATAAGGCCACAGATCCCAAATGTAACTCAGGTGGATGCCTCTGGAATCAGCCTCCACTTAGAGATTTCCATGAATGCTTTATGGACACACTTCTGGTGCCTTATACTAAGGGTCTAGTGTACAGATGTGTCTGTTCAAGCCATTTAGGTGTTCCATGAATATCTATGAAATAAGCCAGTTTGAGTAAGTGGATAGAACGCCAGCCAGCAGACCAAAGGGTCCCGAGTTCTATTCCGGTCAAGAGCATGTACTTTTGTTGCAGGCTCCTCACCAGCCCCTGCCTTTGTCAGGGCTCATGTAAGAGGCAACCAACTGATGTATTTCTCTCTCATAGATGTTTCTCTCTATCTTACCCTCTCTCTTCTACTCTCCTCAAAAATCAATGGAAAAATAGCCTCGGGTGAGGATTAACAAATATATATATATATGAAATAACAACCACCTGGACCATCTTCTGCTTAGCAGACTTAGATGGGGCTTTGAAGAAAACATGACAGGAAAGTGGGAAGAGACGAACAAGGAAATTCAGTTAAAATCAATATCTAAATAGAAGACTGCTTTCAAAGATAGTTTCTTTCTGAATTTAGCAAAGTATCATAAGTAAAAGGATATAAGCTTCTACTATGTGCACTCAACTCAATTAAATATTAGGAGTACATATTTCCAGAAAAATATTGAACCACTTGGTATCTCAAACAAGATAATGAGAATCTTAGATGTAATCTAAGGTGATGGGATGAATTAAGTGAGGACTTCAAACTAATGAACTAGGAGACAGAGTGCTAGGGTAAGATTAAAGAGATCCATGTTCTAAACTTGGTCCTGCCAATAATGAGTTGTGGGTCTAGGGAATATATCTACTCAAGAAATGTTGCCTGAGCAAATAGATGGTTATGACAGGTCTCACAACCAACAATACCACTCAAGACATCATCCCCAGATAATAAACCAAAAATACAGTACTACTAGGAATCTAAAAAAAAAAAAAAGTAAATGTTAAAAACCCAGGGAAAAAGGAATAGTTTCTAAAAGGTTAATTATGGTGTTTAGAATATGTAGTTAATGTAAACAAATTTATGTAATAGCATTCAGGAGTGAAAAAGCATAGAGCAGAGAAAGAATAGACATTTTAGGTAACCTTAAACATTCATTTTCACTAGAGGATGAGTATATACAGGAAAGATATGGGAGATAAGGCTGGAGAAGTAGAATGGAGCTGAGTAAACCATGTTTGATTCAGTTTTCCATTCACAAGAGGCCATTAAAGGTATTCTGTTATGAAATTACAATTGAAGTTTTGTCTTATGAAGATCATGTCACCAAAGGTACTACTAACCTATGAAGTGAGAAACACAGAATCTCCAAGGTCATTCAGGAAACTGCTTCAGCCACTTTCCTTCTATGTGCTTCTTTTCCTTCATCTACATAAGGGAGAACATCAGATCTCCAGGCTGTCCTAACATTCTACTTCTAAGTTTAACTAGATGTAGGCAAATGGAGAACAATTGGGCAGTTTTCAGGAAACATCAGTGCCATATTGGATAAAAGTACTAACAAAGAACTGGGAGAATTTGCCATTGATTGTGTGTGTGTGTGTGTGTGTGTGTGATATTGGTGTTATTTTTTAATTGAATATTTACTAAGATAATTCAACAATTCAGTCTCATTTGATCAGACACTAACTTACTATTTTTAGCATTCTTTAGGTGCAAGAGCTATGTCTCATTCATTATGTACCTTCCTAGTGTTTTTTTTTTACTTTTTTTATTATTAATTTTTATACATATCTCCCCATTGGCCCCCCCCCCCCCCCGACCTACTCCAACCCCCCAGTGTTTATGTTCACTGGTTATGCTTATATG
>JAAGEH010000022.1:14657083-14721939 GCA_011751065.1 Lasiurus cinereus
TGCTTATATGCATGCATACAAGTCCTTTGATTGATCTCTTATCTACCCTACCTAACCTTCAAGTAGGAGCATTTGCATGTTTCATCAATTAATGCAATCAGGGATCCTAACACTAATTCTATCACAAAAGCCAAGTACAGACTACTCAAGTATAAACAGAGTTGAGAACAAAACATCCAGCTTCTTCATGATTCTCTTGGGAGGCTATTCGCCCTGATTATTCCTATCATTCCTTACCTTGGCTTCCCCAAGCTCTGACTTTTCCAAAGAATTTTAAGAATGAGTAGCCATCCTTAATGCTAACTGTTCATTTTTTAAAAATAAATAGTTGTTTCTATTTTGAGTTTATTTTTGTATTTGGTGTAAGTTGGTGGTCCAGTTTCATTTTTTTTGCATGTATCTGTCCAATTTTCCCAACACCATTTATTGAAGAGGCTATCTTTGCTCCATTGAATGTTCATGCCTCCTTTGTCAAATATTAGTTGAGCATAGTGGTTTGGGTGAATATCTGGGTTCTCTATTCTATTCCATTGGTCTATATGTCTGTTCTTGTGCCAGTACCAGGCAGTTTTGAGAACAGTTGCTTTGTAGTATAGCTTGAAATCTGGTATTGAGATCCCACCTACTTTATTCTTCTTTCTCAGAATTGCTGTAGCTATTCGTGGTCTTTTTTTGTTCCAGATGAATCTATGAAGAATTCTTTCTAGGTCTGTGAAATATGTCATTGGTATTTTAATGGGTAGTGCGTTGAATCTGTAGATTGCTTTGGGTAGTATGGACATTTTAATGATGTTGATTCTCCCAATCCATGAGCATGGTATACTCTTCCATCTGTTAACATCTTCCTCTATCTCTTTTTTCAGTGTCCTGTAGTTTTCTGCATATATGTCTTTTACCTCTTTAGTTAGGTTTATTCCTAGGTATCTTAATTTTTTTGGTGCGATGGTAAATGGGATTGCTTTTTTAGTTTCTCCTTCTGTATTAGTGTATAGAAATGCCACAGCCTTCTTAGCATTAATTTTGTATCCTGCTACATTGCCGAATTCATTAATTAAGTCAATTAGTTTTAGAATGGAGTCCTTTGGGTTTTTTATGTACAATATCATGTCATCTGCAAATAAGGACAGCTTTACTTCTTCTTTTCCAATTTGGATGCCTTTTATTTCTTCTTCTTGTCTAATTGCAATGGCTAATACTTCCAGTACTATGTCAAACAGGAGAGGTGAGAGTGGGCATCCCTGTCTTGCTCCTGTTCTTAGGGGAAATGGTTTTAGTTTTTGCCCATTGAGTATGATGTTAGCTGTGGGTTTATCATATATGGCTTTTATGATGTTGAGGTATGATCCTTCTATTCCCACTTTGCTGAGAGTTTTTATCAAGAAAGGGTGTTGGATTTTGTCAAATGCTTTTTCTGCATCAATTGATATGACTATGTGATTTTTATCTCTCAATTTGTTTATGTGATGTATCTTAAACATTAGAAGGGAAACCATAAAAATACTAGACGAATCTGCAGGCAGCACAATCTCAGATATATGCTGAAAGAACTTCTTCACTGATACTGCTCCCAAGGCAATGGAAGCTAAAGAAAAAATAAACAAATGGGACTACATCAAAATAAAAAGCTTTTGCACAGCAAAAGAAACCATCAACAAAACAACAAGAAAGATCACTGTATGGGAGAACATATTTGCAAATGATATCACTGATAAAGGTTTAATCTCCAAAATCTACAGGCAACTTATACAACTTAATAAAAGAAAGATGAACGATCCGATAAAAAAAAATGGGCAACAGACCTAAATAGAACCTTTTCAAAAGATGACAGAAGGAAGGCCAAGAGACACATGAAAACATGTTCAAAGTCATTAATCATCCGAGAGATGCAAATCAAAACGACAATGCGATACCATCTTACACCGGTCAGAATGGCAATCATCAACAAATCAACAAACGACAAGTGTTGGCAAGGATGCGGAGAAAAAGGAACCCTTGTGCACTGTTGGTGGGAATGCAGACTGGTGCAGCCACTGTGGAGAACAGTATGGAGTTTCCTCAAAAAACTAAAAATGGATCTCCCATTTGACCCTGTAATCCCACTCTTAGGATTTTATCCTAAGAAATCACAAACACCAATCAGAAAGGATTTATGCACCCTTATGTTCATAGCAGCATAATTTACAATAGCTACAATTTGGAAACAGCCTAGGTGCCCGTCAGCAGATGAGTGGATCAGAAAACTGTGGTATATCTACACAATGGAATTCTATGCTGCCATTAAAAAGAAGGAATTCTTACCATTTGCAGCAACCTGGTTGGAACTGGAGAGCCTTATGCTTAGTAAAATAAGCCAGTCAATGAAGGAGAAGCATCACATGATCTCACTCATTTGTGGATAATAAAGAACATTATAAACTGATGAACAAAAGGATAGATACAAAGACAGTAAAGCTTCAAACAGACTGTGAAATTATAGCAGGAAGATTAAAGTTAGGTGAGGTAGTTAAGAGATCAATCAAAAGACTTATATGCATGCATATAAGCATAACCAATGAACATAGACACTGGGGGGTTGGGGTATGCATGGGAGGGAGAGGGGGCAATGAGGAGATATATATAAAAATTAATAAAAATTTAAATAAATAAATAAAAATAAATAGTTGTAAAAAGTATGTAGACAAGCACAGAGGCATGCATTGGTCTCAAGAAGTTGGGGCTGTCACAATATATTACCCCCATTATTTTCCACTGTGGGTTCCCATAAGAGTTGTATGAAGTTTATTATTTCTCAATTTATTTATGTCTTGCCCAGCCAGTTCCTCAGGAGGTGTGGAAAATAAGAGTCCAGCCTGCAACCTCAGATCTGGGTACTGGATATCCCCAACAGTCAATCTTCATCCTTAAAAGGTTCTGTTCTGCCTGGGATCCATCCTCTTGATTTCATCTCAACAATCTTGCCTTCATTGGCAGCACCTGCTCACATAAAACTTGCATGCAGTGGTATTAGGGAAGGAAGAGGATTAAATACTATTACTTCTTGCCCTCCCTGTACTTGGTTTGGGGAAGAATTTTATCCTGAAGCCATCTGGCCAGACAGAGAAAAATTCTTAGTATATTCTGTTTTCTTTGGAACTCTTGGCCAAGAAATTCATGTTTGTCTCACAAAGAGGAAATTACTATAGCTTCTAGGGACATCTCATTGTAGGGCAGTGGGATCAAGGGCAGGGGAAGGGGGGATATAAGACTATAGAATGCTACTCTGCTTCCACTCCTCACCAGCTTGGGGACACTCTACAATCCAACCACTAAGGTTTCTCTTTCCACATTGGTAAATTGAGGGTAAAACCCACATATCTCACCTTAGTTTAGTGAGGCCAAAACAAGAAAGAAACATGGCCAATAGTGTTCTCTATTAATAGGTTCTTGACTGGGTTTTACAGGTTGGTTTGTTCATTAGTTTGGGGCATTGTGGTCCATCCAAATGACTCCTGCACTAATTTTATTCAAAGTATGCAACACAATGTTTTCTGCAATCCCCTTTTCTCACCTTTCACATTTCTATAGGACACAATATATTTCAGTAGATGACTGTGCATCAAATAAAACTGAATTGAGGGGAGGTGGCATACAACTAAACTTTGAGTCCTCAGTCAAAGACTTGGAATGTATGAAGCAAGATACTAGTTAAACAATTTTATATAAAACTACAAAGTAAAATACAACAGTACCAATACAAAATTTGGGCCTTTGAAGAATTTTGTCTTGAGACACATTCACTTGTAGTTAAGAGAGACCACTTATTAGAAGATATCACTCAGGTCTCTGTCTGGACTGTGAGTGGAAGCTGTCATTTCTGGATGCAAGTTCTGCCACCTTGAAGATGTTGCTACCATGCCATCCTTATATATTCTTTTGTTTTTGTAAATGTATGTCTGTTTATACAACCTTCTCTTCTATGCCGGCAGCAAGCCCATTTTTGTGATGGATCAAAATTAGTTAGCTGGAGTGTCCACTAAATTATCAGTGAGATATATGAATAGGCAGGTTTGGTACTTGATGTAGAAGAAAGAGAAAAAGGTCCTAAGTTAGAGACTGGGACCGGGAGAAAACAGGTCAGTTACCCTGAGTCGTGGGAAACACAAGCATAATATGGATTTCTACTTTCTGTCTTTGGTACAATTCCAAGCAAACATGTTTTTTCCACTTTTACTTTCCAAACTCAGGTCATGAGTTAGGAAAGGTTAATGTAACTGAGAAGCATTGAAGACAATAAGGCCTGCCAGTCTGACTACCCATCCTAATAACTTGCCAAATACGCATCCTACCTAAGCTACCATAGACTATAAAGGAAAGATCCCAAGATGTCAAATATTTGGGTGTAGCTAGGCTTAGGTTGCTTCTCCTCATTTTATTTATGCCTGGCTGTGTAACACAGAGCAGGTCACTTTTTTTCTGGAATTTTCCATCTATAAAATTATATTAGAGCTAAGAACTGACCTACTAGAGGTCAAGAAAGTGGACTTCAGCACCTCAACACCCTGGTGTTGCAAGTTGGGTTGCTCAACCTCAGGGTCATGACTCATGACTCTGGCCATGAAGCATAGTAGGTGTGGCTGCCACTTCCTGCTGTGCCTCTAACACAAGGCCAAGAAATCTCTCTTCTGTTCTTTGTTGATTTTTGTTTGCATTGTGTTTGTTTTCTTCTTTGTAGGTTCTGAGTAGTTGGGGTAGAGGAGGAAAGATAATAAACTAGAGACTTTGTAGAAACTGAATTTCAATTATGAGTCTGAGCACTTGGTTACCACCAGATACAAGTGTGGTTTGAGCATTAACAAGTGAGGAAGGGTGTGTCTGGCAAGGCAGGAGGAAGAGGCAGAGCAGAAATGGGTGACAAGCACAGAAATGAACCCCCTAATCCTTCCAGAATCCATGGAGAGAGGCCCAAACAGGCATAGGTCTCTATAGCTAAAAGCTAGCATCAGAAAGTGAATTTAAGGAGCAGTTGGCCATTCAGCCACAGACTTCCCTCTATGGTCTGGCCACCAAGTTCATGCCAGTTTTCCAGGTAAAGGCATTGAGAGTAGCTGTCCCAGTTGTTGTAGAGGGCAAGGCTGGCATACCCTCCAGATGCCTGAGATTTCACCACTGTCTCTGATATGTTGGCTAAACCTATCTTACTCTGTCCCCTCCTCTGACTCCTAAGAAAGAGTTGCCAGCCTGTTTGCTTTGTCTGAGAGCCTTCCACTATGTTTCTGAGAAATGCTGGCTATTGAGAAGTACCTCTAGGCCTCTGGTCCTCCTCCAGTTCAATCCTGCCACAACACTTATTTTCTGATTGCACCTTAAAGACAGAGAACCCACTTATCTGTTTTCCTATCTAGAGGACAGTGATGCTGGCATACTCCCTTTACTCACCTTTCCCAACCCCTCTCAAATCTTACTCAACCCAGGTTGGAGCACTCACCTAAGTTTGGAGGACCACCACCATCCTATTCAAAAGTGAGGGGGAATGAGTATCTTTGTAATTTCTGAGACCTTGACCTCCCTGAAAATTCCCTGCCCCACCCCACTGTGCCCAGATGTTGTTACAAGCTCCTGCTGTGTGTAGCCCCTTTTCTCTCAAGAAATCTTGTACTTTCTCTTGCCATAGAGTGTGGGGAGAGTAGAAGATGAGCAGACAACCTCCAAATGTGCTGTCAAAGCAGGAGAAAAGCAGAGATGTTGTGAGCCTCACCTTGCTAAGGACTTGTGTCTAGTGACATTAGCTTTGTAGTTGGGCTCTTGGATGAGGTGTTGATAGAGGTTAGGGGTACAAATTATTTTAAACTTGAGTCTCTCACTCCTGTTGAATTCTCTATTCCTGGAAGCAGAGAACAAAGAGTGGAAAGTAAAATATGTGGCAATGGTGCCACTTTTTAATCAGTGTTCCCAAATATCAAAAAAAGCAGGTTTCCCAGAATTGACAGGCAAAGAATAAGGGTCTTTTTAAAGTCTGTTTTCTGTCTTGGGCCAAGGTTTCTTTTGTTAATGATTCTGAGTTTGATGTGTGTGTGAGTGTGTGTGTTAGAGGCTTGGATGGAGATTGACTGGAGTAAGAAAAGGAAGAGAAAACTAAGGAGGAAAGTATGATATTGGGTGCTTTTAAAAAATCAGTCCAAACAAAAGTATATTAGGGGACAGCTATGCTGGCTGAGACTAGAACCAAAAAGAAAAGATCTGCCTGGTTTGTGGCGATGGGGGGTTGCGGGGGTGGGGGGGCGTTGGGGGTGGAGAGAGAGAGACTGGGTAGCAACAGAGCTCTGATTGGCCAGAGCTGTGCAAAGAATAGGCCCATAGCAAGGGCTATGAGCTGCTTCTGCAGGCAGCTGAACTGGGGCAGGTCCAAGCAGGCCCTGCAAAGACAAGCTCAGAACTATCCACAATAGTGCTGTTGGCTACCAGTTTTCAGTCCTGATGGCATTTAGGGTTGTTAACCCCCACACACAACACTGCAGCGTACTGCCTCTGCCTGTTGTCCCTGCCTCCCATGGGTGGGACTTGTGTTTGTACAGATCATAAAACTATTTAAAGCAGAGTCTTACTGATCATGGTAACATAGGCTGAGAATGTCTTAGAAAGAAAATTTGCCAGGGAATCAGGAGCCTGGGTTCTAACTCTTTAATGGGCATTAATTACTATATACATTAATAGAGAGTTTATTATCTGCCAGGCATGGTGGCATATACATCACCATATTAATACCTAAGCCTTCATAATAACTCAAGGAGATAGAAACAAGTATCCCATTTTGCAGATAGACAAAGCAACAAAATCAGGGATAGGCAATCTGTAACTGTGGAGAACATGGTGATGTTCACATACCTGCTGATTGGCAGCAGCTTGATTTTAATTGGACAATTAGACTATTTTACAGGTAACAAAGTCTTCTGGCCAATTTTGATCTGAAATCAAAGCATTACAGTGAGCTGATAGTTCCTATTATTTTAAAAATAAAATACCGAGAGATAAGATGGAAAAATATCTGAGTATTTTCATTAAAGAATAAATAATATGCAATAGATTCACAAATTTGATATTTTGTTAATATCCAATTTTTTGTGAATTTATGGACTGGATCAACACACATTAAAAATAAATGTCAAAACATTATCGACTGAAAAGAAAACTGGTCATAAAATCATTCATGGAATATGATGTCATTTAGGGAAAATTTTAAACATGAAACAATGTTATCTAGTGTCTGGTATTTAAATTGGTATTAAGCTGATAAACATGTAATGGAATGATATAATTCTTGACAGTGGTTGTTTCTGCAGAGAAAAGGAGGGGACGAGGATGAGAAGAATAAAGAAATTTTCAGCTTTAACTAACTATAAGATAGTCTGCACACATACACATACACATTTAGGAAATATCTGAGGTCTAACTGACAAGTAAATATTTCAAGTATGCATGAGAAGAGGTGTGTGCTTATCATATCATTCTCTCAACTTTGCTTAATTAAAAAAAAGGAGTACTGTTTGTAGGCATTTTCTTTCATGCTATCCTGTTTATGTGGTTTTTAGAAATTAATTTATGGGCTGTTTGTTGATCCTGGGAACATCCTGTAGGACCATGAAGAATAGTAAGAGATGAAAATATGTGTGCTCTTTTAAAATTAAAAAAAGTGAAAGTTATTAATGTCTTGTATTTCAGAGAAAAAAGAAACTGCAGGAATCGTAAGGATGTCACTCCATGCTGTCTAAGCTCCTGCCCGCACCCCCCCTTCCCTTCTCAATCAGAAAGCTGCTGTTAGTAAGCTCTTTCTCTGTACAGGGCTTCAGCCAACCTCAAGGAGGTTATAATTATTGTATCTCTACTTATTTCAAAAATAATGTACACTTTATCCATGGAAACAAGTTTTTATTCCTGGCACCAGATTTGCCTTTAAGACTCAAGAAATAAAGAACAAACAATCTCTCAGGTGGGAAGAGAGTAAAGAAAGGTTCCAAGTATGCACTATCTTGCAGGCCAAGTGGAAGAGAAACTACCTGTGTCTCTCAAGGCGGAGTGTAGGAAGAAAAGAAAGAAGTGAAACAAAGAAGTCAGACTTGCAAGGTCTTATTTTCCCCTCCTGGATTGATCCCCAACGCCAGAGGAGACATGGTGGGAATTTCTAGGGAAGTGAAGAAGGAACCTGAGAATATTTAGGGTGGGAACCAGCAGTGCTCTGCCCCAAGCACAGGCTAGAGGAGTTTGTGAGCCTTTTAGCTGGACTCAAAACCATAGTCATCATGGCCTGGGCAATAATTCAGCAGGGAGGCAGGGAAGTAACTAGAAAAGCAATCCTGTAGTAGCATTTCTCTCTCTCTCTCTCTCTCTCTCTCTCTCTCTCTCTCTCACACACACACACACACACACACACACACACACACACGCACAGACAACTGGAGATGAGCAGTTGATTCATAAATTCATGAGTGCTCCAGACAAAGGCCAAACAACTCTGAATCAGATTGGGGTAAAGTGTTATTTAACAAAGAGACTGAGATATTAAGAAGCAAGGTTGCTTTCCAACTAGCCAGTGCTGTTGAGATTCACATTAGCTCAGTCACAGAAATTTAAAAATTACACCAGGCACATTTTCCTTGTATATTTCAATGCACAGTGTGAATCAATTGGTGACCATGATACACAGTTCAGTTGTGACTTCTCTCATAAGATAACTATCAGAGACCATAATTGAAAGAGGTGCATAGAATGGAGAGGCTTTCTAGGGTTGTTAAAAGATTTAAATTTTCCATGTTCATTTCATTACCTCCTTAAATCCTCAACTCTTGTGAAAATATTACCTTTTTTGCTTGTCTTAACTCAGTATTATAACTAAAAGGGCTCTAGTGAAAGGTATAGACTTTTAAAGTTTGGGATAGGAATTATGGTAAATAGAAATATTTTTCATGTGTATATGCACACACAAACCCACATGCAGAGTACACAAATGAACCAGATGTATTCTCTGACATTAAGCCACTAGACAATTACATGGACTATAAGATCAGCAAAAGCCTGAGTCTAAAATTCAGCAGGCAGTTAATGAGCTTAGCAACCATCATCTCTGGCGTCCCTGTAATTCTTTGTTGAAATGAAATATAAAATAGGACCTAAAAGAAACTTGGCTCTAAGCAAGTAAAATTTCCTTCATTTGCCTGTCCCAGGAGCTTTCTCTTGCATTTGCACAAGCCCACCCAGATGGGTAAACTTTGCAAACTCAAGCAGTCCTGTCAGTGGTGGGGGTAGAGATAATACTCCAGTTACCTCACTGTAGAGGAAGCAAAAAGGCATACGCCATCAAGCTCTGACCCTTTCACTGACCTGGGCAGTGGGAGAGCCAGGACATCAGACACCTTAGTTGTCCTAAATTGAACTCAACTCAACTTCATCCCTGTTGTTTGCCCGTTCCCTGAAGAGTGAGCCCTCCCCTTGCTGGCTCAGGCTTCCCAGCCTTATTTGGTTTAAATTACTTCTTTGAACTTTGGTCTCATTATTTTTGGATCATCATTTGGTCTGGAAGACTTTCTTTCCATGGGTTCCTTCTGTTCTCCTTCCTTTTCACACTCTTGGATATGCTTCCCAATGCCTCTTTTTACAGTTCCTTTTGGGTGGTTTTTATTACCTCCATGCATCTTAATCTGAAAAGGGAGAAGCTTCAGGAACATTGTCATCTTCCCCCTGGATTCTTTTTGTTTGGTTGTTACGGGAGATCCTCAATTTTTTTTTAAAGAGCTTGAGGAACTCTGCTTTGTCAGCAGCTCAGGACCCAGCTCTAGTCTGATGTGAGAAACCAAGTTCTACTGTCATCCTGTCTGCCACTACCCACTCCCTACTCTCAGGAACAAACTGATAGATTTGTGGCTATCCTTCACAGCATGCTTTCTCTACTCTCATCCCCTAATAGCAAGAATTTTATATGGTAGATAAATTTGTGTAGATACTTTGAGCTGCAAGTAACAGGAAACTGTATACCTCAACTAGCCTGAACAATTAATAAAACATGTTATCTCCCTTAATAAAAGTCCATGGGTAGTGACATTCCAAGTTAATTGGGAGCTCAATGACAACAACGAGGCTCAGGTTCTTACCATTTTTTCTGCTGTATCACCCTCACTGGTTGGCTAACTAACCTACTATTATAAGGTTACTACCAGAGTCTTATCCAGACATCACAATGTTCAACTAGCTATGAACTTTTACAAATTATTTTGTTTCTTGGACCTTTATTTTCTCATCCAAAATAGAAATAAATGGCAGAAACTACTTATATAGCAATTATTATAGGCCAACCAGTCTTCTAAGCCTTCGCATATGGCAATTTGGTCTGTACAACAATGTAGTATGATAAGTAATGTTACTATTTTCACTTTAAAATTAGGAAACTGAGGCACAGAGGTTAAGTGAGTTACCATAATCACACAGATAGTAAGGAGCAAAGCTGAGATCTAACGTTAGGGATCCCATGATCCTAACCACTCATTTCACTGGCTCTTAATGAAATAGCTGTCCCTTTGTTCCTCTGACATGTGGGGGAGGTGAGAAGAGAAAAGTAGGGTGGAATAAGAAGAGGTGCTAAAGAATGAGCAGGCAGGTGGAATTCAAAGTCCCTTTTTCCAAATTAAAGAGACATATTGTTTACCAGAGTTTCTGGGCACTGATACAGCAATAAGTCAAACACCAGCATTCAGTTCCTTGCAAATGGGATCCACCTCCCACCTTGGAGCACAGACAGAAGGCAGTTGAGAAGCCCAGTGGAAAAAACTGAGTATGGCTGGGCAGACACACACAGGCCTTTGCCTCTGGATCCCCTTGTGTTCCTTCCCCAGGAGTCCTTGACAAATATGCAGGACTAAGAGGCTGTCCAAGAAATGCAGCCATCTCAGCCATTCATTATCACGGTTCAAAACCACTGGGCAGGAAGAGGAGACAGAGAGAGCTGGGTAGGATCTGTCTCCGGTGAGGTTTGGAAACAAGAGATACCCCTGACTGAGCACACTGACTTGATGTGGTCTGGCCTAGGAGCAAGGGATTGGACAAAATGACCTTCACAGGTCTCCACCAGCTCAGTGGGTCTATGAAAAGAGACTTTTGATTCACTCTCAGTCTCTACACAAGTGACTCTGAAATATTCCTAGACAGTTGCCAAGAGAGTAAATGGTAGGTAAAACAAAGAGACAAAAGCCAAAATTTGGGGTTTTAAGCCATTCTTTTTAGCATCCCCTTTTGTGTTTTCCTTTATGCCTGTTTGCTGATTCCCTTTCTCTAATAAACTGTAAGACCCTGAGGACAGAGACTCTTACCTCTTCTGCCCCCTCCTGCTAAACTGTGCTGGGCTGCCTTAAAAAGAAAAATTTCACTCAAGATCATTCCTCTGAGTTTCAATTTGTCAGCCACAGAGCTCTGGAGAGGATGAGCAGGTTCGCGGTGTCAAGAATGTTAAGGAATCAAAGGATTTGTATGCATGCATATTACCATAAACAATGGACACAGACACTGGAGCAATAGGGGCTTGCCCAGGGTGGGAATGGGTGGGGGTGATCTATTAGGGTAAAAGAAGACATATGTAAAACTTTAAACAAAGAATAAAAAAATAATCATCTTGAAAAAAAAGAATATTAAGAAAGAATAAACCTGGAATCATGATTATTCATTTATGGTCTTCCTATTTACATTCAACTCTGATGTCCACCAAAGAGAATGGAGGTTAATAAAAAAATGTAGAGACATTGCCATCTCAAACCCAGAAAACAACAGTTTTTACCTAGAAGAAAATTCCATCAAAAGTGAAGATTAAAAGGGAACCAAAAATTTAGTTCATACCTACCTCTGAACATATTTCTGTTGTGGTGGCTGTGTACAGACAAACAGATTCATTGGAGAGGTAATTGCAATAAGTCAGGTAGAAAATAACAGAAAGAGTGAATCAGAACTCTCCCACAGCATGAAGTTTTCAGTAAGGATTGTGAATGAGGAAGAAAGTTAGAATAGAAGACACAAGAATAGTTCTCTGTAAGTAGTGATGGGCAGTTGTTGAACTTGTAGAGGCGGAGGCACACAGATAAGAAAGCATTTTAGCAGAAACTATGAATAATGACAAGTAGATTCATAGTGAAATTGAGTTGTGGTGGGAGTAAGGAGGTGGGAAGAGGCAGCCCTTAGAGTTTAAACTCAAGAGATTAGATTTAATATAAGGGGACATACCAAGCCAAGTTGGAAACCCATCCAAGTATTAGTGGAGGCATGCAAGAAATTGTAGTCTCTCATTGAGGATCGTGGGAACTCTGCTGATGCCTGAGGATTTCCAGGGCAGGCCGATCAAGGAGGGGAGAGTTGCTTTCTCAAAAGAGCTCAAACAGAGTCTGTGAAGGTGGGATTTGCAACCAGCAAGTGATGGCATGCACTTTTAATCAAGCTTTCAAGAGAGATCTACCCTCATCTTAGAAAACCAACAACAAAAACTGTTCTTTGGATTGGAATGAATATAAAAGTGCTTGATTTAACATCTGTTAGTTACATCTGATATCTCAAGTATTCAGGAAAGAACGCTAGGAAAGCTGACAGTAGAGGAAAGTAACTGCATAAATGTTTTCACTGCACTGGGCACCTGAGACTGAGAACTGGTATGAGTGCTTATCTTTAGTTTTTGATGGCTGTTCCATACCCAGAGCACAGATAACCCATGAGGCAGAACAGGTTCATTTCAAAAGCCCATCTTCTCCTTAGTTCAACAAATGGTTTTGGGATGTTTATTCAAAGCCAGGCATAGTTTTTGGTTCTGGGAAACACCATGATGTTTCTGCCCTAGAAGGGATGCTTGCATTCTAACAAGAGAAATAGAAACTAAACAAGTAAACATACAATTAAGATCATTTCAAGTGATGTCAAATACTGTGAAGAAAATAAAATATCTAGGCTGCACAAGGGAGTGTCATGATGGAGTGTCCTGGATAGCACAGGGGAAGGAAGACAAGGCAAAAGCCTGCCTAAGGAATTAGTATTTATGCTGAGACTGGAATGGCAATAAAGGGCAGCCAAGGGACTAAAGAGAGTGCCCAAGAGAGAAAGCCTTCCTGGAAAAAGGAGAAGAATGTTCAAAGATGTAACATGCTGCTGGGATTTATAAAAAGCAAATTAATAAAATGATAGTCACTGTTAAGTGTTCATTGTTAAAAAAAAAAAGTGAGGGCTGTGGCTAAGATGTCACACATACAAGATGGAAATAGATCATTAAAAAACCATAAGATATTGAATGCTTGAATGAGATTTAATAAAATCAAGATTAAAAGAGAGAGCGAACTGGACAGCCGGTGAGCAGCATGTTTCTTGTGTGTACAACTCCTAATTAATTAGCTTGTGCTCACAGAGTGTGGTCCTTGAGTTCATGCCTGAAAGCTGCTCTAAGGGGACAATTTCCAAGACCCTGAGCAGAGGCTGAATCTGCCTCCTGGAAATCAATTTAGAAGACCAGAGAAAAAAGCATAGCAAGCAAGTGCCTGGGTCTTCCCCATTCTTCAGAGTGATGATCAGGGTCTGTTCTTCTGCAAGATGGTCTAAGCCTCAAGGCACATGGCTATGCTCACTGTGTACCCACAGAATAGCCACCACAGCCACATCAAACAAGAGAGCAGGAATTCTCTCCATGCCCTCAGCCTTTTATATTATTTCAAATCATGATGGCCAACACTGAATGCTGGACTCTTTTCTAAGACCCTTGGGCTTTAGGCCTGACTGTCCCACCAATTCTCCATATTATTTTCTACATATAAATTTAGGACACTGGATGTTAATATCTAAGGGATCTTTAAGCTCTGGCAGTCTCATAGAATATGGAAGGTCTATTATTAAAGGAGATACATGGGAATAATTATCAGCTACAGCAGAGGAACATCAAAAAATCAAGTGGAGCCCTATCTGTTTGGATAGAGTGTCGGTCTGAGTGTTGGATAGAGTGTTGGATAGACTGAAAGGTCCCAAGTTCAATTCTGGTCAAGGACATGTACCTTGGTTGTGGGCACATCCCCAGTGGGAGATGTGCAGGAGGCAACTGATCAATATTTCTAACTCTCTATCCCTCTCCCCTCCTTTCTATAAAAAAATCAATAAAATATATTTTTAAAAATTCAAGTGACTAGGGAGATCAGCTACATTGGTTAAGAAAGTATTGGGCTGCAAGTAGTAATAGAAAATGTAGCTAATAACTAGTTAAGTGACAAGAGATGGATTTTTCCCTTATAACAATAGCTGAGTTGCTATAACACCAGGTCTATCCCGATTATAAAAGTAGTAAACATGAGTCAGAGGGTTATCAGCTAATGTACTTGGGGAAAAAGAAGCATGATGCTATCAGAGATATCACTCATGTCGTGGATCAAGAGTGGAAAAGAACAAGTTGTGGTCAGTGAGGAGATGAGGTGATTTCAATATCTGAGGAGTAATGGGAGGTGAAAAATACCAGAGTATGATCTTGAGACAAGGTTGCTGAAGTGCAGTGAGGATGGAGAGGGAACTAATGACTACTTCTCAGGCTCTGATCCTTTCTCTGCACCCCATAGAGACTCCAACTCTTTGGCCCCACCCCCTTTCTGCCTTACCTAACAAATCACATATAGAGGGTTAAGAGAGAACAAAGGAAGTCAGCCACTAGTAATAGACAATCCTAAATGTAGGCTAACCAGCCAGCATATAAATAGCAGAACTGAGAAGAAAAGGAGGCTGGTGGAAATGAATGGCTGTACCTCACAAGAGAAGATGTTAGGGTGGTAACAGTGCAAAAGGTCTAGAAACAAGAACAAACAAGAAGCCAGAAGATGCTACCCCACTGTCTGCAGGGACACCAGATAAGCTAGCAAGCTGCTCCTTTCTGCCAAGAGCTGCTCTGTACTCCAAAGGCCAGTTTTATTCTGGCTATAGGAAGCTCTTCAGTGCATGCCTGTCATGTCTTATCATGCTGCTATGTCATGATGGACTTAAATGGCCATTTTTCCTGTTAATACTTTTACTGCTTTTCTCTCCTTCAAGATTTTTGACAGCCATTGTCCCTTTCATCCCAACAGTTGAATGCCACCAGTATCACAACTTTTAGGAGAACTCTAAACAAGATAGCTTTACTCTCAGCATTAGAGTGTGCCCAAAAATGTAAGCACATAGAATATAAGTTTTATGAACCCACATAGATCATTAGCCCCATTGGAATGTAAGCTCCATAAGGCCTGGATTTTGCTGTTTTCTCTTTTGTTGACTATTCGTGATAATACCAATGTCTAGAACATGGTAGGTGCCTAATAAGTATTTCTTGAGTATTGAATGTGAGCAACTGTGTTAAAGAGCATTTGTGAGACACTCTAGAACTATACCTGGTAATATCCTTTCCTGCTAAGAATCAATTATCCAGCCAAAGATCAGGGACCTTGACTCTTTCCTGCCTTAGGTGAAGTTTCCAATACAGTACCTGAGATTAGGAGGTGAGTTCTCTGGTTTTTCATGGCCCCAATATTCTGGCCACCTTACCACTCAGAGAACTTGTTCCAATTCTTCTGAATCCACAGGTTCTCAATGGCCTAGGATCTACCATTTGAGCATGATGCTTCCTTCTGGAGCTTGGAAGACAGCCAAACTTGCCTTTTGTGGTTCAGAATGGCTTTGAAGGTTTCTATAAGCCAGACCCTGAGTTTTTCTCTATCTCCCACCCCTCTAACATTTGGTTATGCGTTGCACTAATGCTTTGTCCATGATTCATTTGGTGAAGCAGAAAGGTATCAAGGGGAGGAGGGAACTAAAGGCTCCAGTGACTGGGCAATTCAGGAGGAAGTAAAATCAAGGCAAATCATCATCTATCATCTCCCCTCTGCATTCCCATGTCTTTTTTTCTCATGAAAATAAAGTGATTAGGAGGAGAAACATCTGGTTGCTTTGAGCAGATTTCATTTGTCCTTCCCCTTCTCCCCCCTCATTTTTATCCCTCCCTCTGCCATTGGGAAGCTGCATCCTCCACAGTTACTCCATCTCTCTGAAGAGTCTCTTAAGGGGTATTATCCCATTTACAGACCATATGGGATGATTTGTCCCTCCTCCTCCTTTTGGCTGCCATGTACCCGAACTGAGGTCAGTACATAAACAATATCTGCCCACTTCCTTCATTCAACAATTGTCTATAGCCAGAACTGTGCTAGCTGCTAAAGACATGGTGATGAGCAGGACAGACATGATTCTTTGGAAACTTACATCCCATATCCCACAGCAGGAGACAAACAAAAGAGTGACCCAATAAATAAGTAAGTCATCACAACTTGTGAAAAGTGCTTAAGAAGCGATAGCTAAGATTTTGTGAAATATACTAATGGAGGCAGAGTCATGGAAGGTCAAGCAAGTCACAAACATTTAAATTGAAATATTGGGGATGACATGGAGATAACTGGAAATAATGAGTAAAGAGGATGTTGAGAAGAAATCAGACAGGATAATGACTTAAGGGACAGAAAAGAGCTTGGAGTTTTCTAAGAATTTTATTTAAAATGTCTATGTTGACATAAAACAGAGCATCTGGTGCTCAGTGAGTAAGGCAGAAGACAATGAAATCAGAAAGGCAGGCAACTTGGAGAAGAGCTTAGATTGTATTCCACTTGCATAGGGAAGTCAATGAAGAGCTCTGAAGAAGGTCATGTATACCCTAAGAGAAACCCCTAGGGCTGTCTTAGAGTGACTCAAAGACATACCCCAGCCCCATTCCCCAACCTCCATTCTCAACTCCCATCCCATGCCCAGTCCAGCAACCACAGGAATTTTAAGATCATGCTTAATTATTTAGCTGATTCTTTACTCCTCTGATAGAAGCAATAAAGAAATAAAGTTCAAATCAGTTCATTTGGTAACCTCTGAGCAATTGGAAAATTTAGTCAATGGTCAACACTCAGCAAAAATGAGATTTTGAATTATGTTAAAAGATTTAATGATCCAGCCTCTCCCTGTCCCCCATGACTGTGAATAACAATCCAAAATTTGTTATAGGACATAACAGGCCTTCTTGAGCCAGAGGTTGTTTGTCAGATATTTCACTCAGGGTGGTTACAAAAAATACGATATCTAATAAAAGGTCAGACCTCCGAGGGACAGGGGGTTGGGGGGGACCAGGGGGGTTCTTACTCACTGAGCACCAGATGCTCTGTTTTATGTCAACAGGGTGGTTACAAAAAATACGATATCTTTTCTTTTTTTCTTTCTGCAAAAAATTTTATCTAAAAAAAAATTTTTTTAGATAAAATTTTTAAAGAAGGTCATGTATACCCTAAGAGAAACCCCTAGGGCTGTCTTAGAAAAAAGAAGAAAAGAAAAGAAGGTGTCAGAAGCACTTGTTTTGTTTTCATTTGCTCATTGAGTACCAAAAGTTTGAATAACCTTTTTTTCTTTCTGCAAACGAGGAATTTTACTTTTAACGAGGTTTTAATTCTGCTAAAATTTTATTTTAACAATTCATATAGAAGAACCCTCGTGTTAGTTGTAAATTATACCTGCACAGTAAATTGTAATTTTTGGTTAACTAGTATAAGGGATAGAGAAGCTCAGCTGCTTTTAAATTTATTTTTTCTAAACTTTTGACCACCTTCATCCATCCCCCCTCACCCATCCCCTTCCTCTGGTAACCACCGATCAGTTGTCTATTGTCTATATATAAGAGTTTGGTTTCTTGTTTGTTTTGGTGGGTTTTTATTTATATTTTTTTATTGATTTCAGAGGGGAAGGGAGAGGGAGAGAGAGATAGAAACATCAATGATGAAAGAGAATCATTGATTGTCTGCCTCCTACACATTCCACACTGGGGATTAAGCCCACAACCCGGACATATGCCCTGATCAGGAATCAAACTGTAACCTCCTGGTTCATAGATAGACACTCAACCAATGAGCCACACTGGCAGGGTAGGTTTTTTAATTTTTAGATTCCACATATAAGTGATATTATAATATAAATATATTTTTTAAATATATTTTAAAAAAATATTCCAGTGTGTGTGTGTGTGTGTGTGTGTGTGTGTGTGTGTGTGTTACATTTTCTTTAACTGTCCATCAGGGGAGAGTTGTTTGTATGTCTTGGCTATTGTAAATAATGCTACAAAGAATATGGGGGTGCAAATACCTTTTTGAGATAGTGATTTTATTTCCTTCAAATAAATACCCAGAAGGGGAAATATGGATCATATGGTATTTATAGTTTTAATTTTTTAAAAAAAACTTCATACAGTTTTCCCTAGTACATTCACCAATTACTTTCTTACCAATAGTATACAAGTGTTCTCTTTTCTCTACATCCTCACTAACACTTATTTCATGTCCTTTTAATGACTGCCATTCTATCAGATGTGAGGTAATATATCATTGTGGTTTTAATTTGCATTTCTCTGATGATCAGTGATGCTGATGACCTTTTCATGTACCTGTTGGTCATTTGTATATCTTCTCTGAAAAAAAAAAAAGTCTACTCAGATCCTCTGCCCATTGTTTAATTAGTTCGGAGTTTTTTTCTCCCTATTGAAGTATATTTCTTTATATATTTTGGATATTAATCCATTATCAGATATATATAATATTTGCAAATATAGTTTAGCTTATTAACTACTACCAGTTGTCCACACTGATTATCCCCCACTAATGATTCTATAATGATTTCTGACTCTGTTGTAAGTTTGGGGGAGAAATAAAGAATAAACCATGGGCCTAGCACCCAACAAGTTTATTAACTTGGACTGGAGCAATCAATCTTCTTTATGATTTACCATGATTAAAGAATGGAGAGAATCTGAAAGTCTAGCAAGGAGGGACTAAATAAGGAATGACGCTTCTGCAATAAAAAAAAAAATGCAAGCATTATAAGACTAAGTTAGCTATAAGTGTACTGGTAAAAATAACCTCCAAAATATGGGCTTAATAAAAAATAAACTAAGGTGCAAAATGATAAATATAGTAAATACTCTTTGTGCACAAGAGGGCTTATACTCATTCAGTTCTCCCAGATATACCATCTCTACAACAATGTTAATATCATCATAGATTAGCCCTGGGAACACACACACACACACACACACACACACACACAAAAAAAAAAAAAAAAAAAAACCTTTATCCTTTTGTATACTTTTAAAACCATGAACATGCAATTATTCTTCCTATTACTTGCTTATTATTTATTATTTCTATTAAAATCTGAATAATTAAATGATGAGCCATGAGTAACAGGCATGAAGAGAACAATGGCATGTTGGAAGGACTTGAGAAATTTGACCCTGCAGGTTGAAGCACCAAAAAGACTCCACAGAGGAGGCAAGGTACCTAGAGTTTGCAAGAGTAATCATGTTAAGAAAATTCTGGAGTTCCAGCTGCTCAGTAAGTGGAATCTCTAGGCCCAGGCTAAGAATCTGATATTTGAGGGCTTGTCAATTCATACCAATTATAGCCTTCAGCATCATTACATTGAGGAAGAGACTGCAAGTGGGACCTGAAGTGCCCAGTCAGCACCCCTGGATAACCCTCTGCTTGAGAAAATCAAGGTAAGGGGGAGAGGATGTGGTCAGAAGTTCATGCTTAAGACTAAACCCTTTATGAAGTAATGTAATCAAATCCTACACTTTTAAGAATTACCACTGTTGGTTTGGACTTTTACAAGAGTTCCAACCCTTTTTATTATTTTTCCACCCTTTTTTAAAAATTATTCTTTTGCTTTTAGTTTCACAACATGCATTGGCCTGCTGCCCTTCTCTTTGAGCCAGTTCACTATTTCTCAGGAGAAACTAATAAGAAGCAATCGCTCTCTGGACATTTATTCTTCTCATGGGGTTTCCTCACTTGATAATGTTCTCTCCTGCTTCTAAAGGAAGGGAAGAAACACTATTCAGGCCCACATTTTGAATGGGACCAGGAAGAGGTCTAGAATTCTGGAGTACTTCAGAAACGCACACTGAATGGAGACATATTATAAACCATTCAGATCTTCTTAGGTCATTTCTAGCCCAGAGAAGTCAGGACAACCCTTTTCATGGCTAGACAGGGACTCCTTTGATTCACTTATCTCTGGCCACATTTAGGAAGAGGGGAACCATATCTGAGTTTACTCCCAGATACCTAGTAGCAGTCAGATGGAGAGTATAGAGTCTGCTGTAGTGTCTGAACTGCTCCTATTACTCACTCCATTGGAGGAAGGCACTGTAGGCAGCTGTTAAATGGTCATGTAATGCTAAGCTATTATCAGTCACTCTTAGCTAAACATCTATAAAGTTCAACCTTGATGCCAGAGCAGACCCATGGAGAAGAAGGTACAAACTGAAGGAAGCCCTAAATATTATTTAGCTCAAATCCCTCATTTTACATTTAAAGAAACAGATCCCCAGAGCTATCAGTGTAAATGCAAATCTAATTATTGGTGGAGACAGTCAGATCAAGAGAAACTCACTTCCATATGAGGATGTATTCCATGTGATTGATTTATGGAAAAATGTCATTTTAAAACTGGAATGCTCTGGAAGGAAGGTCTTAGGACAGAATCAGTAATTTTAGAAAATATCAAGGTGCTTACAACTGTTTAGAAGAACAAGGCAAGGGGAATAGGTATTCTATTACTGATGTGTGACACACTTCCACAAATTTCGTGGCTTCAAATAATAACCACCCTTATTTTGCTCATAAATCTGAAATATAGATAGGTGTTTGGGAGGAACACTCATCTCTGTGCCACTCAGCATCAGCTGAGGCAACTGAAAGGTTGGAATCATTCATATGTCTAGCTATTGATGCTGGTCATCAGCTTGGACATCAAATGAAGCTGTGAATAGAATCCTCCATATGTCCTCTTCATGTGACTTATTTAAAGCATGGCATTTGGGTTCCTAGGGTGAGTTTCCTGAGACAAACCCTAGCCAACTTGCTTGGCATAACACAGGCCTCTTAGAAGTCACCCAGCATAACATATGGCATATTTTACTTATTACTGCAGTCACAAAATCTGGCCAGTCTTCATGGGGAGAAGAATTAGGCTCCAACTTTTGATATTTGTTATTATTATAACAAATAATTTACAGACATATTATAAAACAATTACAGCAGGTCAATTTTCAATTGATCTGATTTGAAGGTTCCTCCCAAACTAACTGAACTGATTTAGGAAGTTCTTTCCAACTAATTACTGGGCAGTTCCTGAATCAAGATATAAATATCCTGGGGCCAACAGAAACCCCACCTTGAAAGAATATCATTTCTAACTCTTCCAGCTTCTGGAATTCCTGAATCATCCATCTCAGATTCTTGAGATAGGTATCTCAAGAGACAAAAACAAGAATGAGTCTGCTGATATTCTAGGTTCCTAAAGCTGAAAACTCAGTTGTGCCCATCAGAATCCATCAAGCAGCCACTGAATAATAAGGCAAGGTGCCCTCTGAATTTTTCAGGGAAAGTGTGACTTAAGGGGACCTACGTACTCTCTAACTAATTATACTTTTTGGTTAGCTTTCTAAGTGCCTGTATTTCCTACCACATGCTTATTGAAGGTAAGGGAAGAAGGTACTCTATCTGCCATTATTAAAATGTATATATACAACACATTAACTTCTTGATCCAATAGTCACACTATCAAAGGAAAAACAACTTAGAACACAGGATGGTTAAGCCACACAAAAGGAAGAAATTTTGACAAGTGAAGAAGTAGAGGCAAGTTCATGGGACAGAAATTATCTAGGAGGAAAAAAGAAGAGATAGGTATAGAATATAAGAGCAAGTAAGTCAGAATGAAGAGGAAAAGTCACTAAATAGATGGGATAATGAGTATAGGAAAATAGTTAAAAGGAGGGGAGCCCTAAAACTTAACATGGCTTAAAAAAATTTACCTTTGGATGGAGTTGAAAAGCTGAATTCTACACCTCTGTGAAAATCTACTGAGCCCCACCCTTTGAGGATAAGAAGCAGAGGAAGAGAGTCCCATTGACTTACCTGAATTATTATTATTATCTTTCCACATATACACATCCTATAGGTTTCTCATTATGTATCCACTGTGCAAAAAAAAAAAAAAAAAAAAAAAAAAAAAAAACACATATACCTTAGATTCTGAATCTAAAGTACATGTTCCTGAAGTAAAGCTTCCTTAAGCTGAGGCTTATCTTTCAGTAAACTCAGGAGTCTAGGAATTAGTCTTTGGATTCAATAAGACTTTTGAGGCCACTGTGTAGATCACAATGTAACAGCCCTAACAGGAGAGGCTCTGTCATGTCTCAAAAAGTAGACAACTAGGGGCAATATGCTTACAAAATCTCTTAGAGGAATGAATTGTAATGGAGGACAAAGCCAAGACACCAGCCTATCAGATATGAGGACTGAAACTTGAAAATGGGGAGAGATGTTCAGAAGGCATGAGAGAGAAAGGTGTAGAAGAGGGGAATAGAAAGGTAAGAGGAGAGGGTAAAGAGAGAGACAAAGAGAGAGAGAGAGAGAGAGAGAGAGAGAGAGAGAGAGAGAGAGAGAATAAAAGAATGAGAGGGGATGGAAGAAAAGAGGAGAAAGAGGGAAAAAAACTGATAGTTAAAAAGTCTTTCCTTATGTTGTTGAGGACACAGTAAATCAGATGATAATGAAATTCTATACAGATTAAATACCCAACAGAAAACTTGGAAGCAAATAAGGAATTATATCACAAAACCTCAGTGTCATTTAAATCTCACTGAACAGGGAAATCAAAATGTTAGCAACAATTTTATTCTTTTTATAACAAAACTGGTTCTGAAAATGGGAAAAAAAGAATGGAAACACTTCTGCAAATAATTAAAGAGAGAGTGGAGATCATGGGTGGGGGGCAGCTGGGAAAGGGAGGGAGGGGTGTGCTGGCAGTGATAAATATAGAACTATAATTTAAGAGACACTAGGAAACACTTTGTATGTGTTAATTGGAAATGGCAGTTTGTTCACCATGAATGTCATGACCTTGGGTTTCTTGAGGGAATGTGAGCTCCACCCTGTCCCCATGGTGAAGGAAAGAAGCAAGAAACCATGTCATTCAAAGGATGAAAGAAGTTCCAGTTTATATGGTGGAAGGAACCATTTTTTGTTTTGTTTTTGTTTTTCTGTTTTATTCTTTGCACTAAAGAGAGAAGTATTATGGGATTACAGCAAAGCTGTCTTGTTTGCCAAGGAAAGAGACTTGGAGATGGGATGGCTTGAAAACTGCTCACCCCATGTTAGAGTGACAAGATGGATTATCTTTTCTACCCTTGGTGGCCAAAAAATCCTGGTTAATCAAATGAGCATTTGACCCAAGAGAACTGGCTTTGAGAAGAGGATTCCTCCTTCTTATCTGGGCAATTCCTGGCATTGGCAGTGACCACAGTCCCTGGCTCTGTGTCTCAGAGCAGAGAAGAGTGGGTTCTGATGAATTGAAAAGTTGAGGTCTGTTATATATATTGGCTGAAACTCTTGGTTTTGAATGATAAAGGATAATCCTTCACGAAATATCTTCTAATTCACTTCTACTCTGTCACTTATTTTTCAAATCATCCTCTCCTTTCATTCCTTTACATACTCTGGAACACAACCAGAGCATTTAGAGCTTAGGCCTCCAAAACAACCTGGATGCCATGATGCCCAAGTAATAATTGTATCCCAGATATAAAAATCACGACATGGGAGCCTATTTTTGGTAAAAAAAAAAAAACAAAAACAAAAAAGAACACAGGCTCCTAAGTCATCCCAGACTCACCTACTAAGAATCTCTGAGGATAGTGGGACCATGAAATCTACATATGTAACAAGCTCCCAGGTAAGGCTGTGTGGCTAGACCAGCCCACTTTTATAGGTGAATATTTGGGAACCACTGAACACTAAAACCCTTATTTATAACTATTTGATCAAGACTCAGAGAAGGAAGACATCACCATAGTCTACATACAGTTGGAACTAAAGCTCAGATATGTCACTTTGACACTATACTTGCAATCTCCTTCAAATCATGAGTAAGACCTGAGTCCTGTCCACCACCTAAGTCAAGCCTAAGCCTACCTCTAGGAATGCCTCATTCATAAAGACTGTGATGATTATGATGATGATTATTATTACAGTGGTGATAATTGCTAATACCCAACACTTACTATGTATTTGACACTATTTAATAACTTATTTAATCTTCAAAACAATCCATGTTGTAATTTTCTATAATTTTCCCATTTTAAAGCTTTGAGACTTGAGGCATAGAGATATCAGAGAATTTGTGCAAGGTCACACGCTAGAAAAAGGTGGGACTGGGATTCAAGCCCATGACTGGCAAAAGGTAGAAAGTGCTGACTTCCTTAACACACTTCTCAAGTATCTTAGCACTTTGCCTTTTGTTACACAAGACTTTTCCACTGTAACATACTTCTCCTGACCTGAACTCCTTCCCTAACTGCACTCCCTACCTGCTTATAGTTAACAACAGAAGATGGCAGAATTATCCTGAAATGAAGGAAAAACACTCAACAGAACCCAATGCCAGAAAGGCCTTTTAGGAGTGGGGCTGCAGGCCAGGCATATAGCCAATTATTGTCATGCCTTCTTTTCCCCCCTCCCAGCTTCCTATAAAATTAAAAACAGGACTCAGATGAAGATCAAAGTAAGCATGAGCTTTGTTCCCCTGCCCCCAAATAGAGGGATTTAGGTTTACTATTTTGGAGGATGTGACTCAAACCTTCTTTGGTTCAGAAAGTTCTATTGGAAACTTCCTTTCTATCACTCTCACCTCACTCCATAATTCATACATAAGGATCTATCTTGGGAAAGTAGAGAAAGCAAAAAAAATTCAGGTGAGAGCTATGGATAAAAGAGCAGAAATGTTCCTCTGATTCTGTTCCCTCCTGGTGGATGGATCAGAAGTCCTGTCTTTTCTACAGAAATATAAGGAGTCAAACATGGATGTTGTCTACTAATCCAGGCCTTTTCTCTGATCTATTTCATGACTGTTTTTATGCACTAACTCTCCCATAAGTCAATAATGTCTTTGAATTCTATTTCTCCAGTGGATCTGATTTGCCTTACATCATTCATAAATCTCTTGCATTCCTCTTTTGTATCCAAGGGAATCTTGAGTCTTGGAGAGAAGATGTCCACCCAATGAGCTACACATGCAAGCAATGCCTCTGAGCACATATGGATCAATTAGTTTAACTGTTCCCTTTTCTCTAATCAAAACAGAGAATTCAACATAAAGCATTAACCCAATATGACATAATATTATCTTGATTTTTCTTTTTTTTTAAATATATTTTATTGTTTTTTTTTTTTTGTTTTGTTTTTACAGAGAGGAAAAGACAGGAACAGAGAGCCAGAAACATCAATGAGAGAGAAACATTGATCAGTTGCCTCCTGCACACCTCCCACTGGGTATGTGCCCGCAACCAAGGTACGTGTCCCGGACTGGAATTGAACCTAGGACTTTTCAGTCAGCAGGCTGATGCTCTATCCACTGAGCCAAACTGGTTTTGGCTTGATTTTCTTGACTTGCTCAAAATAAGAGTAAATAAGTACCCTTGAGTGAAAAGAGAAGTGAGACATCAAGATAATAGAAAGTTTTTAGGGAACACTGAGAATCATCACTATTTGAAGCCAGAGCTCAGTCCATGGAAGTGCTGGCTTATCCCCAGGGATGTCACATCTGCCTTCCCTGCAGCATCTCCAGCAGGAAGCTCTTAGTTTATGATCCATCTTCAGAGTGCGTTGGGAAAGCTGCATCATGAACATTTGGGATCATTTCATATTTCATAAATGGGCTTAACTCACAACTCATGAGGTCAACTGGAAGGTCTACTGGATTTAATTATGTTGGGAAGGGAGGCAACCAGAAACATCTTACATGGTGCTAGAGAGACAGCTGAGAGAGAGCAAGCAAGCAACAGGGAGATGTGATGGGATGTGAGATATGCTGCTCAGGTTGAGGGGCTGAAACTATGCAGCACTAGAGAAACAAAACTGCATCCCTGAGGCAGACAGCATCCAAAGGATATTCTGGTCCCATTTCATTCCCAGGAAAGATCTGAGAAGATGGTTTTGTTCATTCCACATGTATGAGTGCAAAATAAGCCATGTAAAATAGCACATGCACCTGTGCTACCCTAACAATCTAAGATAGATAGTTAGATGATAGATAGATAGATAGATAGATAGATAGATAGATAGATAGATAGATAAATGTAAAGCTTAAAAAGGGGTCAATAAACTTGACATCTCTCCCTGCCTATTATTTGTTCTGAGTTCTGAGTCTACAGTATGATAGAACTTGACATCTCTCTCTGCATATTATTTGTTCTGAATTCTAAGTCTACACTGAGAAGCTGGTAGTTTTTCATATAAAATTGACTCAAGAAAGATTTTGACAGGAAAAAGAACAAGAACACATATGAACCTGGATGGCATGGTTCAGTGGTTGAGCGTTGACCCATGAACAGGAGATCACAGTTCCAATCGATCTCCAATAGGAGGCATGCAGGAGGCAGTCAATCAATGATTCTCTCTCATCACTAATGTTTCTATACTTCTTTCCCCTTTTTTTCTCACTCTGAAGTCAATAAAACCATATTTTTAAAAAATGAATGCATGTGAAAACATGGAGGAGCAAAATGGACAAAAACTCATAAAGACAAAATGAATGAGAAAGTGAAGAGCACAAATTCTCTATAAGCATACAGATTCATGGAAAAATGGAATGAACACAATGACTAAAACAACACAGGCCAATAAAACAGGCAAGGATTGGGCTCATTGTTCTCCAATATTTTCTTCTCTCTTCCTTCCTTAATTATAAAATTTTTAGCTGAGCATATTGCTATTCATATTAAAGATAAATTTGTCATCAATACATGTGGCTGAGGGGCTCACTTTTTGCTTGTAGAATATAAACACAAACGTCACAAGGCACACCTTTGGAATCTCTCTTAGGAGACAGATGACACGTCTTTTTGGCCTACTTTTTTATCATCCCTTTCTCCACCTGCTGTCTTAAGCATTGATAGCACCAATGATAAAGACAATATTTGAGGGATGGTGAAGTGATGAGCTCTATGGAGTCATGGTCCCCAAGAATGTTATGGAGCAGAATTATCACTGGTCCTAGAAGCTTAACCTCAAACCTTGTGATTAATCTCTGATAAAGAACAAATATTTCCCTGAGTGAATGACTGTGTATTTAGGGGAAGCTTTGGCTACTAGAAGTGACAAAAACCTGAAATGACTCACAAGTAAATGGTCAAGAAGTCTATTTCTCTCTCACATAAACCAAAGTCCACATCCTGAATTTAATATTCTTTACCTCTTTCCCTAGAAATAAAGATCATTATCAGGTAACATAGTCAGACCTCTCTTCTCAGAAGTAAATTATCCCAATTCGATCACTAATTGTAGGATTCCTTTTACCCCTGTGTATCTTCATTGTTATATCCATACCTGCTCTCCTACTCTTTCCCATACCCCTTTTGAGTTTAGGCATGTTGAAGATTCCAGACAGGAGCTAAAATGTCTTAAAGTCAAAGCAAAACTGTAGGAAGTATATAGAATCAGCCATATGGTTTGAATAAGAGGCCAGCAAGTCAGCACAGGGAAGTCTGGCTTTAAACCACCTCAATGCCCAGCTCCCTTCACATTACCCTAAAGGGAGGGCAGCCTCAAGGGGAGAGAACGACTGGAGATGGGCTCCAATGCATGAATGCCTACACACTTGAGCAGCACTGCAGGCCCAAGGCCAAGATGCACACCACCCCCTAGCTGCCTCCCAACTCAGATGACTTGGGATCCCCTACCTCCCCAGCAACCCTTACACCCCCTAGTTTTTTCATTACCTAACCCAAAGACCTCCTGAGGCAGATAAAATTCTCCATGTATGGTGAAGTTATTGAAGTAAAAAATAATAAACTTTCATGAGCATGTTTCAATTTTCACTTGTGTTTATGGCCAAAGGTGTTTTTTGAATTTTAATAATGGCTGCTGGAACAAGGGCAAGCCACATGCTGCTAACTTGTTAAAGCAAAGGGGAGGGAGAGAGAGAGCAAGAAAGAGTCAGTGAGAGTGGAAGCTCATGCTCAGTTGTAAATTGCTCAACAGCTCAGCTCTAATCCTCCCAGTTTTGAATCCCACCCTTAAAACCTAAATGATAAAGGATAAAATATTATCTAGATCTTGCTGTGTTGATAGTTTGCCCAGGGTTCGTTTTAGCCATCATAGCAATTTTAGCATGGGGTGTGTGTGCTAAAGTGTGTGTATATGTATGTTTTAAGAGAGAAACATCAGTATTCTATGGTATCATTTCATAATATAGTGTGTGTAAAAGGGAAAGAATTTGGAGAACCAGGCTCTTTCCAATTGGACATCAACTTGACCGTTGTTTTAAGCTCGCTTTCATCTGGTAGAATTTCTATTTGGTTTTTAAATGTCAGAAAAGGTTAAGAAGGCTTTGATATCTATGAGAAATTTCCTAGGCTCCTGGGATAGATACCCACCATATAGTAACATAAATTGATTACCTCCCCCACCTTTAAATTGCCTTTTAAAAGGGATATATTGAGAAATCAAGTGAAAGACAATGAGATTAAAGGTAATGTTCATTTGTGGTTCTGACTATTGTGCTCCAAATGAGTGAACCTAGAAATATTCAGATATTGTATTTCTCTCTGTCTTTCTCATCTGTCCTGACTCACATTTTCCAAATTTCTGTAGATTCAAGAGAAAATATTGTGACTAGGAGAACATTAATATTCCCTTTCCTTGGCCCTAACTCTTTAGCCTGCTGCAATAAAAAGGAACTTAAGGCCCTAAGGGACTATGGAGCCTCCTCTAAGTCTAAATGGTGCTCCATTTAGCATCATGGGTGGTTAATAAAGACCAATTGACTGAGTGTCCACTAGCCCCTTGAAGTCTCAGCAGGCATTCCTATACAGTATGTGCCAGCTTTTAGACCACCAACAGGGTTTATTTTAAAAATGTACCTTTTAGGGGATAATTAACAAATGAGCTTTTGATGTGTTTACACTCAATACTTACAATAATCCTTTACCTTCCCAAAGGCAGAGATTAAGTTTGGGGACTCACAGAGGACCAAGGCATATCTGGACCATAGGCCATCTGTCCCCATAGGTGTCTACAGAGATATCCTTTGAGCACCTGTTGTCCAATGGCTATCTATCGAAGCAGATCACTATGAGTTATTCCTGCCTCCAGCTACCCTGCTTAGGCTCAGGACTCCTTTTGCTGTGTGCCCTGCCAAGACATGGAAATATCAGTGAGGCACCTTCTGTAGAGTCTTAGTACAGACATTCCCTACCGAGATTCTGTCTAGGAAGCAGGGTCTCTTTTTCTAGTACTAACCAAAGGTAAAATCCCATTACTTTCTAGTCCATTTTTTTTTCTCCCTTTCTGCCTGGACTCAGGGGATGGTAGGGGGAGCTATTTTCTAGTGATGTTTGGCCAGCCATTTTTGTACTATTCTTTGAGTTCACTCCATTTCACTGAGGTTGTGTACTTTAAAGTCTAAAGCCACAGACAGTCTTTGTTTCTATCCTCAGGCACTTCCTTGGCCTTGCCTTGCCTAAAAACACTCCATTAGGGTGAAGACAGTATATGTGCACATGTGTGTACATATCTGTGCATGTATGTGCCTACGGATGTGCGTGCACACACACACATGGGCACTGGGGGATGGATGGAGCAAATTACTGGAGGGAGAAGTCACTTCATATCTTGAATGATTTCTGCAATGTTTATAAATAGACAAAAATTGAATGATAAAGTTTCAGAACTCCTAGCATTAAGAGACTAACTATAGAAAATTGTCATATTTAGCTCTTAGAAAACAATTGGATAATTAATCTGAGTAATATATATGCTTCTTTCTCTGAAATCACTCCTGCTGAATTATGACACATAATGAATTGGAAGGACCCTTGACTTTCACATGCAAGCGCCAGAGGACAGAACGGAAAAGATGTGTCCCAAGTAACCTCTGGAGAATGGCCTACCGGACTTCCCAGCCCTCTGCTCTAGAGGTCAGATCACCTCATTGTACCAAGAGTAGGAGGCAGTGTGTGCAAGCTGGGTGGTCAACATCCAGAGGAGAGGGAGGAGGAAGTGGTAGGGCTGCGACACTAAGGAGTGGCCAGTTTTTCCAAACACCAAGTTCCACCCCAAAGCAATATAGCTAACCTCTTCACTTGGCACCCAGAAAGGGAGCAGCCTCACAAAGCCATGAGGTGCCAATTTCCACCTCATGCACTAGTCATAATCCTCCAGGCTTCAGATCACTCAGGTTAACCACTCTTGCCAGACTTTGGCCTCCTCCCACCTTCTTAGTTCCAGCACAACCCAGGCAAGACAACACACCAAAACTGCAGTGAGGGCTGCAGCCAGATAACGTGTGTTTTACTAATTATCTATGGGCAGAGCAAGACTTTGTAAAATAAGCAGACCCCTTAAATTTAAATTTAAGAAATCTCTTGCTCCTATAGTCCTTTCCCTACTCTCTTACTGGCATCCCTCCTCCCCATAAGATCAGAGCATTCCAGCTTTCCTCGCTTTTAGAAGAGAGTTGTAGGTAAGAAGAACCTAAACTTGAAGCCCTAAGACCTGCACTGGAGTTTTATCAATGGCTGGATGATTGTGGAAAGCTTAGCACATAGATACCTCCAATAAATGTCTGTTGATCTGAGCCCATCTATGATCCCAGAAAGATTCTATTGTTAATTTTCACCTTGAGTTGTTTATTCTAGAGTGTGGCTCCCAACTTTTTCTAAGTGGAAATATCATTCTTAAAGCCAAGACATTTCATAAACCACTATCTTATGATTAATATCTATTAATTAAGAGAGCATATCAGAACCCAAAGCTATATGAATTCAACACCTCTCTGAATATGTTATTAGTAAATACTGTATTAAAATTATATATATTATATATATGCAAAGTTATATATAATATATATGCAAAACTATAAATATGTGTCTATATACATACATATATATATATATGTATATATATATATATATATATGAAAAGCTTATCACCCATTCAATCTATGACATCTATGACATTTTCTTTAAAATGAAGATTCTTTGGACCCACCTCCCAGAAACTCTAATTCGGTAGATTTGGAAATACAGTCCTGAAATCTGCATTCTACTCTAACCTATGTTTTTTTTTTAACAGTGGCCATCCACTGACCACTCTTAAAAAACAGTATGCATGCATATTAGCATAACCAATGGACACAGACACTAGGGTGGTGAGGGCTTGCCCAGGATGAGAATGGTTGGGGGAGGAATCAATTGGAGGAAAAGGAGACATATATAAAACTTAAAGTAATAAAAATAAATAAATAAAAATTATAAATAAATAAATAAATAAATACATAGTATGCAATGGGTACTTACTTGAATTATCTGTTTACTTATTGTGGTGGCTCTTCATAATTTTATTACTGTTGTTTTCAAACTGTTAATATTTTGTAATAGTTTTGCTCATCATCTATCCTTAATGTTTCCTGAGCTCTTTGAAGGTAATCATGGGAAATACTGTATTACTAACTCAGTTAGTGCCTTGTGAGTGAAGTTCACAATTTCCAACTGCCTTTTCAATGGCTGGATGACAAGCCCTGCAAGAAATAACTGAAGGAGGCTTTTGGTTGTTGTGTTTTGTTTTGTTTTGTTTTGTTTTGTTTTAACTTCTCTTTGGCTCCATACCAGTTTTACCAGAATTATTCCCTTAATTCTGTGTCTTCCAAATCATACAATCCAGAGATCCATAATTGGCCCATCTTGTAGTTAGAAGTTTAGCTGCCCTTCTACAATAAACATGGGGATGGCCATTGCATCACTGTTCTTGGCTGGAGCATGGCATTTGTTTGATCCATCCAGGAATCCAATTAGAGAATATGGATGGTTTCAGGATCCATTTGTCTAAAGGGAAAGATTTGCTCCTTTCAAAAATGCCCTGGAATTTCCGACCTGATTATTAAGAACACTGATGAGTCAAACTTAGGCTGGGTTTCTGGTTCCACATAACTCTCACATTCTTTGAGTTTTGAATTCCTTAATAATTCATCAAGTCCATGTTCCACACTGATTCCAGCTCCTATATTATATTGGAGATCTGAGAAGCATAGCAAGAATCTGGTTCCCTAGCCCAAGTTTCCATTTAATTCAGAAAACAGAGCTCTTAATTTATATTTCCTTTGACAAAGAATGGTTTAACTTACAGGGGAAAGGCATCTCAGGAACTTGGACAAACTTAAGAGGAGAACTAAATTAGAGGTTAGATAAAACTCAGCCTCCCCATTTCGGCCAGGTTCTGCCCTCTCCAGTTACTATAAACAATTGCAATTTTGAAACTGTTGAAAAAAATACATTGAAAATTTCCCCAAAAGGAGAAAGGAATTATAAAAGCATTTCAAGTCTCTGCAGCTCAGTGAAACAATAGTGAGCCCAGCACACCTCACTACTTAATGTTTCACTGAGCTCTTGGAATTTGGAGTAAATGGTCCCAACATTTGTCACATTTGTGTAAGTAGTTCTATTATGATATACATAGTAAATCTATAAAATAGTAGGCAATGTCTTCTGGGTCTATCTATCTATCTATATCTATCTATCTTCTCTCCCCACCCCACAAATGGGAAAAGTAGATTTCCATCTTATTTTACGAACATTTGTACTAAGAATTTTATCGATAAAAATGTTGAAGATAGGGAACAAAGAAGATATATAAGATTTTTCATCCAGAGATAGAAACTCAGAATAACTTTTTGTGTTCCCTCTGCTTCCTATAAAAGATAACATTACTATTCATTTTTTTCCAAAGTATGCAAACCAGAGAAGAAGTATTGATAAGTCTTTGTGTAGCTTCAGTAGTTGAGATATGGCTCTATGATATTCTCTTTCTTTTTTTAATATATTGTATTGATTTTTCACAGAGAGGAAGGAAGAGGGATAGAGAGTTAGAAATATCAATGAGAGTGACATCGATCAGCTGCCTCTTGCATGTCCCCTCCTGAGGATGTGCCCGCAACCAAGATACATGCCCTTGACTGGAATTGAACTTGGAACACTCTATCCATTGAGCCAACCCGGTTTTGGCATGTTCTCTTTCTTTCTACAAAACTGCAGAAACCATCATCTACCTAAACTTTCCAACTTGAGGAAACTCACTTCCACCCTTGAAAAGCCAACTGACAGAAACCTGGAAGGACTCCTAAAAGCAAACTGGGAAAAGGTATACTGGGAAGTGTATTTTTCTCACATGTGATTTTGGTCAAATTTGTTCACTTCTGGGGTCTTTGATTTGTGGGAACCTCTTTCCACGTCCCGCGTGGTTCAGGGTTCCCGGGTCAGGGTTCGGGTTCTGAAGGAGGCCGCACGCAAACAACATGAGAGACTAGAAAGCATAAATTTGGCGATATTGGGGGGCCAGGCGGGAGCCTTCCTCTAGTGGAAAGGACTGCCATTTGCTCTGGCCTTTTTCTCCCTTTTATTAAGGCTTTGGGACACACCTCTAGCCTTTAGGCAGGAGGTAACAGAAATTAACATGATACAAACAGATAGTTTCAACTAAACAATGAGTAATCAGCTCTGACCTTTCAGAGCAATTAAGGTTGGCCAGCCTTCTGGCTTTCCATTTACATCCATTTAGTGAGAACAATATTTTGTTTCCGACATTGATTCCTTAATACACAAAGAGGAAGTCAGACTAGACCTCTAAGGCGCCTTCTAACTGGGGTAGTCTACAGGCCTCCAAACTCCCAACCCTCACAGCAACCCCTCTGTCCTGTGGTAAGACTCTGACTCCTTCTCCAAGTTCCTATACTCTCAGAGGAAAACAATTAGAATAAATAATCTGCATTAAACAATCAGAGTCTAGCTGTTATTTGGGTGACTGCCTCCTGGTTGGTGATAGGGTGGCCTTTGCATTTTAACAAGGTCCCATGAGATTTCAGCATCAGTTGAGCTGATAGAAGAAAGGAAGAGAAATGGAAGAACAGATGTCCTGGGGGCCTTCATCTCATCTCTTAAGCTCCAATGCACAATTTTTATGAATAACATGATCCTAGAAAATTATATTTCATAGAAGAGGAAGGGAAGTGAGCCATTAGGAATCATTAGGAAAGAATGATATAGAAAAGAAAGATTAATAGGAATTACAGAGAGGAAGAGTAGAGCACAAAGACTCCATTTAGGATATAGAAGAAAAAGAAACAGATGATTAGGGTTGACAAAATGTATCCAGAAAGCTTTCAGCCCTGGAAGACTTGGCTAAATGATCACAGCTTCCCCTGTTGTCACAAATCGACTGTCAGTGCAAGCTCTAGGAGCTGCCATCATTGATCTGTTTGCAGCGGAGGTTAAGACTTCTTGCCAGGTCTAGATCCTGACAGGGGGGAGATAGAAAGGAGCAGGTGAGCTCCTCTGACATTTTGAGAGTGATAACATCAACACCTACCCTGATGCCTAATTATTAGAACCATTGTCAGAGATAGGGACGCATGGTTCAGGGGTCAGAGCAGTGTGGTTCTCTTTCTGCTATTGGAGGTAGAAGCCACCTCTACAACCCACCAAGTTTTAGTCTCTCCTTGAGAACTTCATGTAGCAGGGTGCTCAGTATTTTTTAAGTCTGCTTCATGGTGAGGCAGCTCTATAAGAAAGGTTTCCCTTGATTTGAGGAAAGGTTGTCTATTTGTAACTGGTACCCACGGAGCCCAGCTCAGCCCTATGGAATCATATAAGAAAAAAGGTAACCCATTTCCTTGTGCCAGTTCCTTACTGTCTGATGTTACCTCCGGGTTTTCTTCCATTCCCTCTTCCCATAGACTTGGCATGCTTGGGTCCTTCAGCTGCTCTTCAAACATCATGGTTTCAAATCTAATGATTATGGAAAATTGTGTTGTTTAAATTAGAAACAAAGAATAATTTTCCCCATTTGGATTTAAAAAAATAAAACTTTTGCCACGTGATAGCTGTGATCTTGATCAAGGTGTATTTCTTCTCTGAGCTTGGAGGATTTTGAATTTCATAGATCTTCAGGTCCCTCCCACTTCTGCAAATTTAAAAAAGTATGAACTGGCATCATCTGCTGAGCCCATACTCTTCAAGACTTGCCACCAAATGAAATCAGAAGAATACTCCAGCCATTAGGGGAGACGCAGAGGGTGATGCTGTGGAACTGTAAAACTCTCCAGGGTTCTTTCTAAAGAAGAACTGTACCTTTTCTCCTACTATCTCCACATATATCCACCTGGTTTCTTCAGCATCTTCTGTAGGCCTTCAAAGCAGCTATCCATGTTAATCTTGGTTTTATCTGGGTCAGAGGGAAACATGGAGATTTCATCTCCAAAACTAGGTTACACTATAAATGTTTGGGGGGAATTGGGATTGCTTTACAGTCTTTTGTCTAAAAGCAAGTGTAATATATGTTTTTTGTCAATTTAATTGCTAGGGAATTGGTTAAAAAAAAATCCTGTTTTTGAGTGCTTAGATTAGATAGGAGAGCTGAGAGAGATGCTCAGCTTATTAACTAGCTTGATATTAAAGTTTTATTTTAAAGATAACATGATAAATCCCAAAGCCTGGAATAGACCATGAACAGGACAAAGTGGCAATTAGTAGGCCAGGACTTGTGCATAGCCAAAATGATCTCAATTATTGGGATTATAAAGGTAGGAAAAAAATAAATCTTCTTTAAGGTCATTCTTGTTATCTTTATGTATATACTGTTCTCAGTCTCTTCCCACTGCCTGTAACAAGACCTAGCATATATTGGGTACTCAATGAATATATGTAGAGTGAATTTTAATCAAACCTTGTTAATAGCTATAGGTTTGCATCATTTAGTTATTTATACCACAAACATTTATTAAGCATAACTGGTGTTCTGGGCACTGAGTTAGATACTGCAGAGTTTATAGAGTAATTTGATGAGCTCAGAGTTCAAATTCTGGTAAGGGTAGTAAAGACATTTACTCAAGTAGCAGTCAATGTACAAACAAGTGATTGAGATAAGACACAGTGGCCACTAAATGTAGGGAGATAGTATAAAGCTTTCCTGTGAAAGAATTCATTCAACTTGTCTTACTCTATTAAACTTGAAGCATGCTATCCCCTCTTCAACCACAAGAACTTAGTCTGACTATTCAAATTAAAATTCTTAGACATAAGTTTTCAGTCAGAGCTCAAGGGAAAAGTTTTCCTATGGAGTGTCCTTGTTTCTGGCTTTTTCTCTACTTCCTGGCAAGATCTCAATTGGCACTCGTCTGGGTGACCCACCCGTTTGTAAACTTCTCCCTGGCAGCTCACCTTCTTCCTGGACTTGCAACTGGGAATCTCATACCTGGCTGCAGCCAAGAGATTTCAGAAAATGGTGCTTTGGAAACACATCTTTAAAATGAAAACAGATAAAACAGCTGGCAGTGGAGCCAAGGAAAACTTGACTCTTTCTGAAAAGCAGATTCTTGGCACTGGAAACCTACCTGCTTCAAGGCACCACCACATCCTCTAATAAAGGCACTAGCACACACTGAAACACATGGACACAGAAATGCTCAGCAACTGGGATGCAGAACAGACCCTAAAAAACTCAGAACCCTCATCTTATTGCTCTTTGGAGGGGCCCCACGGCCAGGAAACCCTGCAGCCTTGGAGGCTCTAAACCAAAAGGCCTGGATCACACACTTCCTTCTGGAGAAAACTCGTTAGCTTCTCCTCCACATGGTAGATAGTTTAATCCAAGTTGGGTGGAATTTTTGAAGCATTTCTGTTAGATGTACCTTTTAGCAATCTTCACTTATAAACTATGAGGGTTTTACTTCCAATTTAGTAAAAGGAAAAATAGAGATGCAAGTTGGGACCATTTCATCTACTAGGGTGGCATTAGTAAGCTGACACTCACTTCCTCAAAAACAGCCAAACCGTACCAAAAAATGTCATTTAAATAATATTCCTTTGCATGGCTATAATACATTCCATGAGTATAACATACTTTTACTTGACTGAGCTCTCATGAACCTCTCAACAGACCTGGGTAATTTAGCCAGGGTGATCTTCATGGTACATGTAAATGAGGAAACTGTGATAAGCAGACATGAGTGATTTGCTCAAGTGCATGTGGGAAAGAAGCAGACAGTACACATCTTCCATTGCTACTCGGAGGGTTCTGCCCATCGTTGCATGCATTCTACTTCTATGGTTGCTCATCACTTGAATACCGGGTAATTTAACAAACCTATTGAAATACAGATCCTCTGTAACCTAAATATTGCTGGGTCAAAAATGGAATTACAAGTCACAAAATGGAATTATAAAGGTTTCTCTCTATATTCTTTTGAAGGGACAGCACAAGAAAGCCCACGGCACAGAGAACTTCCTCTGAACCCTTTACATTTCTCTCTTCTCAGCAGTATTTGTCACTGCCACTCATTGCAGCTGAAAAAATATATCTCTCTCCTTTTCCCACTTTCCATACCATGCTTCCTGCAAACCCCTCACCACACACTATCCACATTCTTTGATTTCATGACCTCGCAATTACCCCCTTCATTTCTTGCTCTCTGAGCCTGACTCTGAGATACAGAGTGGAGTCTGGGTTGAGTGGGAAGCATTGTATAATTCTGACCTCCCTTCATGCGCTGTAATGACAGTCATGACATGAGATAACAATCCTGGCAGTATGTTGCCAGTAAAACAACACAGTATGGACATGGTTCTCCAACACATCACTTGGACCAGCCCCATCTAGATGTAAAATGGAGAAGGGAAGAGATCTCCTCAGATTTGCTGAACTGATAAGACAGTAGAACCTCTGGCAATACAAAAGACAAGATGCTAAAACTATCTCCTTCTAAGAAGATGAGCAGAGAGCCAAGTGTGGGAGAGTGAAAGACAAATGTAGAGAGGTATCCTCAGAGGAAGATGAGTTTTACATGTAAGAAAAAGATTAAACCTGAAAGTGTCCAACTGCCTGTGGAGCACTAAAGCTATCCGATCTGCACTTGCGGCCAGCCCAGGTGAAAGCAGGCCAAGAAGCAGTAGTTTTTACTCCTTTAGGATTAGACTGTGAGTCCTGCATTGCTGTGCTCTCTGCCACTGCTTATAATTATTTGCTTCTATCCACAATGTAAGCTCCTTGAGGACAAGTTCTAAAACATCAGCATCTGGTACAGTGCTTGCATTCTTAGAAAATAATAAACAAATCAATAAAGGAAATACTCCAGGGTAAAGAAAGAATGTCTCTAGTCATTACATGTATACTCCATAAATAAAGGATGGGGAAGCTTCTATCTTTCTATACTATGTGATGGTTCCTGGTTCTTGAGATCAACTTTATGAAGCTCTACCAGAATTTTCAGTATCTTACGATGAGTTTTTGTAACTTAATCACTCTTCACTGTAGATTTGGGAGCCAGACTCAAGGAAATTGTTTGTGTTCGTAGAGTGAGGCTAGGAAATCAATGCTATTGGCAGTATGACCCCAAATACTCTCTCTCAATCACTACACCCTATAAATCCTATACCAAAGTGAAGACCCTGCCTCTCTTTGTGTGGAAAACTAAGATAAAAGAACACATTCTCCAGGCCATGACTTTGCACTTTTAGCTGCTAAAAACAACTGGTGATGTCCATGTTTCTTCTCTGACTGACTAAGGTGGACAGCATGCTTCTGGGAGCCCACAAATTCCTTATACAATGGCCCGATCTCCCTTCTACTTGTGAGGGTGAAAGTTTGACTTCACACACACACATACACACACACACACACACACACACACACACACACAAACTACTGTCTTCCCAGCTTGACCTTCTGAGGCTGAGAAGATATAATACCTACTTTTGTTTTATGTAGAGCAAGTCCATCAATTCCTAGGCGATTATTCCATTGTTTTATTTTCAAATATCAACTGAAGCCAGAGATTTTTATGGTCCTTCTAGTCCTTAACTTTGGACAAAGCAACCACCACCACTACATCTCACATCCACTTGCTATGAAAATTGAATCAGTTTAATTTTCGTCCTCTCTAAAATTGATGTATATAAGCCAGTCTTTCAAGGAAGTTCCTGTAGAATAAACAGGTGACCCATCTATAAATGCTCTGGACTTGTTCCTGAGCACCATCTGGAGAGCCTGGTTCCATAATCCTGTGGGTAAGATTGTGAAGTCTTTTGGGAGAAATGTCTTTTTTTCAGGAGGCCAGAATTACAGCCTAGCAATATTTTATGACTTTTGGCATGTTCCTCGAATTCCTTCAGACTCAGTTTCTCTTCTTTGTAAAGTGGAATAAATAATACTGTCTAGTCAACTGGTATCATAGGAACCATTTTTAAAACAATTTGTATACTTTAGAGGGAAAGACATCAGAGGCATCCAACTTTTCTGTGATTTTTTTTTTCATATTGAATCACTTGAACTAAAAGCAGGTGGTTTAATAAATCCAAGTGGGGAAATCAGTAAAGATATGCACACAAATCACCATGTTTCTCTTTGGTGAATGGTATCAGCAACTCCATTATGATGTCAAGGACAAGAACTTCTCATTAATACAGTATTTTTGATATGCTAAGCCTCTTTTTCCTGAGGCTCTTGGATATAAGAGGTTGAATAGATGAGAGGTCTTGGTGACTCTGGAGAAGAGCTTATTTCCTTTCCCAGGCTTCTCAAACCTATCGAAGATCACTTGTCATTGAGATAAACCTTCATGGAGAGATACCCAGGAGTCTGAGTTTGTTCCAGATATCAGGAACTGGTGCAGGTGTGTGACTCAAGAAGGGCACATAGTGGTGTTAGAGAAAACGGCTAAGGTTTTAAAACATGCCACAAAAAAGGAAGAGAAGGGATGTTATACCTTCACTACCACACTGTTCTGAAACAGATACTGATCCCTTCCCCCTGGTCATTCAAGATTCTACTCACAAAATCACTTTGCTGATAAACCCCTCTGTATCAGTTAATCCAATGTTCCATAAACCAGGCCTTTCACGATCTCAACCCATAGGACTTACCAGTTTTCATGTGAAAGGTATTAATTCAGAAACTCCTGATGGCTCCCTGCTAAATCATTGATTTTTACTAATGCATTTGGCAGGTCCCAGAATTCTGTTTCTTTGTATTCCCTTCCATTTTCTTCATTGTAAGGCCCTTTTCCTTCCAATAAACCCTAACTTCAGTTTAAGAGCTTCCTGAAAGATGATTCTATAGCCTCCCTTTCCAGACCTTCCCAAACCTCACTCTCATTCAAATGAGAAAATCACTAAAGGCCTCCTTGTCCTTGCCCCCCAGCAGACCCTCATAAATCCACAGTGAAGTTTTTTTTTAATTAAAGCATCCAAATAATTAATGATCAACTCCATTTGTGCCATTGAAAACCCAAATGTCACACGGTTGAAAGAACCCAACCAAATAATTCAGTGTATCCTATAAAGCTTTAAAAAAGCAGAGCTCAAGAGGCCTGCATGACTAGTTTCTGTGCTGTCTGAAAAGCTTGGTTGGGTTTGGGGGCACTTGATTGGATTCCAGGAATAATGTGCCCTGAGCACAAAGGGCTCTTTTGATGTGTCTCTGCCATCACTCCTCCCCTTTCCTCCTCACTTTACCTGGGATACACATTCTCCTTGTCTCTCAAGTTAGAAAAAATAAAGCATGGAATAGAGGAAAAATCAGCAGATGCAAAGTCAAGGGTGGGGGTTTGGGGAAAAACTGCAGTTCTGAGCCTGAGTTTGGTTACTAAAGTCTGGTCATTCCAGAAGGAATTGGAGAAATGGAGTTTATACAATTTCTGTGACCAGACACTGGAAATTTAAGAAAAGATGTTTCTTGTTTAAATGTGGTCCCTTGAGTTATACATAGGTAATGAGTGAGTCTCCCAGCAAGGACCTGTTACTTTCAAAGAGTCAAGAGAACTGCAGATTACCAACCCTGAAACTCAGTATGGATTGACTTGCCTAATTTAGGCAGAAATATCATAATAAGTCCAGTCTGTTGGTTTTTCATGGCACTGGAATAATCTAGCAAAGCAGAGAGAAAGAACAGAATCCCCTCAGAAAAGTGGCAGAGCAAAGAGTGTGGTTTTAGTATCATCTGTGGAGATATCAAGACTGACAGCAGAGAGCTGTGAGCTGTTGGTAGTAAAGGGCTACTTGAAATCCTTCTAACTTGAGCAGGCTGTTTTATCCTTCAATATCATTTCCTTTGTCTACAAAAAGATAAACTTAAACTACACCAATATCAGCTCTGAGATTCTGTATCAGAAATCTATTGCTTCCCCAAAATTAATTAACTAAAACAACAGCCCACTTATTTAGGTCTTCCTTAATTTCAATAATGTGCTAGATATGTGTGAAAGTTGTAAACATATAGATTCATTACATTTAGTCCAGTTTTTTATGTATATGATGCTATTATAAATGACTTATGTTTTTTATTTTTAATTGTGTTTCTAGTATATAGAAATACAATTGTGTTTTATATATTAAATTTTAACACAATAACCTCATCAACTCACTTAATTCTAATAAGTTATCACTAGATTCTCAGACTTTCTCCTCTTCACCATCAGCTCTCAGTTGGTGAGATCACAGAAAATGTTTGATATAGCTGTTAAGTTTCTTGGGTTGAAAACAGCAGAAGTACCTCTGGCTAACTTAATTGTAAAGCAGGATTTGTCTTAAGGCTATGGGATGGTTTTGTGAGTCACATGAAACAATAAACTACTAGACTTCAGAAAAGAACAGGGTCCAGAATAGCATTAGGAAACAAATCAAGTGACTATTCAGGACACTCTAACGGGGGAACTCTGGGCTTTCCTTATGTCACTCCTATAAGATTCAAATTCTTCAGAGAACAAATCTTGTTTTCTGTTTAAGTCCAACCATTGAGCAGATGGTAAGTTGATTGACTGGTCAACTGAGTCCCCATGCAATTCTGAAGGAATGGTACCACAAAAGGAATTTATGATGCTGTTATAAGAAGTGAGAACTGATGCTGAGAGGCAAGACAATGTATGGTATCTAATTATATTTTTCTGCCTCTCACCTATCTTACCAGATATACAGATTAGCACTTAAATTTTGGTGATGATACTGGCGACAGAGAAGATTACCATATTAGACAGCCCTACCTTATAATGAAAAGCACGTTGGCTCACTGTCAATGATCTACAACATTCATTTATATAGTAAAGTGGATCCTTTGCCTAACTTCTTCCCTGGGCTTCAATCAACCTCCTCTTCCTTATTAATATGCATTGTGCTGTTGAAATAGACTTGATAAATAATCAAATGAATGTGCATTCTATCCTGCTTTCTTGCTTCTATCTTCAGCCTCTTTTTAAGGTAGTGGTGTGTTTATTTTGCTATGGTTACTTTGGAATAAGATACCTAGTAGTTATGGTCATACAATCAGTAACTACATTGAATTCTATTTGCTTGTTGAACTGCTAATTCTGAGCTTGAACACACTTACTATATAAAAGATGTTTGTGGCCGAGACCGGTTTGGCTCAGTGGATAGAGCATCGGCTTGCGGCCTGAAAGGTCCCAGGTGCGATTCCGGTTGGGGGCATGTACCTTGCTTGCGGGCACATCTCCACAGTGGGGCGTGCAGGAGGTGGCTGATCGATGTCTCTCTCTCATCGATGTTTCTGACTTTCTATCTCTCTCCCTTTCTCTCTGTAAAAAATCAATAAAATAAAATAAAATAAAAAATGATGTTTGTGGATTTCCTAGGTGTTTTTAATCCATAAGAAAATGGACCGAGATCATCACAATCAATTTTCTTAAGAAGAGAATTGTAGTGAAAATTAACTAAGGTTAAAAGGCTCTTATCCTTGCCATCACTCGTCTCCACCTTTGGTTATTGCCCTTTCTGTTTTTCATTAGCACTCTGACAACTGGAGCTATAGATGTTTTCATCTACACTCCAACTACTGCACCAATTTGAGTTCCAAGTTATGAAATTTAACCTAAACCTTAGAAGGGAAGTTATAAACTGTAACTTTAAATTTCAGTTTACAGCATCCCCTAGGATGATTCCAGGAATTGAATTGGGAGAGATCCTGGGAAACAGAAACCAAACTACCAGCTCCTTCCTCCCCTAAAAGAACCTGAGAACATTTGAAAAAAACTCATAAAGATCCTATTTCCCCAACATCCAATCTGAGAAGAATTGCAAGAGAACAACTTTTCCACCCCCCTCCTGGCAACTGCTTCTAACTAATCCCAGACAGAAGAAAGTTTCTCTTATTATTCAAGATCATTTGAAGGACATTTCAAAATTCCCCCGGCCACCTGTTTCAAAACATAAAACTGAATGCCAGGAAAATATTCCTCATACTCAAATACCATTTCTCCCTTAAATTCAGACCATATTAAAGTATAAAATTTCAGAACTGGAAGAGAGTTTAAATACCATGTAGTCTAGAGGTTAACATTGGTGACCTCGGGATTGAAATATATTTTACTAGGGCCGCAGAAAGTTTAATTATTGAACTTTTGAATTAGCTTTCAATGCTCAAACATTGAGATATTCCCTTTATTAAAATCCATATAGCTGCATATCTAGGAAAATTAGAAGATCTGAAAACACTGTGGCCCTTGTTCCCCTGGCAACAATCAGAATTAGGTGCTCCTGTTTAGACTGAGGTTGTAGGGGGAAATAACATCTAGCATATCAAAGAGCCAACTAGGTCTGCTTATTTCATTTGCCCTAAATGACTGGCCCTTATCCACACCTAAGTTTGTGATTCCTACTTTTTGCTGATAAGAAAACTGAGAACCAGAAAAATGTTTTGACTGAGGTTACCAGCTATGTTACAAGAACTAGAACCCAGGACTATGTCTCCTGGTCCAGTGCTCTTCTCCTATAGAGCACTGCTTTTAAACTGTAGCCATGCCAAACTACAGAGTATACAAACTCCAGAGTATAGTACGGAGAAGACAAAGAGAGAATTTACAGAGAATATAAAGGTATACAGTAGGAGGGATTTTACTTATCAGTAATATAAAAACAAAGGTTCCAATCTAGGTCTATGTTTATAAGGAGTTGTTAAACTTAAAGGTCAATTTATAAAAAATAAAAATGGAATAGTATTCTTCTTTCTCAGAATTGCTGTGGCTATTCGTGGTCTTTTGTTTTGTTTTGTTTTGTTTTTGTTTTTGTTTCAGATGAATCTATGAAGAATTCTTTCTAGGTCTGTGCACTGTTGGTGGGAATGCAGACTGGTGTAGCCACTGTGGAGAACAGTATAGAGTTTCCTCAAAAAACTAAAAATGGATCTCCCATTTGACCCTGTAATCCCACTCTTAGGAATTTATCCTAAGAAATCACAAACACCAATCAGAAAGGATTTATGCACTCCTATGTTCATAGCAGCACAATTTACAATAGCTACAATTTGGAAACAGCCTAGGTGCCCGTCAGCAGATGAGTGGATCAGAAAACTATGGCACATCTACACAATGGAATTCTATGCTGCCATTAAAAAGAAGGAATTCTTACCATTTGCAGCAACCTGGTTGGAACTGGAGAGCCTTCTGCTTAGCGAAATAAGCCAGTCAATGAAGGAGAAGCATCACATGATCTCACTCATTTGTGGATAATAAAAAACATTATAAACTGATGAACAAAACGATAGATACAGAGGCAGTAAAGCATTAAACAGACTGTGAAATTATAGCAGGAAGATTAAGGTTAGATGAGGTAGATAAGAGATCAATCAAAGGATTTGTATGCATGCATATAAGCATAACCAATGAACATAGACACTGGGGGGTTGGGGTATGCTGGGAGGGTGGGGGGCAATGGAGAGATATGTATAAAAATTAATTTAAAAAATTGAAAAAAATGGAATAGTATATTTCTCAAGAGATTTCTCAAACTAGCTTTTTGGTACTGGGTAGATACTATCTAAAACAGTTTTTTGAGCCACTGAAAAGGGAGTGACCCTAGGGCAGAGTAAGAATTCTGTATTAACCATCTCTTGCAACACAAAAGAAAAAAATCAGGTTAAACATTAAGACAACATGTACAGCCCAAAAGTACCTGATCATTGCAGTCAATTCCAGCTCTGAATAGACCAGCTATCCTGTGCTCAAAACAGGTGTAGGACTAATTACATCATCACAGCCACCAGTTGTTTAAGCCAATCCTTTCAAATGGTCTCTAGCTGTGAATGTGCTCAACATAGAGAAAGTTGGCCAAAATAGGCTTGCAGGTTTCCTTCGTGTTGCTCTTCACCTATAACCATGAAGAGTTAGAGAATAAGCTCTTTTTCCCCAAGAGCAAAGACAACTTGAACTTGAGATATTTGAATTTAGTTGGAAGTTTGAGGGCACCTAAATCTCTCTGTTTTTCCCAAGACACTCATAATTGTCATTCATGTGAAGAATAGCTTTTGCTAGTTGGAAAAGTGGTGGGGAAAGACTTAGCTAAGAATTCTTCCTCAAGGTCAACTGACTTTTAATAAGCTTAGTGGTCTTTGTGGGTTACAAATCAAACTGATTAACATCTATTGCCTCACAGAGCTGACCAGCTAAAGGGACAGCATTTACCAATTGACTACCTCCCCTCCCTCTCCTAACGTTCTCTTTAGAAAATCAGAAATTTAAAAGAGCATTCTGGAAGGTCCAACTTGGGGGCTGGTGGTCATAATAAAATCATACTCAGTGGACTTGTTCTCCCTTTTGGTATTGGTTAGATGCCAGAAAGGCTTCTTAAATGGAGAATTTCTTTCATCTGATGACTGTAGAGACTTTCCTAATGAAATAAGAAGAATGCTATATTAGAATATAAAATATAAAATAGGGACGACATTGCATATCAGTGGAAAAAATAATAGTGCCTGAGATAATTAGTTATTAAGATGTAAAAAAAACCAAAAACTTTTAATTGAATACCTATATATCCCTTTAAATAAAATTATAGTTAATGTTGATTAAATACATAGATATGAAAAAGAAAACAAAACATTTTTGAAGAAAGTATAGCATAACTAAAACATAGGAAAAGAAAATAATTTAAAATAAATAACACAGAGAAACAAAATTTTAAAGCAACAACCTTAAAGAAGATTGATCAATTTACCCAAATTAAAATAAATACAAAACATATGTAATAAGAGATACTTAAAAAGTGAAAAGATAAGCAACAGACTGACAGAAGATATTTACAAACATAGAGCAAACATAAGATTAGTGTCCAGGATATAAAAAGGACTCCAAAAATTAATAAGTAAAAGTACAACTAACAAAATGTCTAACATGCATGTAAAATTGGATCCCCAAAGAAAGGAGAAAGAGGTTAGGGCAAAAGAAATATTTGAAGGAATATGACCAAAACCACTCCATAATTGGTAAAAAATTCAGCAATCTCAGCCAAACCTAATCATAAATTTAATTAATTTAATTAATTTAAAGAAATCTCTGCTAGTAAGAGAATGAAAATAAAAGAAAAAAGTAGAAGGAAAAAAACAATGAAAGATACACATTGTAATCAAACTTCTGAAAACTATGAATAAAGCACAAGTATTGAAGCAATTAGAGAAAATGATACCTATAGGAGGCCAGTGATTCAAATGACAATGGACTTCTCATTAAGAACCATGGAGTTGAGAACACAGTACCATAATATCTTTAAAGAGCTAAAAGGGAAAAAAACTATCAATCCTGATTTTATATCCAGCAAAAATATTCTTCAGAAATGCATGTAAAATAAATCTAAGAGAATCACAGCTAACAGATTTGCACTACAAAACAAACAAACAAACAAACAATCAAAATAAAAATAAAAACTGAAGGGAGTTCCTCAAGTTATAAGAACACTAGAGGCCTGATGCATAAAATTTGTGCAAAAATAGGCCTTCCCCGCCCCTCCACCCCACCCCACCTGCCTGCATCAGCTTCCCTCTGGCACTTGGGACCCAGGTTTCCCTTGTAGTCCCAGCTTTGTCTGGAAGGTCTTCCAGAAGGATGTCCAGTCTAATTAGCATATTACATTTTTTATTATTATAGATACTACCAGAGTAAAAATGCATTTTCAGGAAATAATAGAGTGTCAATAATGGTAAATGATAAGTATGTGGTATATAATTCATGGTTCAACCAGAGAAATATAGAGGAGATAGAGATAGAAAAAGAGAAACAGAGAAAGAAAGAGAATTATTACAAAAAATTGATTTATACAATTACTAGAGGCCTGGTGCATGAAATTCATACACTGGGGGCGGGGACCCTCAGCCTAGCCTGCACCTTCTCAGGTCTGGGACCCGGGGAGAGCCTAAGCTGGAAGGCAGACATCCCTCTCAGAGTCAGGGATCCCTCTCTCCTTACTGCTCACCTGCTCACTGCTTCTTACTGCTCAGCTCACTGTTCCATAGAGTGCCATGGAGGCAGGAGAGACTCCCACCACCACCACTGTTCTCGCCAGCCATGAGCCCAGCTTCTCGCTGAGTGGCGCTCCCTCAGTGGAAGCGCACTGACCATCAGGGGGAAGCTCCTGCATTGAACATTTGCCCCCTGGTGGTCAGGGCACATCATAGTGACCAGTCGTTACAGTCCCTTAGGCTTTTATTATATAGACTAGAGGCCTGGTGCATGTGGGGGAGGGGGGTCTCCCACAGTCTGGTCTGCCCCCTCTCACAGTCTGGGAGCCCTCAGGAGTGGGCGGCCACCTGGCATTCAGGAGAAGGTGAAGCCCCCATCACACCTCTGCTGCTGCCACTGCTGGCAGTGCAAGCCTCAGCCAGGCTTGGTTATCTGAGACTCGGGTGGCCCTGGGCAGCTGGACAGCTGCCATCCGAGGCTTGCCTGCACCTCGGGCCAGCCTGGCCAGCTGGGTGGCTGAAGGGACTGGAGGACTCTGGAGGCAGGTACATGGAGCAGCCAGGCCCTCCTGGGAGCTCAGCTTTGGCGCATGCCGGTCGCCCCAGTGGAGCCAAAGGGACTGGGCATCGCCATCTTTGAGGGTGTGACAGTCAATTAGCATATTCCCTAGTTATTAGATAGGATTATACTACACTTGATCTTAGCCAAAAGGCTGAGAAGCAATAGATAGGATTATATATATGGGGTCTGGCAGGTGACTGAGAAAGAAAGATAATTAGTAGGCTACAGTCACACAGGTTTGTAGTCTCTGAGCTCAGGAAAAACCTAAGCCCCCCTGGAACGGCTTAGCCCAGGATGATGTCATTTTTTATTAAACTCAACTGTTATAATATGGACTTCTTTTATATCACAAAAATCCCTTTATAGCAGCCTTCAGATCAGTGTTTAACTGAATACGTGAACTACCCAAATTGATACATCAAAAAGCCATCACAGTCTTAACTGGTTTGGCTCAGTGAGTAGAGTACTGGCCCACATACTGAAGGGTCCTGGGTTTGATTCAGGTCAAGGGCAGGTACCTTGGTTGTGGGCTCAATACTCAGTAGGGGGCATGCAGGAGGCAGCTGACTGATGTTTCTCTCTCATTGATGTTTGAAACTCTCTATCCCTTCCCCTTCTTCTCTGTAAAATATATTTATTTTAAAAGTCATCACACCTGGATAAATATAAAACACCACTTTATTTCCTCTTAAGCCCTTTAAAACATATACAACTGTTCAAACTAAAATGTTTTATATTGTGGGGTTTTCCATGTATATAGATGTTAACATATGACAACTAATATAAAGGATGGTGGGTTGAAATAAAGGGACCCATAATATTGTTAGTTTTTATATTTTGCATGAGTGGTAATGTTAACTCTTAGTAGACTGTACATTTATACATTTTACAGATATCTAAAACAATCACTAAAAATATACAATAATATATAGTTTTAGCTTGAGGCCGATTGGTACATACAAGGGTATTCATTCAAGGATGCATTGCACCTTTATATATTTCTGGAATATTTGTGATTTTCAAATTTAGCAAGGAACTGGAGTCTGAAGTATGGCTGCTTGGCAAAAAAAAAAAAAAAATGGAGCCTTCAATCATAATGAGGGAACAGATGCCCTTGCTGAATGCCCTCAACTGTTTTGACTTCTGGAGAGGCGGGCCGGCCGTGATTACAGCTGCGATTAGGTGACTCAACATAATTATGTTTTGTTGAAATTGAATTTATTGAAGCATGAATCATTCTGCCCGAGTCCTACCTAATTGCTCCAAACGCTATGGATGGGAAGGATGGCGGGGGAGTTTCTCGTGGAGGTCATTACAGAATGATTGTGCGCGTGTGTGCATGTTCACGCCTGCACATGCGCGCACCCCACACACCTTGCAGAAAACCAACAGTGCTACCTCATCCTCTGTGGTAATGTGACGTTTGGCAGGGAACGTTTGCAGGGCTAACTGTGGTTTCTTCTGCCACCCACCCCCTCCTCGTATTTATGAGCAACTCACTATTTGGCTACTTGGCCCACTCTGGGCCCCCTCAAAGCTGCTAACTGGCAGATTTAATCCCTATTCTCCCAGCTCAGAGTCCCCCATTGCTCGGTGGGTGTCTTGGGGAAGCCCTGGGAGCTATAGGCCAGCTTCAGAACTATAATTTAAACCCACTCTGTGTCTAGCATACAGAGAGGAGTGGGGGTGAAAACAACTTTGGACTCTTAAACACTGTGAGTCACCCACAGTTTCACACATGCAAAAAGCTTACAGTCTCTCCTGCCTCCAGACTATGAAGACCAGGATATCTCAAGTCCTTTGATCACTGTTTATTTTAATGTCCACAAATTGAACAAATGAAATGAGCTTTGCCTACAGCAAGTTAAATGTAGCCTAGACATGAGTGAGAACTAACTGACCAACAGTTTTTCCTCTTGAATAGGTTGAAGAGGCAAACTTCATCATCATAATAGCAATGAGAGAAAACACTTTTCTACCACTTACTAGGAACCAGGCCCTGTTCAACCATATTTTAACTCATTTACTCTTGACAACAATTCCATGGGGTGGATGTCTTTACTAGCAGCACTTTGCAAAAGAGGAAACTGAGGCACGGGAAGGTTAAATAACCTGCTCACATTAACTTAACTAGTAACTCTAACTCATACTGTCTTGGCTTAGACTCTTCACCACTCCCGTGTAAAGCCATGCTGGGTGCTTTCCAAAATCATCTGACAAGCTTCCAAACAATCCCCATTTGACAGATGAGAAAACTAAGGATGAGAGAGGCAAAGTTAAGTTGTGAAGATGACACAAGTAGTAAGTAAAATAGCCAAATCTGGAAGTTTGGGTTCAAATGCCCTACAAGCTGTGAAAACCAAGGCAGAAGAGAAATGTACAAGGCAGAGTGGTCATGAGAGACAGCCAGTGACTGGGAAAGCTCTATTCCATTCAATTGCTCATTGAAGGTCCTCCAAGAAGTTTCTGGGCTCCCTCACCTACCTCTGTTTGGTCATGGCTGTTTTTTTCTAATACCCGTGTCTTCTCTTGCAACCATCTCCTTAATGCCATTCTTAAACACAGTAGCGACCCTGAAATTTTAAAAATCCATTGCCTAACTTTTTAAATCTTAAATTTCTACTTAACTAGAGCCAACTATTAAAGAGTAAACGATCCAAAGAGAAGGTAACATTTTCAACCCACCTTAACAAACTTTGGGGAGAATTGGCTGAGTGATAACTGGCATAGGTATAGATTCACAATAGACATTTGGATAATGGAGGTGGCATCAGGGAATGTACACATTCTCTGTGTACATCAGGTTTCAAAACTTTACTGCTCACTGCCCATTTACTTTAGGAATAAGTCTGTGCTCTTGTCCTTCTCATTCTAGTTTGATGCTTCCAAAAAAACCACTGACTCAAAGATAGCAGACAAGCAGTATCACTGGAGATCCTTGCAGATGTGAATGTCAGAGTGTCAAGGGTTCAAGATCCAGCTCATTTTACAGACCAAAGAATTGAGACCTTAATGGCTACATGACTGCCTATGTTTGTTTACACAGCTAGATATTACCAAAATCAGTAATAAAACTCAGAAGTAAGGTCCTAAGATCAACAGCCCTAGACAGCTAAATGGGCAGACATACTATCCTCTGACTTTCTTTATTCAACATATATTCCTCTACTTTAACATCCATAACTGGAACAATGACAATATCACTCTATTTTCTCAACTTGGAGTGAGACTTAGGAATAAAATGGTATCTCTCTAGGAACTCAATTGGATCTTATTTAGGTAGTCAATATAAAGTTATGACTGAGTCTTTCACCTGGAAAGTAAAGTTTAAACCTAAATATTAACAGCACAGATATATTACCAAATTCTCTGTATATGTAGAAGATTTTATGAAAATCTAAATTTGGAGCGTTGATGAAAATCTAATATGAATATTTTTTCATTGTTATTAAAATTAAAGAAGCATAGTTCCATGTTTCAGTGAGTGGATAAAGGTAAAGGAAATCCCAAGGAACAGAGAAGAGTAAGAATCCAAGGGCAGTAAGAAGCCAGAAATGGAGGTGACCATAAATATTTAACTTGCTATGATTTTACCTGTACTACCCTAATCATAGCAAGGGAGTTGTACTTTTCTTAGAAAATGGAATAGGGATTTAGGATAGCTTCATTTATATATGATTTAAATCTCAGTGGTTTTTAAAGTAGCATCAGAATGCACACAACTCCAAAATAAATATGCACTACTGACATTGCTCCTCAAGGTACCTTCCTTATCTAATATTATCTCATCTCCTTTTTCCAGCTTCATTAATAACACTTCAATCAGAGGTGCAGACTTATATCTTGAAAGTACTTTCTCTTTTCTTCACCCTTCACCCATATCTACCCCATATTTAAATCCTGTCAACACCACAGTGGTGACAGGACATGACCATTGTAGATTCAGACATGATCAGTGTGTTATTGCGATACACCAAGTTCAGTCCACATACAAATAGGAACAATAAATTCTCATTCTTACCCTTCATCAGATAAACTGGACAAAACAAATTATATTGGTGGAAGCATTTTTTCACATCTGTTTGTCATAGGAGAGGACATGTAGACTCAGCAAAGTTTTGGTGGGCCTATCTTCTCTCCAGCTCTGTACCTCTTACCTTCTCTCCTATTTCTTCACTACTAGATGCCTGAAAAAGTTTTCAACTTATATCCATGTTCTCCTATCTTTCTCTATCTTTAACCTCTAAAATATAACTTATTTAGACTTAGATCCAGGGAAATTGAGCCATATTTTCACCTTTTGTTGGTCTCACCTCAAACTAACAAATGATTACTAATATGAATATGCCACCACATGTAAACAGGAGACAAAGTAAATGCTTTTGATCTAAATAATTGTGACCTTGGTAAATACAAATTTTCTTTGCCTCATAAGGATGTGTATTTGAGCAGACATTGAGTAAGGGAAGATGGGCTGAGGAAGTTTAATATATATTTTGGGGAAAAAATGCTAAAACTTGAACATTAGGCGCATCTGGGAATTTAGAGTTATCTATACCAGAGACCAGAAGATCTAAAACTTGAATTCCAGAAGATTGGGCATCATTCTCTGTGTACATCAGCATGTATGTACAGATGATCACTCCAGGGAGAGGGAGCTTGGGCAGCTGGTTGGACTTACTGGGACATCTTGAGCTATTTCTTGAATGTTTGGGGATTTGGCAAATAAATGCATTGTGCCTCAAGCACCTTTTCCCCTTCGTTTAAAACCCATGTGTATTGGAGAGGAAATTTAATCCTTATGTTGCTGATTCACTTACGCTTAACCCATCAAAATCTAACTTAGTGGGAATAGTTAAATGCCCATGAACCTCTGAAACTTGTGTAATAAATCACTTGAAGTCATCTTTTCTTTGAATATCAGAAACCACAATGAGGAAGTATTCTCACTGGCTTTAGTCAGGGGAGCAAGACAGGATTTCAATTTTGCCTTCAGATTTTGCCACAGCCAAAAAATTCTAACTTTGAAACACATTTCCATACCATGTATATAGTTCTTATCAATAGCCTGAAATCTGGAACCACCATTTTGTGAAAAATCAAGAAATATGGCCTCAGATCCAACTCCAGTTATATGTTGAGCATTGTGTGGGTCTCTGGGTCCAGTGGCCTCTCTCTCCCCTGGATCTCTGAGAGGCTCTCTTTCCCTCTGCTACAATCTAAATGTATAGGAGATATTGTTCATTTACAAAGACTGTTGAAATAGGGTGAAAAAGAGAAAAACACCAGGAAATAGAACCCTATTCAGGCAAACAGAGCCTGATAACCTGTATACTGATAGCATGGATCTTGGGGATATTTGCAGAATATGACCAACGTGCACACAGTCCATATGCTCACCCATAATTGTTTCTTTATTCTATTATTCTATTTCAACCCTAATGTGGAAATTAAGATTGCTTTAGCCAACTCAATTACTTACTTTAATCATCAGTAGATGAAAGAAGAGTCATAACTAATATGAAAGCAATTATTATTCAAATAAATTTGACTTTTGATTTTTCTGTAACAATCATAGGTAAGTTCAAACATCTAATCTCTTCTTTGCCTGGGCCTGAACCTCATCAACATATTGAAGACAGAGAACATTGATTTATAGTCCACTTGCCCCTACTTTCTTGCCCAAATGGATAGACGCTAAGAGAAGATGCTGGGTGATCCTGACCTGTTCACAGATACCCCATGCACAGGTAATCAGGCTCTAGCCGTTCCCGCTGCAGTTCCAGCCAGGCCTTAGAATTTCCTGACTCGTGCCTACCACCTTCCCAGCCTGGTGTTTCATTAAGATCAGAGTGCTCATAAACATCATTCCTGGAGCTCATGTTTCCCCCACACTCCTCAAGGTACACTATATCTTCCCCTTGAGTCCCACAACTCACAACATATAGAGGTGAGAAGAAGGGCATAAGGGTGTTCTTCCGCTTTTCCATTGAGATCACTGTGTTATTTGTGTCGCTTCATTTCACCCAGAACTCTACTCTGGGCTACTTAGCTATGAAACATTCACTAATTTCAAGAGTCATGGAAAGTATAATTTCTAGTAGAACAGTGGTTTTTATTGTTTCTCCCTGCTCTCTGAGCAACATATGCCATCAAAAGAGAAAGGCCTGAGGTTTCTCTTGTCAATTCAGTCCCAAAATGGGGAAAATTAATAATAACTTGAAATCCAGAAAGAGAAATAAAAATTGATTAAAAAAGGGAATTCCTGGTTTGGGAAGAGACCAACTATCTGACTAGAATGAAAATGGGATGCAATGCGGCCAATGACGTGAATTCCCACCACACTGTCCCTGACACTGACAGGAGTTGTTCAGTCTGAATGGCCTCCAGCAGGGAAACTGTCATATTCGGGGTACTTAAAGTTTTTAAATCAGACTGACCTGGTTCAAACCACAGCCCTGTGTTTTTACTACTTGTGTCACTTATCTTTAAGAGCAGCAAAGTTTTACCACCTACAAAATAGTAATAATGCCTTCTTTGTAGGTTTACCATGAAGATTGAATGGACACTGTATTTAAAATGTCTAGTGTAGAGTTGGTACAGAGTGGAAGGCAATAAAATGGCAGCTACAAAATATCCAGTCCACCCCCTTTGCTTGTTTTCCAGGAATTTCCATTGGTTGCTCTTTCAAGTTAAAGATTGAAAGTTATAGCTACTGTCAAATGTCACCTAGAGGAAATTACAGTAATCTCTTTCAGTGATTGTCTTCTTGATAGATACTAGTATGTCAGCATTTCTTTCTAATATGATAAGGACTAAGGTAGAGAGATTTTGAAGGAAAGCGGGGGGATGGAGCATGGGATGCTGCTGTTAAAAGATAAACTAATGCATATTAAATTTTTAGTGTGTATTTGAGAAACAGTTTATTTGGATTGGGTGATCATAGGTGGTTAAGAGTGCTGCACCAACAGGGGCTAAATGGAAAGACTTTATAGAGAAGATCCCACCTTATTATAGCATTGAAAATTAGCATCCTGCATTCTGGGACCTGACAGAGCAGAATAAAGCTAGAGCTCTTTCACACATTCATTCCAAAAGAATAATAATTATTTGACTTGTCTCATAGTTCTCTAGTAGACTCCACTTAAAAAAAAAAAGGCTTCATTTTACTCAGAAGTCTTTATTTTTCTATTGATAGTGAGGCCATATTTTTGAAGCTTCAATAACATGGAATGACCTCCTATGGAGAATGGATAAGATAAAAGGATTTTCAAGGATTGCTGATATTTTCCAGTACCCTATTCTCAGCCCATTGTATATTCGCTACTTTCTGGGGAAATTTCATCTCCTACACTGGCTTCAGCTATCACCTCTGTACCCCTATAACTGCTCAGCTTGAAATTTGTGTCTCTAATTCAATTCCTGACTTTTAGAAAAACCTTACTAATTAAAGTTTTCTTATGAATGTCTTACAGATATTGCAATACAGTATGCACACTTAACAGTTTTAATGAATGGCACCAAAATACATCCATTAATTCATATTAGATACCTCAACATTATCTTCTAGCCCATTTTCTTTCTCAATGTCCAAATAGAACTTAAATCTCACTTATACTTTAGATACTTTAGAAATGTTTGGGAGGAGTAAGCCTTCCACTTCTATTTTTATTATCGTATGTTCTTTCTTTCTAAATAACTTCCTACTACCATTTTTTTTTGGTAGGACTTACATACCCATAATTCAATGATCACTCTCAAGAAATTTGACATTAATGCCGTAAAATTATTTAATATACAATAAATATTCAAAATTAACCTAATAAGCTCTTTAATGGTTAATTATTTTGAATGAAAGTTCAAATCTAATGTCATAGATTACAGTTAGTTGTTGTGTCCCTTTATTCTTCATTAACAATTCTGTCACTTTTTTCTTCTTTCACCAGAGTGAGATTTTACAATACTCTGGCAAGTTCTTCTGTAGCCATCCCATAAATTTAGATTTTTCTGATTGTTTTTTCATGTTTAAATTGAATTGATATATTTGGCAAGAATATAACAAATGGTGTTGGGTTGTTCTCAATGTACATATCTAGAAACATATAATTTCAGATTATCCCATTATGGGTAACGTAGTTTGATTATTGGTTAAGATGATTCCAACCTATATCTTCCAAAGAATCTTTCTTCTGCAATTAGTAAGTAATTTGTGAGGTTAAACTTTAAGACTGCATTTATACCTTTTAACTCAAGAACCTTTCACTACATGATTTTAGTATCCATTATTGACACTTGCCTGAATCAATCATTATATCAATGGTGATAAAATAATTATTTTCTGATTCTGCCATTCTTTCTATATTCCATTAGCATTTTTCTATAAAGAGCAGCTTTTTTTCACCCTCCCACTCATTTTATTTTATTTAATTCTTTGTTTGTTTGTAAATATTATTATTTTTTAATTAAATGGAATAAAAGACATTATTATAGTTACTAGAGGCTCGGTGCATGAATTTGTGCCCGGGTGGGATCCAGCTGGCCGGCCCGCCCCAATTGGGGCTGATTGGGGGATGACCAAGTAGGGGAAGGGGCCATGGGAGGTTGGCCAGCTTCAGTGCACATCATAGCAACCAGTTGTTCCAGTCATTCTGTTTGTTTCAGTCATTCTGCTATCTTGGCTTTTATATATATAGACTAGTGGCCCAGTGCACAAAATTTGTGCACAGGGAGGGGTGTGTCCCTCAGCCTGGCTTGCACCCTCTCCAATCTGGGACCACTTGGGGGATGTTCAACTGCCGGTTCAACCCCTGTGGGATCGGGCCTAAACCAGCAGTTGGACATCCCTCTCGCAATCCAGGACCTCTGGCTCCTAACTGCTCACCTGCCTGCCTGACTGATCACCTTTAACTGCCTCTGCATGCCTGCCTAATTGCCCCTAGCCCCTCTGCCTGTCTGCCTGATCTCTTCTAACATCCTTCCCCTGCCGACCTGATCTCACCCCCAACTGCTCTCCCCTGGCAGCCTGATCTCTCCCCCAACTGCCCTCCCCTGCTGGTCTGATTTTTTCCCCCAATGGCCCTCCCTTGCTGACCTGATCTTGCCCCGAATTTCCCTCCCCTGCAGACCTGACCTTGTCCCCATTGGCCCTCCCCTACTGGCCTTATCTTGCCCCCAACTTCCCACCCCTGCTGGCCTGGTTGCTCACAACTGCCTCTGCCTTGACCCCCACCACCATGGCTTTTTTCAGAAGGAAGTCAGACCTCTGGAAGATGGCCAACTGGTCTAATTAGCATATTGCCTTTTTATTAGTTTAGACTGGAGGCATAAAATTTGTGCACTGAGAAGGGTGTCCCTCAGCCCAGCCTCCATCCTCTCCAATCTGGACCCCTCTCACAATCCAGGACCACCAGCTCCTAACCACTCACCTGCCTATCTGATTGCCCCTTAACTGATCCTTTGCCGGCCTGATTGCCCCCCACTACTCTCTTCTGGTGACCTGATCACCCCTATGCTTTTATTAGTATAGATATGACCCTTCACAGAAAATTTTACTAACCCTACTTTATAATAAGGGCTTGATGATTGAATCATTGGGACCAGACACCTAGATTTCCTTCCTTTAAATAATGGAGGAACTAATTACCTTGTCTTTAAATTGCCCTGAAATTAAAATAAGATAATGACTTACTTAGAAAAGTATAAAAGCACCATATAAAGACAACTGTCTTTTTCATGTACTGAAAAGACAATAAAGTGGTAAAATGAAAAACACTATTTTAGTCTCCCCCTTCCTTCCATTGCAGCCTTTACTTAAACTTTGAAATTTATGTAAATTCACTCCAATTTTCATTTCTTTACATTCAATATTATTTTGTATTGGTTTCAGGTTTTATGTTACAGAATAGTGGTTAGACAATCATATACTTTACAAAGTGTTCCCCGATATTTCCAGTACCCACCTGGCATCATATATCATTACATCGCTATTGACTATATTCCCTATTTAAGTGACAATGGGTTTACAGATTCCTTCCAGTCTTTCTTTTGTGTTGTTCACCTTTCCTTTTCTTTCTCACTTCTTCCCTCACTTTCCTTATATAGTATCTCAATTGGCCATTAAAGCTCAGTGAAGGCACTGGGACGTTTAATCCATTTTACAGACCAGGAAACTGAGGCCAATTTCAGTTGACTGTGGAACTTGACTCTGCGCACAAGGAGCCCTCAGAGCCATGCTCTCTGTCCTTCCTAAGGGGCAGCTGCGGGGAAAATAGAACAAACCTTCTCATTGGGCTTCCAAGTCTCTTTCTCAAGCATTTCTTCATTGTGAATGTTCCACATTCTTTCTTCTCCCCAGTCCTCTGCCCCCATTCTTTACTGATCCCCTTCTCCAGAGAGGTGGAAGGCTTCACACTCACCACCAAGGCATGCTCTGTCTTGGGGCAGGGCAGCGCAGGCTTGCTTTTGGGTCAAGGCAAGAGTGGGAGTCACTGCCTCTGAAGTGTGAAGGCTGCCTGGGCGAGTCCAGTTAGCACTAAGAGCTTGTCTGAATCAATTTGGGCAGTCCGGTACCCTGCAGTGTGGCACCTTTCCACTGAAGTAGCACTGCCCCTCAACCTCCTCCTCAAGGCTGTGGGTCCTTGCCCCTCTGCCAGGGCATCTTGCAATGCCCCTTGATCCCTGACCTCACCCACCTGCATCTTAGAGCCACTAAAGAACCTCTCTCTCTCTCTTCGTGTGCGGAAGACCCCTGCCCTTTGGTCTCCTCAAAGCTGTGAATCTCTGGCCAGAGGCCCAGTCTGGTTCTCAGCAACCCCATGCCTGAGATGCTCCCAGAGCTAGGGGAAATGATGTTCTAGGGATCCCATGGGAGTAGCTAGGCAGCTGGCCATGCCTCCCCCAGGTGTCAATCTTCCTGGAGCCCCCATGGAGGGGCTAAGCAGGCCCAGCCATGCCTCCCCGGAGGCTGCAATGTTCCAGGGGCCCCATGGGAGTGGCTAGGCAGGCTGGCCTCCCATCCCTAGGGCCCCTCAGGAGTGGCTATGGGGGCCTGTGATGGACCCAGAACCTTCGGGAGGCACCTAGTACTATCCATCCCATCTTCCTGGCCCTGGTACCTTGTGGGCAGTGTCTGGCAATGGATCTGGACCCTCAGGAGCAGGCCTTGGTGCTGCCCTCCCTGCCTGTGTATACAAATTAACCTCCATCTTTGTTGGGTTGATTTGCATACTCACTCTGATTGGCTGTGGGCATAGTGGAGGTAAGGTCAATTTACATGTTTCTCTATTATTAGGTAAGATAGGTTATATAAGATAGGATTGCTTAAATGGGGGGGAAGCCTTTTTCAGGAAGAGGAGATGCTCTTGGCAGACAAAAATACATAACCATATATCTGACCTGATAGCCAGCCATATGCACTATACTGCCAGAACTGCTTTCTTACACTTTACACCAAACAGCTGTTGCCCTTAAAACCTCTCCTCAGCCCCCACCTTAGGTTCTGCCTTCACAGTTCATCCAGATTAGGTTCTGATTGGCAGGTTTCTATGCCAGTCAGCGTCAAAAGGTCTGCATCCTCGGCAGCCATTGGCTCCTCACAGTTCAATTAGATTTGGTTCTGAATAGTTGGTTTCTATGCCAGTCAGTGTCAAAAGTTCTGCCTCCTAGGCAGCCATTGGCTCCTCACAGTTCAATCAGATTTGGTTCTAAATAGTTGGTTTCTGTGCCAGTCAGCATCTCCAGGCCTATCTCCAGGTCTGATCAGAGGCGAGGCTGATCAGCAGGCCCCTCCCCTCCATGAAGGCCTGGAGAGAAAGAGGGGTGAGGTGGCTAGCAAGCCTGGAGAGAGAGAGGCAAGTGCTGATCAACAGCTGCTATGGAGGCTGCAAATCAGAGCCTGCTTCTCTCTCTGGGCCTCTCTCTGGGCCTGATCTGCAGTCCCCTTGTCAGTCAGTCCTAGGTCACCATGCCCGCAGCAGTGGCAGTCAGTGCTGGGTCACCACAGCAACCCAGCATTGACTGCAGGACTTACTTCCAGTGGTCAATCGAGCCTTCAGTCATTATGGACCCTGGGTTTTTACATATTAGGATTAGTCTGTAGTTTCTTATACACTACAATATTATTATCATTGTTATTATTAATTTATTAGATTTAGGCATCAACCTTATAGGTATTCCTTAAAATTTTAGAAGATCACCTTCATTTATTATTTTCTGGAACAACTTATGAAACATTGAGATTATTTGATTTTTAAAAGTTTGCAGAATTCCCCTGTGCTATCACCTGGGGCTAATGTTTCTATATGGAATAATACGTTGAAAGGTTTCTCCATCTTTTGCCACCCTAGAGAATAGTCTGTTTAAACTTTCTATATTAAATGCTATCTGTTTTGAGAATTACATTTCAGAGAGAAGAAAATACTTCAGAGTTTTCCAATGTTTTTACATTGATTTTTACAAAGTAGTCCACTTATGATTTATTTTAATCTTTGCAATGGTTATTTCACTCTGGGCTTTCCATATTTTGCATGTTTGTGCTTTGCCTTTTTTTTGTTTTTAACTAGGTGAGCTATTGGTATATCTATTCTAATTTTTCTACAGAACAAGTGCATTTGATTCATTTACTAGTTCTACTCTTTTTATTGTTTTCTACCACATTAATTTGTTTTTTCCTATCGTTATTATTTTCTTTCCTGTGTGTCTTTTGGTTTACTTTATGAGTTTTTTTTAATATTTTTGAATGAGGAGTTAAACATTTATTTTATTTTTCATTAATTCAAGTATTTAAGACCATGAATTATCCCCAGATTATTGCTTTAATTATAACTCATAAAGTCTGATGCTCATATTTTTCATCAAAATTTATTGTTTTTGCTAATTTTGCAATTTCAGTTTATATGTCTACTTTTATCCAATAGTATTTCAACAGAAATTTGTTGTTATTTAATTTCTAAGTAGAAAGACTTTTTTATTTTCTTTAATTTAATAAATCTTTATTGTTCAGATTACTACAATTGTTTCTCTTTTTTCACCCTATAGCTCTCCTCTACCTGGTTCTCACCCCTCCCTCTATTCCTACCTCCCCGCCCTCCCACCATGTCTTCATCGATAGGTGTACGGTGTTTGTCTAGTATCTCCCTGCACCCCGCCTCACCCCTTTCTCCCTGAGAATTGTCAGTCCACTCTCTTTCTATGCCTCTGATTCTATTATATTCACCAGTTTATTCTCTTCATCAGATTTTTAATTCACTTGATTTTTAGATTCACTTGTTGATAGATATGTATTTGTTATTCATAATTTTTATCTTCACCTTTTTCTTCTTCTTCCTCTTCTTAAAGAGTACCTTTCAGCATTTCATATAATACTGGTTTGGTGTTGATGAACTCCTTTAGTTTTTTCTTGTCTGTGAAGCTCTTTATCTGCCCTTCAATTCTGAATGATAACTTTGCTGGGTAGAGTAATCTTGGTTGTAGGTCCTTGCTATTCATCACTTTAAATATTTTTTGCCACTCCTGCCTGGCCTGCATAGTTTCTGTTGAGAAATCAGCTGACAATCGTATGGGTGCTCCCTTGTAAGTAATTAACTGTTTTTCTCTTGCTGCTTTTAATATTCTCTCTTTGACTTTTGCTCTTGGTATTTTAATTATGATGTGTCTTGGTGTGGTCCTCTTTGGATTCCTTTTATTTAGGGTTCTGTGCCCTTCCTGGACTTGTAAGTCTATTTCTTTCACCAGGTGGGGAAAGTTTTCAGTCATTATTTCTTCAAATAGGTTTTCAGTATCTTGCTCTCACTCTTCTTCTGGCCCCCACATAATTCTGATGTTGGTATGCTTGAAGTTATCTCCGAGGCTCCTAACACTATCTTCCAATTTTTGGATTCTTTTTTCTTTTTGCTTTTTCAGTTGAGTATTTTCTGCTTCTTTATATTTCAAATCTTTGACTTGATTCTTGTGTTCCTCTAGTCTGCTGTTAGGTTTCTGTATAATATTTTTTATTTCAGTCAGTGTATGTTTAATTTCTAGTTGGTCTTTTTTCATCTCCTCTTGGGTCTCACTAAATTTATCCATCTTTTCTAGGAAATTCTTGGTTTTGAACTCTACATCCAGTCATTTGTTTTCCTCCATTTGTTTCATTTGTGATCTGTTCCTTTGTCTCCACATTTTCACTGCTTCCCTGAGTTGGTAGAGTAGCTTTGTGTGCTAGATGTCCTATATGGCCCAGTAGCTCCATCTCCCCAGTTACCTGAGGTGGACTATCTTGGCACACCCCTTTGTGGACTGTGTGTACAGCCTTGTTGCAGTTAAGTCTTAATTGTTGTTGGTATCACTAGAGGGAATTGACCTCCAAGCCAATTGTTTGTGAGGATCAGTTGTGTCTATGCCTGGAGAACTTCTGTGCTGGAGACAGCCTTATGATACAAGCAAGACTTGCAAGATTGCAAAAGCCTCTGTGTTCAGCTTAGATGGGGTGGAGTCTCAGGGCTGAGCAGACAGCCTTGGCTTCCCATCAGCCCTGCCCTATATGGCCTCTGGGTCTCAGTGTCCCTCAGTAATTGCTGCAGCCCTCTCTGCATGCACTCGCACTCATGAGCCTCCAGACCTCTGCCTTTCACAGTTCCCCTAAGTTTCTGTGTGCTCCAGGAACATGTATGATTCTGTGTCCCCAGGGTCTCACCCAAAACTGGGGTTCAGTACAGTCAGAAGTGGAGTTTAGTGCAATTGGAAGGTTCCCTCTTCCTCCTGCTAGAGAAAACCAGTGGCACAATCAGCATTCAGTCCTTTCTGAGCGCACTGGCACACGCTCCTCCAGACCTCTGCCTCTCGCGACTCCCCTGAGTTTCCGTGCACTCCTCCATTTTTCTGACAGTCCAGACTCCCCCAGTATGAGTCTTTCCCAGAACTGGGGTTCAGTACAGTCAGAACTGGTGTTCAGTGCAGTTGAGAGTTTCTGTCTCCCTCCCACCAGAGGAAGCCAGTCAGGCACTCCATCTCCTACCCTCTGATCATCCTCTCCACATGTGCAATGTCTCCATATCTCAGCTTTTTGTAGCTCCTCTGAGTCTCCATGAGCCTTCCTCTTTCCTTCTAGTTGTAGAATTTCCATTCAGCCAGCTTTCCTGTGGTTCTGGATGATGTCCGTTTTGTCTTTTATCTGTAGTTTTGAAATTGTTGTGTAAGGCAGTAGTTTAGGTGTTCACCTATGCTGCCATTTTGGTTTCTCCCCAGAAAGCCATTTTTTTTTAATTTTGTTATTAATTTCTGTTTTACAGGACTTGCTAAAACTTTCTTTGTGACCCAATATGTGATCATTTTTTTTGAACATTACTTATGCTTTAAAAATAGGTTATATTCTCTATATGATCAAGGTTTGATATTTGCTATACAGCCATAATACCTTCTTTATTGATTGCTGATTGTTGATTAGATCTTTATACCCTTATTTATTATATTGTTTCAATTTTTTTGGAATATCTTTGTCAGTCCCTTTATTCTTAACCTTTCTGAACTGCTTTATTGAAAGTGTATCTCTTATGTATCTCATAGAATTGATTTTTGCTGTGAGTCAATTTGAACATATTTTAATGAGTTTGCAATATATCAATAAACTTATTAATACATTATAATAATATGACATATATATTTTATTAATATGACTGATATGTTTGCTCTCAATTCATATTTTGTGTGAAATTGTGTGTACTGTTTTTTGTCCTCATTTTATATTTCTTTTGATATTTAAAAAGGTTGTTATTTTCATTGTAGTTACCTTTTTACTAATACCTTTTGTAATGCCATTACAGTGGTACCTCGAGATACGAGTTTAATTCGTTCTGTAATCTTGAGGTGTGGTAAACTGGTGGATCATGTGCAGCCGGCCAATCCGCACGATTACTCCATCTCAAATGTTGCTCGTTTTTCAAAGCAAAAATTGCTCGCTCCACGGCTCCTATCTCAAAAATCTCATATGTTAGGGCACTCGTATCTCGAGGTACCACTGTACTTCCTTTTTTCTTATTTAGCCTCTACTTATTGGTTTTTCTGCTTTAAATGATGTTGTTTACTCTCACTTATTGTCTATGCAACAATGTTTTGTTCCAGTATTGTCATGACATACCACAGTTATACTGTCCCTCCACTCTTGTCCCCAACCTTGTTTCAGGTACAGATTTACATTGAAATACATTCAAAAGTCATTTTGCCAAAGTTTGCAATCCTTGTCCTATCTTGGTTGAATAATGTTCACCCTCAAGTAGATCCCTCACAGAAGAAGAGTGAATATTCTTTGAATTTTTGCACACAGAAAACTGCTTCTCACAGTCTTGATCCATACAAATGAGCTATTCTACAATAAAAAAATATTCAAATCACACTTCCTATAATTTCTCAAAAATGCAACTCCATTGTTTCCTCATTTTATATAAGTGTGATGCTTACTTGATTTTCTTTCTTATGTAAGTGATTTTGTCTATTTTGCCTAGAGACCTAGAGAATTGTTTTCTTTAAAGTTTAATATTTTTCTAACACATGTCTTGTACTTCATCATTGCAGGTTTATTTTGAAAATTCTGCGCCCTTTAAAGATTCAGGTGCAAATCTTCATTTTTAGAATATTTTTAATTATAGTTTAAAGTACTAATAATTTTTTTATTTTAAAACTAGTCTTTTTTAGACTCTTCTGAACCTATATTCCTTCAATTATTTTCTCTCTGATCCTTTTTGCTTCATTCCTTACTTAATTTTCACCCTCTTGGCTCTTTTTCTGACTGTTCTCGATATCTCTTATATTTTCAGTCAAATATATTATTCTATGAGTATCTTGTAATGTAGTTTTTATTTTTAAGATGATTTTGCCTTTTTCTTCCATTTTTTTGTTTGTTTGTTCGTTTGTTTTTTTTTAATTTTTATTAATTTTTATACATATCTCCCCATTTCCCCCCCTCC
>JAAGEH010000022.1:14722039-14781582 GCA_011751065.1 Lasiurus cinereus
TACATATCTCCCCATTTCCCCCCCTCCCTCCCAGCCATACCCCAAACCCCCAGTGTCTATGTTCATTGGTTATGTTTATATGCATGCATACAAGTCCTTTGATTGATCTCTTATCTACCTCACCTAACTTTAATCTTCCCGCTGTAATTTCACAGTCTGTTTGAAGCTTTACTGTCTCTGTATCTATCCTTTTGTTCATCAGTTTATAATGTTCTTTATTATCCACAAATGAGTGAGATCATGTGATGCTTCTCCTTCATTGACTGGCTTATTTTTTTTCTTAAGTTGATTCAACTCTTATTTCACTCTTTTTTTTTATTTATTTCTGTTCTAAACTTTGGAACTCCTGAGGTAAATTTTTGTTTCATATTTTCAAATGCTTGTCTTGAGATTTTTTATTCAGCTTAGGTGTTAAGATTGTCTTTTGTTTCATGTTTGATGTTGATAGGAGCATTTGCATCTGCTAAGTTGTGTGGATTCTCATATTTTGTTTTTCTAGTGGCCTTGTACAAATATTATCTGCCATTTTCTATTCATTTTAAGTGTTTATATATACAGTTATATGTAGGCACAATTATGGCTGACAAAGGGTGGCTGACAATATTTCTTAGTTCAAGAGCACCCTCTTCTGTTGGTATAAAAAAATGTAGTTTCTTTCCTTGATGGCACTTTGTGGGGAAGGATTGATATGTCTTCTGATCTGGGGGATTAACTTTTGTTTTGAGGAACACTCTCACTTCCTTGTTTCCCTTTACTAACCAGCTTCCCAAAGCACACCTGCCCTGTGGTATCCTCTCCTCTAGAGATGGAGCCTTTCTCACACTGCCAGTCACTGTTCCATACACTGTCAAGCCCTCCCATTCAATTCCCCAGAAACCAGTCTTTTCAGCTACCTCCTCTCAGTCTTGTTCTCATTATTTTTCAATCAAGTGATAACTTCTCTTTCTGGGGTTATTTTATCTGTGGCTCTTCCATTAGCAAGGCCTCCAGACCCCTCTCATCTTTTCCATGTCTTCTACCTGATTTTTTGTTCCAGCATGATGTGGTCTGGAGTTGACCCTGGTGGCAGTTTACTCTTCTCTTGTAATGTAAGTTGAATCTTGGAGTATTACTTATATATATATATATGTGTGTGTGTGTGTGTGTGTGTGTGTGTGTGTGTGTGTGTGTACATATATATGAAAGAGAGATAGAAAAAGAGAGAGAAAGAAACTGGAAGTCTTTATTGACTAAAGGAATTCTTAAAACTGTTTTGACATAAGAAAACTAACTTTTAGGATTATTAAAGAACCTTTAATAGAGTCAGTCCCTTGGCTTCCAGGCCAGTTTTACCACTAATACCATATGTGGCCTTAGACAAGTCATTTAACTTGTCTGGAAGCCATTTTTCTCTTATTAGAAGAATGACATTAAGTGGCTTCCCATTGGCATTTAATAAGCTTTAGATTCCTCCATTTCTCTTACCATCTTGACTCCCTTCCTCATTTTATGCACACAAATGACATTAACTTACATCTTAAAACTCAGGCCTAAATATTACAAAGAAAACTAGTCCTATGTTAACTGAATCTTGTAAAAATGTAAATATAAATTTGCTAATTTAAAGACAATTGAGGTTTCTGTTATTCAATTTCCAGGCCTTTCAAGGATGAGGGCTCAGTTGGGAGGTGCCACGTTTCTGTGTTGGGTTTCTTTATAAGGTCTGGATATTCTCTTTCAAACACACACAGTCTAGGAAGAAGCCACTGCCATGACATCCTTTCATCTTCTCCATTCTTTCCTTGGGCTCAAGATCCTATCTTGAATACAACTACCACTCTATGAAATACCTCCATTCCTAGAGAAGATCATAATTTTAAATAAACCAAAATAGGGGAGGAACAGGGGAACTGCAAGAGTAAATATGAAAACATACACGATCATCATAATGATTCTTGCTCAATAATGTTGAATTTATATTTTGTTCTCAGTTTTCATGTGGCCAAAATAATGATCCATACCCCATAATCATTGTGGCTAAAGAGACAGCATCACAGATTATCTCATAGGGGCCATCCAGAGGTTATGTTGGGTATGCCCTTAACCTCGCATTCAAATAGCCCTCACCCATTGTAAAGAGATGCAAGCATTAAGTGGGTAGAGAGATCTTCCTATCCTTCAAGTTGTCAAGGTCAGGAAATGAATCTGCCCCTTTATCACCTTCTCATGTGTTCCAACCAGTCTAACATTTAGGAAGCCAAGTGGAGATAGACTTCCTTTGCCAGTGTCTAATTTCCAGTCTTACCTATTCTAACTATATCCAGCTGTCACCTGTCCGCTTTTTATCTCTCTGCATCTGTGTCCAGAACACTGGCTGCAGTGATGACAATAATAGCAGGTCAACACAAACACATGTACATGCACAAATGCATGTACATCCATGCACATGCGTGTACACAGTATTCAGACATGCACACACACAAAAAAAAACACATACCACATGAGCACCAACATACTTAGGTAGAGAACAGAGGAAGACATGTTGAACTGGAACAAATCCTTAGAGAAAGAATTTGGAATCCAGAGGCCAGAAAGAACAAATACATATAGCCCCCTGAGGACTCCAAAATATTGCAAAGCTTCCTTATCTCCCCTTATTGTTTCTACCTCTACCAATCCAGTTTCATTCCAGAGGTCAAAAAGCCTCTTTTAATCTCACTGTCCAACTCACTCGGGCCAATCATTTCTCATAGAAAAGCAGGATAAAATTTAAATATAAATCTGACCCTTATTGTCCTGCTCAGAATCATTCATTGGTTTCTCATATCTAAGCTCAGCTAAGCTAAGCATGTCAGTAAATAGCTCCTTTGCCAAGTGGAATGGGCCAAGTGTGATAAGAAGTTAGAGAAGGAACTCATTGAAAGGGGAAATTTCTTCCAGTGAGAGATCCAGAAAGCTTTCACAGAAAAGATGATATTTAACAAAGCCTTAAAGAAGACATAGTGATATAAAGGCCTTTGAGAACAACTTTCTAGGAACTTATCCAGAAAACAATGAAGGATTAAATTATTCTGTAACAAAGCATGTATGTAGGGAATTAGTACAAGATTTTTGGCCTTTAGGGAGGTGGGAGGGACCCAGTGTGGAAGCATTTGGAATGTCAAGCTTCTGGTGACCATGAACCATCTTTTTAGGCTCAGCTCTTCACTAATGACTCTAGGTTTGGTATCCAGAGTAGTCATGGTATACCATAAACCTGATTCATAGCTTTTAGTACATGCTTTTGTTGAATTAGAAGAAGATAAAAATGATAAAAATTATTCCATCTTTGACAGTAGTATGGTAAATGTGCTTCATCTCAGCTCAGAATCAGCAATTCTGATACTTCATGGGGCCCCAAAGTAATTCCTGCCCTGAAGAAATACTAACTGGCTAGCTGCAGATAGGTATGCTAATTTCCATGCAACATGGGAACAGCATGAAAGTCCCTATGGAAAGAATAATATGTGCCAAGAACCAATTCCAGCATGTAATAATTACAAGAGTTCCACCAAAGGTTAATGGGAGTTGGGAGGCTCAATAAGGGTGAGACACATATGTAGTTTACCTGTTGGAAATGGCTAAAAGGGACTTTCCCCAAACCTGAATAGGATTATTTGCTGCAAAACAGCTCAGGGCATTTTATTGCCTCCTGTTGGCCAAACAGCTGAAGGCTATTCCCCAAACTGATAATGCTTCTGTACCCTTTGATACCTTACTCTTTAAGTGTATAGTTCCACCTTGCCATGGGACAGGTTGTGTGAATAAACGCACAGGTCCTTGGTCAAGGAAGAGTCTTCAGTTCCCTTTAGCTGAAGCTCCTCTGACCCGCCCCCCGCCCCCCGCCCCCCAATGCCTTTCAAAACTATATTTCATCTTTGGACTCCTTAATCATCCACACACAGCCCCTTTCTCCAGAATGCTGAAGCCTTTATAAGGCTGGGAAAAGAGCCCCAACATTTATGGTGGCTCTAACGAGAGACACCAACAAATATGGGCAATGTAAAGTATTGTAAGCCAGTCTGAAAATGGCCACCTGGCAAAAAGCATTTAAATCCATTCATTACTTCGACGTTAATTTGAACTAGAGCTACTGCTAGTTTAAATAGAGTATGCCACCTAGTATAGAATAATGGTCAATATCATCAATTCAAGTACTAGGGAGAAATGGCAGAATTAAGACTCAAAGCCAAATCTTCCTGTGCAAACATGACAGTTAAGTCACTTGTCCAAGTCTCTGTGTCCTTATCTGTTAAATGGACAAATGGTAGCTCTTCAAAGTTACTTTGAGGATTAAAAGTGAGAGCTCTTAGCATTATCCCTGGCAATAGATGGAGATCAGTAAATATTTAGTGATTTTTTAGTAATTTAATATTTAATAAATGTTGGTAAAGGAAAAGGAACTCCCATAAACAATAGTCAACTGATATCTGACATTAAAGCAAAGTCAGTAAAATGGAGCAACAATAGCCTCTTCAATAAATGGGCATCCATGCCCAAAAATAAAAATAAAAATAAATAAAAAACAGATTTTACACTCTTTAAAAAAATTAACTCAAAATGTATCATAGACCTAAAAGTAAAATACAAAACTATAAAACTAAAAGATAATATAAGAGATAGCCAAAATGACCTTGTACATAGTGATGGCACAACACCAAAAGCACAGACCATAAAAAATACCTGATAATCTGGAATTCATTAAAATTAAAGTTTTAATGATATCGTGAAAGACAATATCAATATAATTAGAAGAAATATTTACAACAGACCCATCTGATAAAAAATTGTTATCCAAAATACACAACTCTTCAAGTAAATAATATGAAATCAATAAATTTGATTTTTAAAAATGAGCCAAAGACCTTAACAAATACCTCAACAAAGAAGATACACATATGGCAAATAAACATATGAAAAGATGTTCAACATCGTATGTCACCAGTGAAATGCAAATTAAAACAACAGGGAGATACACATGTATAAGAATGGCCAAAATCCAAAATACTGACACCAAATGCTGATGAAGATGTGGGACAACAAGGACTCTCACACATTACTAGTGGAAATGCAAAATGGTACTGCCACTTTGGAAGACAGTTTGGCAATATATACAAAAATAAACATACTCTTACCAGACATTTCAGCAATCACTCTCCTTGGTATTCAAGTTGAAAACATGTCCACACAAAAAACCTATAATATGTTATAGTTTACTAGAAACAGGTTTTATTTATAATTGCCAAAACTTTAAAGTAACCAAGAGGTCCTTCAGTAGGTGAGTGAGTAAATGAACAGTAATATATCCTGACAATGAAATATTATTCAGCGCTAAAAAGAAATATGCTATGGAGCCATGAAAAGACATAGAGGAAACTTAAATGTCAATTACTAAATGGAAAAAAAAACTAATCTGAAAAGGCTACATACTATATATATGTATGTCCAACATATATGGCATTCTAGAAAAGACAAAACTATGGAAACAATAAAAATAACAGTCATTGCCAAGCATGGGAGTGGAGAGATGAATAGGCAGAACACAGAGAAAAATTATTTTAGCATTCTTAAGGAAGAGTCAGATTATTACAATTGTTCCTCTTTTTTTCCCCCATACCACCCTTCCACCTGGCTCCAGTCCTATCCTCTGCCCCTGTACCCCCCTATTGTCCTCATCCACAGGTGTATGATTTTTGTCCAGTCTCTTCCTGCTCCCCTTCACCCCATTCCCCTGAGAATAGTCAGTCCACTTCCTTTCTATGCCCTGATTCTATTATATTCACCAGTTTTTTCTATTCATCTGATTTTTTATTCACTTGATTTTTAGATTCACTTGATGATAGATATGTATTTGTTATTCATAATTTTTATCTTTACCTTTTTCTCCTTCCTTTTCTTAAAGAGTACTTTTCAGCATTTCATAGAATACTGGTTTGGTGTTAATGAACTACTTTAGCTTTTTCTTATCTGTGAAGCTCTTTATCTGTCCTTCAATTCTGAATGATAGCTTTGCTGGGTAGTGTAATCTTGATAGTCAGTTCTTGCTATTCATCACTCAGAATATTTCTTGCCACTCTTGTCTGGCCTGCATAGTTTCTGTTAAGAAATCAACTGACAGTCATCTGGGTGCTCCCTTGTAGGTAATTAACTGTTTTTCTCTTGCTGCTTTTAATATTCTCTCTTTGTCTTTTGCTCTTGGTATTTTAATTTTGATGTATCTTGGTGTGGTCCTCTTTGGATTCCTTTTGTTTGGGGTTCTGTGCGTTTCCTGGACTTGTTAGTCTATTTCTTTTACCAGGTGGAGGAAGTTTTCAGTCATTATTTCTTCAAATAGGTTTTCAATATCTTGCTCTCTCTCTTCTTCTGGCACCCCCATAATTCTGATGTTGGTACGTTTGAAGTTATCCCAGAGGGTCCTTATACTATCTTCCAATTTTCAGATTCTTTTTTTGCTTTTCCAATTGAGTGTTTTCTGCTTCTTTGTATTTCAAATCTTTGTCTTGATTTTTGCCTTTCTCTAGTCTGCTGTTAGGTCTCTGTATATTTTTTATTTCAGTCAGTGGATGTTTAATTTCTAGTTGGTACTTTTTCATCTCCTTAAGGATCTCACTAAATTTATCCATCTTTTCTAAGAAATTCTTGAAAAACCTTATAACCATGGTTTTGAACTCTATATCCAGTCATACATTTTCCTCCATTTCTTTTGCTTGTGATCTGTTCCTTTGTCTCTGCATTTTCACTGCTTCCCTGAGTTGGTAGAGTAGCTTTATGTGCTAGGTGTCTTTTATGGTCCAGTAGCTCCACCTCCCCAATTACCTGAGGTGGACTCTCTTGGTGCACCCTTTTGTGGACTGTGTGTACAGTCTTTTTGTAGTTAAGTCTTAATTGTTGTTGGTATCACTGAGGGGAATTGACCTCCAAGCCAATTGGTTGTAAGGATCAGCTGTGTCAATGCCAGGAAAACTTCTGTGCTGAATTCTGCCTTAAGACTTGCAAGATTGCAAAAGCCTCTGTGCTAGGCTTGGATGGGGCGGAGTTTCAGGGTTGTGCAGACAGCTTTGGCTTCCTGTCAGCTCCTGGTCTCAGTGTCTCTTGGTAATCGCTGCAGGCCCTCTTTGTGCGCAGGTTTGCGCATGCCTCCAGATCTCTGCCTTTCCAGCTCCTCTGAGTTTCCATGCACTCCGGGGATCCATATGAGTCTGGACCCCCGGGGTTTCGCCTGAAAATGGGGTTCAGTGCAGTCCAACATAGATTTCAGTGCAGTTGGGAGGTTCTGTCTTCCTCCCACTAGAGAAAGCCAGCAGCACAATCAGTGGTCAGCTCTCTGTGTGTGCACTTTCGCACACACCTCCAGACCTGTCTTTTGCAGCTCCCCTAAGTTTCCCTGCACTCCTCCCTTTTCACAACAGTCAGACTTCCCAGTATGAGTCTTGCCTGGAACTGGGGTTCAGTGCAATCAGAAGTGGGGGTCAGTGCAGTTGGGAGTTTCCGTCTCCCTCCCACTAGTGGAAGCCACTAGCCATGTCCCAGGCACTCTGCCCTGGCACTCTGCCCTGTCCTCTCCACAGTTAAATCTCCATACCTCAGCTTTTTGAAGCTCCTCTGAGTCTCCATGAGCCCCTCTCTTTCCCTCTATTTGTAGAATTTTCACTCAACTAGCTTTCCTATGGTTCTGGATAATGTCCATTCTGTCTTATAGTTGTAGTTTTGAAATTGTTGTGTGAGGCAGCAGTTTAGGTGTTCACCTATGCCACCATCTTGGTTTTTCTCAAAACATAGAGAATTTTTTAAAGCAGTAAGAATACTCGTTATATCATGATTATAACCATATGCAAAAATACTTTGTCCAAACCCATAAAATATACAATACCAAAAGTGAACGAACACTAAGGTGAACTGTGGACTTATGGAGATTATTGCAGGTTTATCTTCAATTAAAAAAAAAAGTGCCATTCCAAGGAGTGATGTTGATAATGGGAGAGGCTATACTTGAGAGAGGGCAGGAAGTATGGGAAATCTCTATACCTATTACTTTTGTTGTAAATCTAAAACTTCTCTGAAAAATTGTCTTAATGTTTTTTAAATGCCGGAAAAAAAGGAAAGTAATGAAAAGGAGAGAAGAATGGAGAGGTGAGGAAAGGGAAGGGAAGGGAAGGGAAGGGAAGGGAAGGGAAGGAAAGGAAAGGGAAGAGAAGGGAAGGGAAGGAGGCGATATGGAGGATACTATTCTGTATGGCTCATTATCCCCTTTAGGGATGAGAATAGCTATTTAGAAGGAAAACCCACAAAAACTATTGAAAATCCCTCAGCAAACACAGTTTTGGTGGAACTGGAGAGCATGGTGGGATCTTGCTAAAATGAATTGGAACTATGAGGAAAGACTTCTATGTCATGGTCCAGACTCAACATTACAGTTTTAGGCAAGTCACATTTCTCCAGTACTCAGGCTATTTAACTTTAGAATCACCTTGAACTGATTGTCCTTTGAGTTCCTTTAGCCCTCGTTCTCTGAGGTTATGAAATAGAAGTTGACTATAACTAAAGGCCCTGGAAACTCAATATATGTGGCTCTTGAGAAAGTTTGGTTAAAGTTCTGTAGCTGAAGCAGGAGATTCAGCTCAAAAACCTTGATGGACATTTTTCAGTTAAAGACTCCTAAAAATGTTTTTTCTTCTTCCTTACATTTTCAAAACTTCCCAGAGATGCCCAGAAAGCAGCTCAATGTTTTTTCATAGACTTAGAAAATACAGTCCTGCTCTTTTTCCCTGGGTCCTGAAAAGCTTCCCATTTGGAACTCTTATCTTCAGAACTTTGCATGGGAGGGGAACTGGTGATTCACAATAGCACTCAATGTGATTTAGACTCATAAATCAAGAGATTGTCTGGAGTAAATTGCACAGCGCCTTAGGCCAGACGCAGCAACCCCATGTTTAAACAATCTGCTCTAATCCCCTTGGCTAACAGGCTCTCTGGCTCCAGGGAATGGCAGGCAGGACTGCCTCATCTGCAAGTCCTAACACTATCCATGATTTCAGCCTGTTTTTAGTGGGGCTTTGGGAGACCATTCTCTCAACTAACTCCATTTCAAACAATTTCCCTTCCCCAGTCTAAGGAGAAACAAAGCCAGCTCTGGCATGTAAGATAATATTCTCAAATATGTAAAAATCAACTAAAGCAAATACCCTAGGTTCCCTGCTCCCACCTAGGACCTGTCATTCACAACTGGAGGATCTCTGTGGCCCCAGCTAAATGAATCCCTAGTACTTTGACTCAGAATTACTCCTCAAATACAAGGCAGCAATCGGGGGCCTGTTTCCCAGGCATGAAATTGACACCTATTGAGCTGTATTAAGTCCAATTTACCTACGGGGGCATATGTGGTGAACCCAGACCATCCCTTCGCAAGGAGGAGAGTTTAATATTTCCCTAGGAGAGCTATCTTGTGGCACCCGGACACTAATGCTCTTTTTAAAACTGCTTAGCAAATGCTGGCTACTCAAGAAGTCATGTGGCTTCTCAGATCTCCAGGATCAAGCATCCGTGTCTCATTTATACTTCCTGGAAAGTGTCAGGAGCTAATTTCAAATGGGAAGCTGGTGGGGAAAGAGAGATGCCAAAGGAGGACAATATGACTTCATTCTCCTAGCCTGAGCCCTTGGGGGGCACTCAGCATGAGGGTGCATTGCAGGAAATCATGCTTGTGGGTTTTGGTTTCTTTCTAATTGGGTGCTTCATCTGCTACTTCTTCTGGGCACAGACCTCTCTGTGATGACTGTTGCAACCCTTGGAGGAGCAAACTTGGTAAGCAAGGCCTTTTAGGATCCCCTTCTCCTCACTGTGCCAGCGCTAAATCCTTTTTTTGCCCAGTTTCACACTGACTTAATGATGAACTTCCCCTTAAAATGAAATGCTATCATCACCAAACTGAGAAGAAATGAAGGTTTATGTAGCTTGGTCTGCTAACAAGGAATAAGCATGGGATGGCTGCCTTCAACAGCTGAATTCAGAACTGTCACAAGGTTCAAAGATCTAATCATGTGCTTGACACTGGGGTATAGGAGCATGGCCAAGGAAGGTATCTTAGTATGTCTGGCTATATAACAAAATACCACAGACTGGATGGCTTATAAACAAGAAAATCTATTTTTCACACTTCTGGAAGCTGGAAGTCCTAGATCAGGGCACTAGCATAGTCAGGTTTTGGTGAAGGTCTTTTTCTGGGTTGCAAACTGTCAACTTCTCATTGTTGCCTCACATGGTAGCAGCGGCAAGGGAGTTCTCAGGGGGGCTCTTTTATAAGGAGCATTGATCTCATTCATGAGGACTCCACCTTCATGACCTAATCACTTCCCAAAGCCAGAACTCTTCACATTATCACATTGGGTATGACAACTTCAACATAAGAAAATTAGCAGGACACAAACATTCACTATCGATTGGGGGAAATGGAAGATACGAGATTTGGGTCCAATGTAGGAAATACAGTTATCAAGCACACCAAAAGGCCAGACATTTTATACACAGAGTTATTTAGTCCTTGTAATAAATCTGTGAAGCAGGGATTAGGATATATCATGAAACGGGCTAAAATGAGTTAAGAGAGTTGCCCAAAGTCACACCTAATGGGAAACAGACACAAGCCCTAGGTCCAAGGCAGTTTGTCTCAAAGTGCATGCTCTTCTCATGATACCAATGAAGCTACCCCCGGGAAAACCGGAGTGAGAAGGTTAGTTCTCAGCCCTCTATAGCAGGTTATATGGTATAAAATGTAAAAGAAAGTTTTAGATTGTATAGCAGAATAAATCAGAGGGTCTCAACCAGGGATCATTTTACTGCCCGCCAGGTAATATTTAGCAATGTCCGGGGATACTTTCAATTGTCACAACTGGAGGGTGCAACTGGCAGGTAGTAAAATTAAGCCAGAAATCCTGATAATGCCCAGGAAAGCTCCTGCAATAAAGAATCATCTAGACTAAAATATCAATAGTGCTGAGGTTGAGAAATTCTAGACTAAGTGATCTTAAGGTCTCTTCCAAATCCAGAACTAAATTAGGAGCTTTAATCTTTCCCTCTAGCTGCATATATGGGATTCAGTTCTATAATCCAATGTTTCTCAAGGCACAGCCAGAAAGGGGACAAGGAGATCCATACCCATATCATTAGACCCTTTTAAAACCCTACATTTCCAGCATACCAAAGACTCCAAAGAAATTACCTAAATAGTGCTCTACCTCCCAAAGACTTGCCAGTAAGTATTCTCACCATGAATCTGCACCCCAGGAAACCCAGCTAGTTCAATATTCATATGGGCCCTAGGGACTGGGATGGACAGAGAATTTCAGAAAACTCAAGAAGAGAGGGTGGAAATTCATCAGTTCAGTGAAAATCATTTCAATGAATGCCCAATCAGTAAAAACTCATTCCCTGAAGGGCCAATTTGCTAAGAGCGAATTCCCAGGAAGCCAGTTCTTAACTGGGAATTTTTTTTCCAGCTAATTGTTATTTCTTTTGGATGGCTTTGAAATTGGAATTACATTTTAAATTATGAATTAATGTCACCTAAAAGTCTATTTATTTTGAGTACTGCTTTAAGTTCATTTATTTTCATTTTTATTTAAAGTTAATTAAAATTGTATGTTGACTTGCCAGCTATTTGCAAAAGGTTCAAGGGGAAAGGGTCCTGCCAAAGCGATGGAAAGGATGTGAGAGTGGCCAAAGAGACTTCCCACACTAATCATGTGTCAAAGATGAGCAAATAGTCAAGGAAGAATCAACTCAGAAGCATCAGGAGCAACCATTTTGAACTTGTGGCTACTAATGACTGAAAATAAAAAGCCAACATAGATTGACTGTCTAAGAAATACTAAAGATCCAAGAAAGGGGGCAAAAAACAAAATTGACATTTAAAAACATATTTATAGTTGCTTAGCTGTTTTATCAAAAAGAGACAATGTTGCTTTTGTCACAAGATATGGATTATTTCTGATAATAGCTACAGAATCCATAGATTTTAATTTCCCCTATTGAATACTGCATAGCAACATCATGTAGGTAATGGGTCTTTTTCGGCCATTTCTGATTTCTATTGGGCTGCAATGTCATTTTCCAGTTTTCTAAACATCAAGCACTTTTTAGTAGTGTGTGCCAATTTCTCAAACTGCATATCTGCCTTATTTTGGCAATTCGACATTTCCATTTAATATATTTTATTCAAAAAAGCATTGGAAATGTAACAGAATTTTAAGTTAAATTTAAACTTAAACTAAATCTTCTATGTAAAAAAAATCAAAAGCTTACTTTTAAATTTGGAAACATACAAAGTGAATCAGTTTTAAACTAAATCAAGTTTATATTCTAGAGCATACAAAGAAAATCAAAAGTAGCCATCAATTAATTAAAACACTTTTACATAAATATTAGTATGAACTGAAAATTTTACATGTGACATGCTAAAATAGCACTACTAATGATAAAATATGTTTCTATATGTATCATCATTAGTAACAAAAATGAGACAATGATATTGAGTTAAAACATTTCTGTTAAAGCAGCTAGACATTATAGCAGTTAGACATTCTAGTTAAATTATAAAGTAGTCAAATATTATAAAGGACCGAATTTGATAAATTTGGCATGTTAGTCAATAGGTGAATTGATCTTTTGGCAAATTGGCTTTCTAATAATTGTTTTTCAGGGAACTGATTTTTCAGTTCCAAGAATATTTGAAAATGGAGAAAGAGAGTAAGATTCAGAGTGAAGGCTTTAGGAGAACTGGGCACACCCTTGCTTTTCTTAACCCCTTGCAGGTTGCAATCAGCCCTGGTGGACAGAGACATGGAACTGAGTCACCCAGATAGCCAGTGCCCTCAGTGAACTGCAGTGCTGGTGGCTGTGTGGACATATGGAGGTTCAAGGCATATTCCTTTCTCTCAAGACAAGCCTCTGCCCTCTGCTGTGTGAAGGAAACCAAGTGCTTTAATTAATTGGTATATAAGCTATCCTGTGTGGTTTGTTTTGTTTTTGTTTGTTTGTTTGTTTGGGGGGGAGGGGTTAAATGATCAGTAGAGATTACAAATGCAGCAGAATCTCAGAGGAGCTGCATATAGACCAATAATATAGGGTCAGGCCATTGGATCTCCTAAGAAGAACAGTTTAAGTCTCATCCCCTTTCTAGGATGAATTTATAGATGCTTTGCATATCTGGGAGCTAAATAAAATGTCCACCCAACTGGTAAGTTTCTGATGATATTTTACTTGGGGGAAACAAATTTGTTGATTAATTGATTCAACCAGAAAAAGGAATGATTCCACATTTAGGAAGACCTGAGCTGCAATGATAACTGGGGTCCCACTGCAGAGGCTGGGCTTGCCTCTGCTCCACAGTGAGAATTGTTACTCCAAAGCCCCATGGAAGGAAGGAAATAGCCATATACCAAGCGCCTCATGCTTGGCCCTTTACAAATCTTGTCTTTGTTCTCTATCAACTCTATAAGTAGACCACTCATGAATTCCTCTCTTCCTAGCTCCAAAGTCATATCTCCAATGTTGGCAAATGTGCATTCATGTTCAATGTTGACAAATGTCCATGCCCATGCAAGGTTTCCTCCCTGGGGGAAGGGGGATGAAGGGAAGGAGGGGGATCACCTTCCTTGGACCCACAGTTATAAGCATGTGCAGTATTTGTTTCATACATTTTGAAAATGTTGATTTAGCACCTAGTAAAAGACAGTTTGTATTTTTATTTGTCATTAAGTCTCAAGCACCAGCACAGAATCTAATATGTAAAGAGAGAGCTCAATTAATGTTTGTTAAATGGCAAAATTAATGAATAATTAAACTTTATGACAAGTATTATGATCCCCATTTGAAATATGATAAAACTGAGGTAAAGAGAAATTAAATAACAGGTCCATGTTTACATAGCTAGTGAGTGCTAGATCCAGGATTTGAACTGCAGGTCCACCAATCCAGGGTGGCTCCACTGTGACAATTTAATGTGAACTGAACACCTACTGTGTCCAGGCACTGTACTGGCCACATCTTAACCTTTAAGCCATTTAGATTCTCTTAGCAGTCTTGTGAAAAAGACTGTTATTTGTAATTTAGAGTTGAAAAAAAACAGAGGCTCAAAGTGGGCCAATGGACAGAGTTAGAAGTGCTGGAAATAGAGTTTAAACCCAAATTTGTGTGACTCCAATGCCTTTTATCTTCACACCACTCTGTTGTTGTTGTTGTTGTTATTATTATTAATTATTATATGACCCACAGCTATTCAGAATACAAATTATTTTATAATTTAGCACCCACACACACCCAATAATCCTCCCAGGAAGAATTATCCCATTTTTTTTCTTGATGGGAAGGCTCATATTCTGAGATTAAATGATCTGTTCAAATCTATATAGTTTGTCAGATCTTAGGGATTATCTATCTATGCTGTTCATGAGAGTTTTTTGTCAGACATTGAAATTTAAATTAATTAAAATTAAATCAAATTAAAAGTCAGTTCCTCAGAGTCACTCGCCACATTTCAGTGCTCACTGTGACTATTTTTTACTATGTTGGAGAACTCAGATGTAGGACATTTCTATATCTGAGGCCAAAGAGGCCATAAGTCAATACTTCAAGGTGACAGCTGTCCCAGACAAAGCACCAGACTTGTGAGTGAAGAAGCTATCTTGGAAGTGAATCCTGAATCCCCAGCTATTCCAAAATCCAGCCATTTGAGTCATCATGGAGCAGGGAAGAGCCATTCCCATTGTGTCCTCACTAAATTTCTGACTCTTAACATTTGAAATCATGATAACACAGTTGTCTTTGTATACCATGTTTGAGGATAGTTTGCTCTGCAGCAATAAATAGCAGAACAGGATGGAACTTTTGTGTGATGGGTAGGATCTCAAGAGGAGGGTCTCTCCAACAGCCATGCTCAAAGCACAGGTCCTAGAACTGAGATGTCCAGGTTTGCACCCTAGCTCTGCTCCTCAGTGTTTCTTTGGGTTTATGTTGTTGCTTAACCTCTTTAGCTTCTCCTACCAAATGGGAGTCTGGTTGTGATTATATGCGATAATGCTTATGGAGGCCCTTCCATAAATGGGTCACAGTGAGAGGCAATGACTGTACATGTGGTCAGCTCTGTAGTTCTCAATATGTGGCCATAGACAAAGAGCACTTGTAAAAGTGTTTCATGGTGAGATAACCTCTGAGAAGTATGCATTTGGAGATTTAAAATTATGTAAATTTAAGAGGTTAGGAAAGTACTGTATTTGAGCCAATATTTCTACTCAGGAAGTAGCCATATATATCTGAATTTGCCTTTATTGTCTGGAAGTTGGAACATCTTGCCTATTTAGATGACAGTGATCAAAAAAGAAGGGCCATCAATTCCAGAATGTATTCTGCTTCAGATGATGCTTTCTGTGTCTGGAGTCCCACCTGTCTATTGTCCTGTGCCTTATTTAATCTCACAGTAGATCACCTGGTCCAGAAGCTATCTTCTGAGCACATCCCCTTCTGAGCTCTCTGCTGAACTGAGACCTTCTACTCTTCTTCCCGCACTAACTCTAGAATCTGACACCTGGCACACCTCTTGGACTGAATGTTCTTCTGATGTCTAACTTCAGTTGTATTTCTCTCTCTCTCTCTCTCTCTCTCTCTCTCTCTCTCTCTCTCTCTCTCCCCTTCTCTTTCTCTCTCTCTCCCTCCCTCCCTCTCTCTTTCCCTTCTTCTTCCTCTCTCTCACCTATTCACATATCTTTCATCTTAGTTAGTTCAATCTTCTTAGAAGCTGGAACAGAAATCATCAGTTTCTTAGAATTAAAATCATTTTCTCTCTAATTAGTACTACTAACTCCTAACCACTATGTCTCTTATCTATTGCATTTCAGGTGGGAAAATGGCATGAGTGGCATATATAAAGGGAGAGTCAAAGAGTAAGAGATATTTTCCAAAACTAAGCACCATGAGTAGGGCTCCTGACCTGCTCTGCAGAGAATGAGGAGGCCACATCCTTGGCATCACCCTCCAGAAGGTCACCCCCACTCCTTCCAAAGACTGAAATCAGCTGGCTTCATCAGCCTGGAAGAGTCAATGGAAGGGAGAATGAGGGAACTTTATCTCTGGAATTCCTTATTCTCTATGCTCCAGAGAACAGTAAGGTCAAAGCACTACATTTATCTTTCCAGATGGGTCTCAGGTACCTGACACAGCCTGGCAACCCACGTTTCTCCTTTTATTTCCCTGTAACCAGGAGCTTGGTAACTCCAGGAGCTAGGGAGAGGATATGGATGGTGCAGCAGCAGGGAGTGTGCCTGGCCTTGGAGTAGGGAGGTGAGCAGGCATACTTCATAGCAGCAACTGGAGAGGTGGAGTGAGGGAAAGGGATATTGAGATCAGGAATGAAGGGTAGGATTGCAGAAGTTCAGCCCTATATTTTGCCATTTCTGATCTCTCAGGATGGACACGGCTTAAGGGTTAGAGTGAATAAGAAAAGAGGAAAGGGGGGACAAATCTGGCCTTATTTTTTTCCTGGCTTTGACAAGCTCTAGCCCTTGTTTTTCTACCTATGAGAAGGTCTTCCAGGCAGTGAAGAGCCCAGCTTCAGGGCCTCATTGACCTTGAGCATGTCATTTAACTTCTCTGAGCCTCCCTTTTTCTATCTGTAAAATAAGTTGTACAGCCTCTAAGATTTGTGGTAAGGATTAAATAAGAAAACACAAATGAAGTGCCTTAGCTAGGAATTAGACCAGTTCAGACATTCTCTAAATGTTAGTTTCTTCTCTCCCTTTCACTTTCTCATCATCCACCAAAATGTAATCAGAGAAAAAGCCATGGGCAGGGGGATGGGTTGTTGCAATCCTGGTTCAAGGCATGTAATCACTTTGAAGTCAACCTTAATAGTTTATATTTATTTTGCACCTGTCCTTGAAGAGCTCTACCCCTTTTGGCCACCAGAAGCACTCAGTCATCTACATGAACAGCTGAGTAAGGTCAAGAGCAAAAGCATATATCATGCCCAGCTCAAGTTAGAGAGCTCAACCTAGTAAGTTAAAGGATTTGCCCAATGCTATTTAGTTAGAACAGAGACAGAACTGAGGTTGGTATATTATGAGTAATTCTTTAGTAATAACCAAAGTTCTCACTTTGTTCTTCTGCCTTCCAAGTAAAAACTGGATAATGTTCATTTTTTCTCACTCCCTGAGGCCATCTTACCTGTATAGACCCAGGATTCCACAGGCCTAACTCTCAAAGCTCCATATAGCTGGTGAATCATTGAGTTTTGAGGAGAATTTGCCCCAAGGCAGAAGCTCTCCAGGGATGCAATTTTCATCTACCCAAGAACCACTTCCCTGCAGCCTCTATGTTAGGCAACAGCAGGCATGTGGGATGCCCAAGTGCCTATAAAAGGATTATTACTAAGTAAGAGTGGATGATGATAATTAATTATCTTCCCTTAAAGAGAAAATCCCTGGAGCAAAAGCATCAAAGGCAATGTTTTACTGAGTTGGCAATTTCTTTGGCTCTGGAACAAGATGACTCCTTAGTCTGCATCTTTCTCTCACAATCTGACTTGTGGAATATGCATTCTGACTTTGGACAACTTCTTCTGATTCCCATCTGATCCAATAATCTTCATTATTAAAACTTCATACTAGGTCTATAGAAATATTTTATAGCATCCCTTTGATGGATTAATTCATGGTTACACTCCTCCTTTACTAAAATCTAAATCAAAGAAAATGCACTTATAGTGGAGAACAAAATATCCCTGCCAGCCAAAGAGAGAAAACCATGGAAAATATAAATCTAAAGAGATGGTACTATATATCTCTTCCTCAACAAATACCTTACCAGAGGAGTAGTGGACAGAAAAGGGATGTGTGTCATCATCCAACAAGTGAAGGAACCTAGCCAGATTTTCTCCAAACCTTGTCCTATATCAGAGACTCTGTAAAATGTATATCTGTGTTTCTTAGAAACAAGCAGTTACTTCACAATTCTTGGGAAATATCTCCTGTCATATAGACCTAAATCAGACCTATGACCAGTACCAAAGGTTTCTGCTTACTGAGCAAAGTGGACCCTGGAGAGAACATCCCAAAATCTCATGTGACTAATCTTGAAGGAATCTTAGAATGTCCATATAGAGTGAAAAAAGTAGAGGTTAAGGAATCAGGGAGTGGAGAAGCTCTGTATTTTCTAGCCTTGTGACCTGGAGGCTCTTTGGGAATTACTATTCTTATCTGTGAGAAGAATTCTTATCTACTGGTGTTCTTGAGAAGTTGGGAGGAGATCATTGATATATGTCAGCTTAGCTACTAGGTATGTCATTACCATGTTACATAATCACCATCTTGGGAAAATGGGGGCAGGGCCATGAAGCAAGCCACACATACCATTGCATCGCACTTTAGAAGACTGTTGGCCCTTTGTACATATCCAGTAAGTATTTGTTGAATGAATTAGTGAAATCAGATCCATTTGTCATGCCTAGTAAAACCAGAACATTGGTAGACTGTTACCTTTCAGTAAGAACTCTCTGGACATCAAGGAAGTGTTTTCCAATCATCAAGCTGCTGGGATCTCAACACGCAAAGATGTCCTTTTGAGATTGGTTAATTTTCAAGATGTGAGCATGCGCACGCACACACACACACCTTACAAAAAGCGTTTAAAGGCTTCGCAGGACTAGACAGAGTCAGACCTCCACCAGCCAATTCTAGAAAAGCAGTTGCATGCTAGTAGACTTTATCTGGAAACAACCAGCCCATCACTATCTCGTTAGAATAATTATTGTTAGAGATTGGCACAGGCAAACTTTTAATCTCAGTATTTTAGCCCAATAAAAGTTTTATTCTTACTCACTGAAAAGTCCAAGGTGGCTTTCTATGTTTTTTTTCCTCCAACCAATGATTCAAGTCTAGTTGTCTCCCCACCTCAGCATATTCCTTTCTCCAGCTGAGGAAAGAGAGATGGAGATGATACAGTGTCTCTTCACTGTCTTGACCCATTTCTGATAATAGCCACCAGCCACAACTACTCACATGACTCCAGTACAAATTCCAAGGAAACACATGCATCATCATAATAAGTGAGCACCAAATGTCTCCATCACCTTGGGGACCCAGTGGATGGACATTCTGCAATAACCACTCTGACAACCCGGCTCTGGATACCTTTCCTTTACATTTTAAAGCTTTAACTGCTAAAGGAGGCTTTTAGACAAGATACTCCTAGCCCTGAAAATTATTTTTTATTTTGCTGATCACTCACCTTTTCTCCTCTTATTCTGATAGAGACTGGCTTTCAGAGGGGATTACACAGAGACAATCTTCATGGTGTCTTTGTAGCTGATTTCCTCCCCCAGCAACTCAGCTGAGAGGCAAAGGTCACAGAAAACCTGGCACCCTTCTAATCTCACTATCTCCTGGAGAACATAGGCGCTCCCTCTCTGGAATGCGTGGAGGTTGCCAGTTACAGCATTATTCTCCTGCCAGCTTCAGTGTTGTCTGCCAGGAGTAGGGGCTGCTCCCAAGAGACTGACAGCCTGAGAGGCCTTCCTAACTGTCAGAGGGGCCTTAGTCTGCAGGTGAAAGTTCAATTCTTCTTGACTAGCCCATGACTCTCCAAAAAAGAGAGAGTAAAGCTCACCTGAGACTTTCAGAGGAAGGAAACACATGCAATTTGAGGCCCTAAGGGCTAAAAAGGTAGGTCTATATTTCAGACTGTAGCTTTTCCAAGCTTTTTCCATGAACATGAGGTAGCGGAAAATCTGAACTGTCCAATCACTGGCTGTGGTCCAAGCCATACTTCCCTTTGCCTTCCCAATGCACCTTTTACCACACCAACTCCCTGATTGCCTCAGGGAGCCCCAGCACTTTCCTGCATTGAGAGTCCTAAAAATTGAATGCAAAAAGAATAAAAGGCAAGAGCAAGGCTTATTATTAAACTCCCCTTTTGCTGGCTGCCTGGATTCTTTTAAGTCCACAGTTGGATTTCTTTGAGGTCTCAGTACGTGCTGTTTTGCATGGCTGGCTTAGCGGATGGGGAAAGGAGGTAAGACAAGCTCTGCACTGGATAAATAAAAACCTCTTTGTTAATTAAGAAGCCACCGACAAGGCCATGGCTTATGTCAGGCCGCCTACACAGAAAGTTTGATTCTTCAGGAAATGAAAACAAGGAAAAAGAGAAACTCTCCCCACCACACTGCATAACTTTGTTCAAAGGCTGCTAAGTTATTCCCTGCTTCTACATCAGCTGTGAGAGGCCTCTGAAATGTGCTCTGGTTAAAATAAAACACAAGCCCCCAAGCATTTGAAAAAAATAATGTGTTAGGATATCTAAAACAGTTAATCTCCCATCTTCTCTAGGAAACATTCATTTCCTATGCAGCTTTTTATGCTTTCATGTCCTGTCCAAACAACAATCTGAGTGCATGATCTGAACAATTAACCAGATGGCACTGGAAAAAGAAGCCAGGTAATTCACCCAAAAGTCCCCATAAGAACTTAAAAATGGCCAGCCCTTTGTAAGGATGATTCCTAGCTCTGCTTTGCATAAACTCTTTGTTTGCCAAAAGATTATACCAATGACAAAAACATGGGGCCACACACTTCTCTCCATAGCCCTCTCCCTGCTGTACCATTCTCACCTAAGCTTCTAAATCAGATAGTCTAGGGTCACAGGTTTGCCCATCATAAATAGGTCATGTAAATTGTGTTCAATGCAAGAAGACTGTGAGCGTTAAATGTGGTCATATGTAATATGCCTAATATATATGATGCAGACAATAAATAACATATAAAAGATCAGCATCATAAAATGGCATTGTAGTTATCATTAATACCTCCTATTCTTTCTTCACTTCCCCCACAGAGTCAGTCTACCCCAAAGGGATCTCAGACATTTCAATGTAACCCAGGGATAAACTGGGTTAATTAAACTTGTCAGAATAGGGTAGAAAGGAATATAACAGCCTTACACCACTAAAAGCTCAAACTGATGCTTTGACTTCCTAAGAATTATCCCATCCTCCATCTCTTTACCTTTACTGAGCATTTACATATGCCCAGCACTATGCTACTCTTTGCTTCTATTGTCTTAGCTGAACATCCCAACAATTCTGATATTTATAGGAGCCCTGTGATCCTAGCTGCCACATTGTTTATAGTCTTTCCTCTCAGACTTATCCACAATGCTGTTCTTAAAAAACCTCTCAAAGCATCCTCAACCCAAAATGGAGAAGAGCCTCTTAACTTTGGGTGTACACCATTCTTGCCATTTTATAGCCTCACAGAAGCCAAGCCTATAGATTTCTGGAAAACAGAGAGTTACCAGTATATAATCCTTCTAGTGTTCCCTCCCATGGGATTCTGCTAGACTTAGCCCCAGGATCACTGCCTCTGGGTACAAGAGATCCTAGAGAATCCTGACTAGAACCCAAAACTGTTTATAAAAACTATATATTATGGTTTCCCCTTCCTATAACTCCCCAATGGCTCATAAAGTTAACCTGATAGCCCTCCCCTCCCCACATCTCTCCAATAAAGAGATGAGACACAGACACACAGACAGCTGGGAATTTTTGTGAGGATGAGAATAGTCAAGTTGAAGGTTCATGGATTTTGAGCAACCACTCAACAGTAAAAATGTTATCACTTTGGTCTGTTCTTTCCTGTCCAGTAATCTACTCATCTTCCTAAAACCAAAGAAGAGTATACTGACGCTGAGATGCCAGACTCTCCAGTTTCCTGTGTTGGGAATTTGAATGTCTAAAGCCATCAAGGTATGTCTATATACAGTATGTGTGTGTGTGTGTGTGTGTGTGTGTGTGTGTGTGTGTGTGTGTGTGTATACTTCCCATTAGGTATCCTGCAAGATGACATCTCTCCCCTCCCACACCACCCTGATATTTCCTCCCAACCATTTGCCCAGAGAGTGTGGCCTCTACCTAAGCCCAACACAGGTACAAGATTTAAGTTTTCTATTTCTTTCTACCTCTGACTGGTTCACCTCTACCAAGTTGCTTTTAGAATTGAGGTCCACCAGCCCCTGGAAACTTTAGTCAGAATGATCAAGTGTGGCAGAGAGAAAGAAGAGGAGTTAGGAGTCCCACAGATTGGTTTTGAATCCTGATTCAATCAGTCATTAGGGACTACTTACCACTAATCCTCAACTACACAGTTTCCACAACTAGGCAATGCAAACAATGTCTTCTGCAAAAAGATGCTGTGGGTGTTAGAAGCCTGTTAAACACTATCTAACAGCAGAGAGCAGTAATCACTGCATTTATTCAGGGCCTGTTGTGTGTTCCACATTTAACCAATTCTCATCTTTGCCTTTTATGGTCAAAACAACACACCATTCTGAAGTTTATTGTTCCCCATTTACTAATGTCAGAATCCAGAGAGATTATTTAATTTGCTCAATTCAAAACAGCCTGACTTCAAAGTCTGTTCTTTCTCTAACTCCTTGCCTTTCCTAATTGGTCCTGCTATTCTAGCCCACCAACCAAGCGCTCTTCTTACCACAATCATTTCTTAGAAAATACCTCCAACCCTCTTCTCTGGAGATTCCATAGCTTCTCACACATGTTCTAAAGAACAATCATGTTCAGCCTTCTCCAAAAGGCAAAGAACAGAAGACAAAGGATGAAGTTTAATGGCATAAGTATAAAGTTCTACATTTCTGTTCAGACCAAACACTATATAGAAAGGTTTTAAAGCAATTCTCTTCATACTGGGCAAGGGAAGGGATCTGTAAAGAAGATAGCAGTTGCTATTTAGGCTCCATATTGTGCTCAATATGAGGAGTATGGCACATGGCTTTACTATTTAATGCCACACAATTCCATGTGAGCTGAAAGATGAAGCTCTTTAGAATCAAATGTCTTAGCGCTATAACAATAGATGAAAAATGAACCTTGAAGGAAGTGTTAGTTTTGTCCAAAGGCCTGACCACTTCAAAGGGGTACTTTCAGTTCTTCAGCTGTTTTAAGAAGGCTATTGACAGTACCATATTGTTTTGATTACTATAGCTTTGCAGTATAGGTTGAAATCAAAGAATATAATACCTCCAACTTTATTCTTCTTCCTCAAGATTGATTTGGCAATTTGAGATATTTTTGTGGTTCCATATAAATGTTGGGATTTTTTTCTAGTTCTGTGAGAAACACTATTGGTATTTTGATAGGAATTGCATTAATTCTGTAGATTGCTTTGGGTGGTATGGACATTTTAATCCTTCCAATACATGAACATAGTATATTCATTTATTTGTGTCATCTTCAATTTCTAAGAAGAGGGATCTGAGAGGGTGTGGTCAGCAGGATGAGAGAAAATGCAAATATTTAAAAAATATTTACTGAAGTTCTTACAAATCAAACAATGTTCTACAATGTTACAAAATCTTGCCCTCTCAGAGACTAAATGTCCTTTATCATGTATGATTTCCAACAGCCTCCCAAGTTTTCCCTTTGGTCTGTAAGGCCATAGCAGACCAGCCTCTGGCTTTCTTTAATTTGTCTCTTACCATTCCCTTTTCTCTCTGACAATGCTCCTAAAACACTGCCCTCTTTGTTTTCTTTGCATACAATAAGATTTCAGGGCCTTTGCACTGGCAGTTGTCTTGGGTACCATCCAGTTGTAAGAGGTTGTTATTTCATTCCAAGATTCTTCAAAGATTATGCTGGCTATCATTTCTTTATATTTTTTTTATTTTTCTAAGTTCTCTGAATGCATTTATATCACTGTTTCTATTACTTAAAAATTCTTAAATGCACTATACTGTAGACCTGAAACTAATAATACAAAATAGAGTTGAATGTAAACTGTAAAATGAAAATAAAATAGTGGATGGGGAGAAGATGGCTGCCGACAGGAAGGCAGACTGCAATATAGTGTGTGAGTGAAAAAACAAAGGGAGAGTGTGTGGTCGCATGGGGAGTGTTTGGTAATGAGTTGAGGGACAGCTATACTCCAGGAGACTGTGGGAGACTGCTGGACAGAGCTCTCCTGACCGGACAGCCCCCACTGCTGCTGGGTTCCCTCCAGGAGCGACTGGCTCAGACGGGAAGACCACGCCATCTTGAAGGGGAAAATGGATGTCATTGGATGCCTGGGAATCTACAACTATGGCACCCACCAGACAGCTATGACCCTGAGAACAATGGCCCTCAATTGGTGCAAGCACAAGGATCCAGAGGATCTCTACACTTCATCACAGAAAGGTCAGATTTCACCTGGGATAAAGCGAGAGTGTACTACATAACCAGACACACAGAGAAGAGAGATCATGGTGAGACAAAAAATAGCCCACATATGAAAGAAAAGCAGGCATTACCAGAAAAGGCAGTAAACAAAAAGGAGGCAAGCAACTTGCCAAAGAAAGAATTCAGAGAAATGGTCATAAGGTGGGTGGAAAGAATAGAAGACAAATTCAACAATATGTGTAAGAACCAAGAGGAAATGAAAAAGAATCAAGGAGAAATGAAAAATGACACAGCGAGGAGAAACTAAGATGGTGGAATAGGTGAACACCTAAACTGCTGCCTCACACAACAATTTCAAAACTACAACTATAAGACAGAACAGACATAATCCAGAACCACAGGAAAGCTGGCTGAGTGGAAATTCTATAATGAGAAGGAAAGAGAGGGGCTCACAGAGATTCAGAAAAGCTGCAAAAAAGCTGAGGTACGGAGATATGTGCATGGAGAGAGAGTGGGCGGCAGAGTGCCTGGCTGCTTCTTCTGGTGGGAAGGAGATGGAGACTCCCAACTGCACTGAACCCCTTATCTGACTGCACTGAACCCCAGTTCTGGGCGAGAATCATACAAAAGGAGTCTGGACTGTCGAGAAAAGGGAGGAGTGCAAGAAAATTTAGGGGAACTGTGAAAAGGCAGAGGTCTGGGGATGTGCACACCACTGTACACAGAGAGGATGGACTGCTGATTGTGCCGCTGGCTTTCTCTAGTGGGCGGGAGACAGAGCCTCCCAACAATGCTGAACTCCACTTCTAACTGCACTGAACCTCAGTTTTGGGAGAGACCATGGGGATCCAGACTCATACAGGTCCCACAGCACAAGGGAAAGGCAGAGGTCTAGAGGCATGGGTGTGCGTGTGCGCGTGTACACAAAGTGGGCTGCAGCGATTAACAAAAGACACTTGAGACCCAGGGACTGCGTAGGGGAGGGCTGATGGGAAAAGAAGACAGTCTGCTCAGCCCTGAGACTCCACTCCACCCAAGATCAACAGAGAGGCTTTTGCAGTTTTGCAAGTCTAGTATCATAAGGCTGACTCCAGCACAGAAGTGCTCCCAGCATAGCAAAAATGCGAAGATAAAGAAACAAATCCCAAACGAAAGAAATGGAGGAAAACAAATGACTGGATATAGAGTTCAAAACCACGGTTATAGTTTTTTCAAAAATTTCCTAGAAAAGAAGAATAAATTTAGAGAGACCCAAGAGGACATGAAAAAGGACCAAGGAACTTAAACATACACTGACTGAAATAAAAAATAAACTCCAAATGGATACGGGACTTAAACATAAGATGGAAAACCATAAAAATACTAGAGGAATCCACAGGCAGCACAATCTCAGATATATGCCAAAAGAACTTCTTCACAGATACTGCTCCAAGGGCAATGGAAACTAAAGAAAAAATAAACAAATGTGACTACAACAAAATAAAAAGCTTTTACACAGCAAAAGAAACCATCAACAAAACAGTAAGAAAGCCCACTGTATGGGAGAACATATTTCCAAATTTTAGCACTGATAAAGGTTTAATCTCCAACATCTACAGCTGACTTATACAACTTAATAAAAGGAAGATAAATGATCCAATAAAAAAATGGGCAATGAACCTAAATAGAACCTTTTCAAAAGACGACAGAAGGAAGGCCAAGAGACACATGAAAAAAAGTTCAAAGTCACTAATTATCCGAGAGATGCAAGTCAAAATGACAATGTGATACCATCTCACACATGTCAGAATGGCAATTATCAACAAATCAACAAATGACAAGTGCTGGTGAGAATGCAGAGAAATAGGAACCCTCGTGCACTGCTGTGGGAATGCAGACTGGTACAGCCACTGTGGAGAACAGTATGGAATATCCTCAAAAAATTAAAAATGGAACTCCCATTTGACCCAGCAATCCCACTCTTAGGAATATATCCTAAGAAACTAGAAACATCAATCAAAAAGGATTTATGCACCCCTATGTTCATAGCAGCACAATTTATAATAGCTACAATTTGGAAACAGCCTAGGTGCCCATCAGCAGATGAGTGGATCATAAAACTATGGTACATCTACACAATGGAATTCTATGCTGCCATAAAAAAAGAAGGAATTTTTACCATTTGCAGCAACCTAGATGGAACTGGAGAGCCTTATGCTAAGTGAAATAAGCCAGTCAATGAAGGAGAAACACCACATGATCTCACTCATTTGTGGATAATAAAGAACATCATAAACTGATGAACAAAAAGATAGATACAGAGGCAGTAAAGCATCAAACAGACTGTCAAATTACAGCAGGAAGGTTGAGAAGAGGTGGGGTAGATAAGAGATCAACCAAAGGACTTGTATGCATGCATATCAGCATAACCAATGAACACAAGACACTGGGGAGTTAGGGTATGCCTGGGAGGGGGGGCAATGGGAATATATGTATACATGTAACACATTAATAAAAATAATTTAAAAAATATTACACAGAGACCTAACAGCAGACTAGAGGAATGCAAGAATCAAGTCAAAGATTTGAAATACAAAGAAGCAGAAAACACTCCGCTAGAAAAGCAAAAAGCAAAAAGAATCCAAAAATTGAAAGATAGTGTAAGGAGCCTCTGGGACAACTTCAAATGTACCAACTTCAGAATTATGGGGGTACCAGAAGAAGAGAGAGAGCAAGATACTGAAAACCTATGTGAAGAAATAGTGACTGAAACTTCCCACATCTGGTGAAAGAAAAAGACAAGTCCAGGAAGCACACAGAACCCCCAAAAAAAGGAATCCAAAGAGACCACACCGAAACACATCATAATTAAAATACCAAGAGCAAAAGACAAAGAGAGAATATTAAAAACAGCAAGAGAAAAACAATTACCTACAAAGGAGTACACATATGATTTTCAGCTGATTTATCAACAGAAACTATGAAGGCCAAACAGGAGTGGCAATATTCAAAGTGATGAATAGCAAGAACCTACAACCAAGATTGCTCTACCCAGCAAAGCTATCATTCAGAATGGAAGGTCATACAAAGAGCTTCGCAAATAAAATTTAAAAAAAAAAAAGCAAATGGAGTTCATCACCACCAAACCAGTATTGTATAAAATGCTGAAAGGTATTCTTTAAGAAGAGGAAGAAGAAGAAAAAGGTAAAGATAAAAATTATGAACAACAAATACATATCTATCAACAAGTGAATCTAAAAATTAAGTGAATTAAAAATCTGATGAACAGAATAAACTGGTGAATATAATAGAATCAGGGGCATAGAAAGGGAGTGGACTGACAATTCTCAGGGGTGGAAAGGGGTGAGAATGGGTGAGGGGAATGCAGAGAGAGACTGGACAAAAATCATACACCTATGGATGAGGACAATGCAGGGGGATGTATGGGCAGAGGAAGGCATGGGAGCCAGGTGGAGGGGAGTTATGGGGGGGAAAGAGAAACAAATGTAATAACCTGAACAATAAAGATTTATTAAATCAAAACAAAATTATATAACTTAAAGTTCAAAAAAAGGAAAATGACATCGCTGCTGTAAAGAACTCAATAGAAAGCACCAATAGTAGACTAGAATAAGCAGAGGACTACATCCATGAGCTAGAAGACAAGGTGGAAAAAATACCCAAGTAGAGCAGCTTCTAGAAAAAAAAATTAAAAAGCAGGAGGTAAACCTAAGGGAACTTTGGGACAACACAAAACAAAACAACAACCACATAATAGGGGTTCCAGAAGGAGAGGAAACTGTGCAAAACCTGTTTGAAGAAGTAATAACAGAAAAATTCCCTGACATAAGGAAGAAAAACCCATACAAATCCAAGAAACTCACAGAGTCCCAAGCAAAATGAACCCAAAAAAAACCCGATACCAAGGCACATTATAATTAAATTGGCAACACTAACAACAAAGTAAGAATTTTAAAAGTGGCCAGAGAGAGACAGAAAGTTACCTACAAAGGATTCCCCAACATACTAGTAACTGATTTCTCAACAGAAACGTATCAGGCCAGAAGGGAATGGAATGAAATACACAGTCAGGCAAAGGAAGGGTCTGAATCCAAGAATTCTGTACCCAACAAGGCTATCAATGAAAATTGAGATGAAATTAGGAGCTTCACAGACAAAAAAGGACTAAAGGAGTTTATTACCACCAAACCAGAAATGCAGGTCTGTTGAAAAAAAAAAAGTGAAGGACACAGAGGTAAAGAATAAAAATGGTAACAAATAAGTACCTATCAATAATAACTTTAAATGTAAATGGATTAAATGCCCCAATCAAAATACATAGGTAATGGGTTGGATAAGAAAACATGGCCCATTTATCTCTTGTCTACAAGAAACCCAACTCAGAAAAAAAGATGCACATAGACTGAGGGTGAAGGGATGGAAAATGTATTTTTAGGCAAATGGAAATGAACAAAAGCTGGGGTAGCAATACTTATATCTGACAAATTAGATCTCAAAGTGAAGGATGTAAAAAGAGATAAAGAAGGACACTTCATAATACTAAAGGAGGCAAGCCAACAAGAAGAAATAACTCTGGTAAACATATACACATCCAATACAGGAGCACCCAAATACCTAAAAATACTCCTGGAGGATATCAAGGGAGAGATTGACAGAAATACAATCATAGTGGGAGACTTTAACAACCTACTATCACCATTGGACAAATCCTCTAAACAAAAAAAAATCAGCAAAGAAACATCAATCCTAAATGACTCACTAGACCAGATGGAATTAATTGACATTTTCATAACATTTCACCCAAAGCCACAGAATATACATTCTTCTCAAGTGCACATGAGTCATTTTCAAAGATAGACCATATGTTGGGTCACAGGCAAAGTCTCTTCAAATTTAAGAAGATAGAAATCATATCAAACATCTTCTCAGACCAGAGTGGCATAAAACTCTAAATCAACTACAATAAAAACAATATAAAGAAATTAAACACATGGAGACTAAATAGCATGCTATTAAACAATGACTGGGTTACCAGAGAGATCAAGGAAGAAATTTAAAAAAAAAAAAACATCATGGCAACAAATGATAATGAAAACAACAAAAATCCAAAATCTATGGGACACAGTGAAAGCAGTCTTGAGAGGAAAGTTCATAGGTTTACAAGCCTACTGAAAAAAAAAAAAACACATGAAACAATGGTAATAAATTGCCTAACCCTACAACTCAAAGAGCTAGAAAGAGAGCAACAAGAAAAGCCCGTGTAAGCAGAAGGAAGAAAATAATAAAGATCAGAGTGGAGATAAATGACATTGAAAACAAAAAACAATACAAAAGATCAACAAAACCAAGAGCTGGTTCTTTGAAAGGATAAACAAAAATGATGAACCTCTAGCCATGCTCACCAAGAAACAAAGAGAGGACCCAAATATACAAAATCAGAAATGAAAGAGGTGAAATAACAACAGACACCACCAAAATACAAAGGACTGTTAAAAAAAAATACTATGAACAATTCTATTCCAACAAACTGGACAACCTGGAGAAAATTAACATATTCCTAGAAAAATACAACCTTCCAAAACTCAATCAGGAAGAATCTAAACATCTTAATAGGCCAATAACTATGAAAAACATTGAAGCAGTCATCAAAAAGCTTCCAGCAAACAAAAGCCTAGGACCAGATGGCTACACAGGAGAGTTTTACCAAACATTCAGGGAAGAACTAAAACCTATCCTCCTCAGACTAGTTCAAAAATACAAGAGGAAGGAATACTTTCAAGCTCCTTCTATGAAGCCAGCATCACCCTAATACTAAAACCCGATAAAAACAACGCAATGAAAAAAAATTACAGGCCAATACCCCTCATGAACATAGATGCCCACTCTCACTACTCCTGTTCGACATAGTACTGGAATTATTAACCATTGCAATTAGATGAGAAGAAGAAATAAAAGGCATCCAAATTGGAAAAGAAGAAGTAAAGCTGTCCTTATTTGCAGATGAGATGATATTGTACCTAAAAAAAAAAAAAAAAAAGGACTCCATCTAAAAACTAAGAGACTTAATAAATGAATTCAGCAATGTAGCAGGACACAAAATTAATGCCAAGAAATCCATGGCATATCTATACACCAATAGTAAACTTACAGAGAGAGACACTAAAAAAGCAATCCCATTTAGCATCACACCAAAAAAATTAAGATACCTATGAATAAACTTAACTAAGGAGGTAAAAGACCTATATGCAGAAAACTACAGGACACTGAAAAAAGAGATAGAGGAAGATGTAAACATATGGAAGAACATACCATGTTCATGGATTGGGAGAATCAACATCATTAAAATGTCCATACTACCCAAAGCAATCTATGTATCCAATGCACTCCTCATTAAAATACCCACAGCATACTTCACAGACTTAGAAAGAACTCTCCAAAAATTCATCTGAAATTTAAAAAAAAGACCCCGAATAGCCACAGCAATCCTGAGAAAGAAGAACAAAGTAGGTGGAATCTCAATACCAGATTTCAAGCTATATTACAAAAACACTGTTCTCAAAACAGCCTGGTACTGGCACAAGAACACACATATAGACCAATGGAATAGAATAGAGAACCCAGATATTGACCTAAACCACTATGCTCAATTAATATTTGACAAAGGAGGCATGAACATGCAATGAAGTCAAGACAGTCTCTTCAATAAATGGTGCTGAGGAAACTGTACATATACATGCAAAAAAAATGAAACTAGACCACCAACTTATACCATATACAAAAATAAACTCAAAATAGATAAAGGACTTAAGCATAAGATGGGAAACCATAAAAATATTAGAGGAATCCACAGGCAGTGCAATCTCAGTCATATGCCGAAGCATTTTCTTCATCAATACAGCTCTTAAGGCAAGGGAAACTAAAGAGGAAATAAACAAATGGCACTACATCAAAATAAAAAGTTTTTTCACAGCACAGAAACCATCAACAAAACAACAAGAAAATCCACTGTATGGGAGAACATATTTGCAAATGTTATCACTGATAAAGGTTTAATCTCCAACATCTACAGGCAACTTATACAACTTAAAAGAAGATAAATGATCCAATAAAAAAAATGAGCAATGGACCTAAATAGATTCTTTTTGAAAGAAGATAGAAGGAAGGCCAACAGACATATGAAAATATGCTCAAAGTCACTAATTATCCAAGAAATGCAAATCAAAACTACAATGTAGTACCATCTTACACCTTTCAGAATTGCAATCATCAACAAAGAACAAGTGCTGGCAAGGATTCAGAGAAAAAGGAACTCTTGTGCACTGCTGGTGGAAACACAGACTGGTGCAGTCACTCTGGAAAACAGTATGGAGTTTCCTCAAAAACCTAAAAATGGAATTCCCATTTGACCCAATAATACTACTTCTAGGAATATATCCCAAGAAAGTAGAAACATCAATCAGAAAGGATATATGCACCCCTATGTTCATAGCAGCACAATTCACCATAGCTAAGATTTGGAAACAGGCCAAATGCCCATCAGCAGATGAGTGGACTAGAAAACTATGGTATGTCTACACAATGGAATACTATGCTGCTATAAATAGAAGGAATTCTTACCATTTGCAGCAGTATGGATGGACCTGTAGAGCATTATGTTAAGTGAAATAAGCCAGGCAATGGAAGAAAAATACCACATGATCTCACTCATTTATGGAAAATAAAGAACAGCATAACCTGCTGAACAAAAAGATCAATACAGAGGCAGTAAAGCACCGAACAGACTGTCAAATTACAGCAGAAATGCAGGGGAGTGTTGGGGAGGGGCAGAAAGAGCTCAAACAAAAGACTTGTATGCATATGTATAAGCACAACAAATGGACACAAGACTGGAGCGGGGTGGGATGAAGGCACGCTTCACGGGGTGGGGGAGGCTTGGGGAAGGTCAATGGGGGGAAAAGGGAGATATATATACTACTACATGTAATACTCTAAACAATAGGAAAAAGAAAAAGAAAAGAAAATTGTGGAGGTGGGCAATGAGATAAAAAAAAAGGGGGGGACACATCTGTAATTCTCTCAACAATAAAGATAAATTTTTAAGAGGGAAATGAAAGTGATGAGGCAATGACAAAAATAAGATTTCTTAAGTAATAAGGGTTACAATTAATAACATTTGTTTGAGGGAATTGGATATTTACTTTAAGGGAATAGTAATTATAATGACTTCCTTTTTGCCATCACTATAGCCTTGGTGCATAGGGCATTGTGGGACTCAATAAATCACTATAAGATGATCAAATATTGAAAGTTACAAGAACAAATACACAAAATATAACTCCTATGTCTTCTTTGGTTCTTCTTGCTTTGGTTTCTTTATATCTAAACCTATTTCCCTTTTATTTTAAATTAATTATTTGAGAGTAAACATAAATGATATGAATATCTTGCCATTGGCCAATGATTCTTCCACAGTGATTGGAATAAAGCACTGCCTTGCTATGAAAAAAAAAATCACATAGGCTACCTCTAGATGACTTCTGCTTTTGAATTTTATGGTCCTGAAAATGCTTTGGTTCCAAGAAAAGTCATCTTCTATCTGATGGCTCTTCTCCAGTTTATGGATATTTTATTAAAAGCTGCATCTGGTAGACCTTCCAAAATGTCTAGCAAAAATTTCTTTCACTAAAGGTAAAGAAATGAATAACAGTATTCAGATCTCAGAGGGGTTGTTAATATGGAGAGCACAGGCCAGCTGTTCTCCATCTTCTCTGAACATATATCAAGAGGGGGGGAAACAACACTGAAATCAGAGCATGCAAGATGTAAGCTGCACAGATAGAAAAGTCTGCTTAAGACAGAGGATTGTGAAGTAGTGGAAGAAGAAACATTGAAGGATTTCTCCCTCAGAGAATTTGCAGTCTAAGATGATTTAGTCATAGGCTACCTGGAGAACAGAAAATATACTAGAAAGTTACCTAATTCTTCCAAAGTAACTTTGGACACTGGAGAACTTCCATCAAATCATAAAGATCTCTTTGCATGTGCAGATGAATTTTGTATTTTTCCTATAATAAATTATACATTTTACTTTAAGAAGAAAAGTGAAGGACAGGTAGATATTGACACTCAAAGGTTAGGGAAACTAGAATGTAATGTTTAAAACTTCATTTCTCTTCCCAGTGGGTATAGTTGAGTGGTTCAGTGTTGACTTATGAACCAGGTCAGGGTTTGATTCCTGGTCCTGGCATATGCCTGGGCTTTGGGCTTGATCCCCAGTGTGAGGTGTGCAGGAGGAAGCCAATCAATGACTCTCTCATCACTGATGTTTCTATCTCTCTCCCTCCTCTCCATTCCTCTCTGAAATCAATAAAAATATTTTAAATAAATAAATAAGTTCATTTTTCTTATACTAATTGTACCTTTAAGCAAATCACAAAATAAATACTTAAATGAAAAGCCTTAAAATGTTAAAATTTCATTTCCCAAATATTATATTTTACGTCTCTTCTTACAAATGTGCAAATAGTTTAACAACCTAAATGAGCGCTGCTTGCAAAAGAAAGAGGATTTTAGAGAAATAATCCTTTTAGATACATTTATAGCAATAACAGATAGAGTCATAATGATATAGGAAAACAAATATTGGTCTTAGAGTTAAGCAACTAATATTGACTCTTAGCATTGGCAAGTCACTTCACTTTTCTATACTTGAATTTTTGAATTACACACATAAATTCCTTATCCTCTCTCAGTTTCTGTTTCTTCCACTATAGTTGCAAAATCTGGAAATTGCTATCTTCTTTAAATGTGTTGCAAGGATTATATAATATAACATAGTCAAAGTCCTGATAAATAGTAAGTTTTGAATATCATTATTATTTTCCCAAGAAAGTAGTCAAAATGAAAAAATCATTTTCCCTAACCCTTGAGTATCAATCCATGTGAACTTCATTATAGGTAAAGATAATGAAAAAGGGACCAAGTGAGAGAAATAGAGGATGTTGAGAAAGGGAGATAACAGCATTAAATTATTTATAGGATGTTTGTGAGAAGGTAATGAATTTAATGTATTATACAAAGAACTCTCTCTTCCTTTACACTTTCCATGAATATGCTAGATTGTCAGTTCTAGTATATTCCCCACACTGAGAACATGGAGACTTTTGTGAAGGTTGGACATCCATTGCACATGGACTAAGTCCCTTTGGTGAACACACAGTTATATTCCTAAGGATAGAGACTTTTTTCTGTCTTGTTCATCCTTGCAGTCCTGGAATTTTGAATATGAGCAAAAAAAAATGGTGCTCAGTCAATGTTTGATTCATAGTTGAATCCATGAATGAGTTCATTGTAGTCACCCTATGGTCAAAATTTGGCTTTGTCAATGCCAATAGAAATATGATCAAGATGCTAAAAGTCAGGAAAGAAACTGTGCCTGACAAGCATGGGTCCTCAAAATTTGCTGTGCAAAAAGATTACCTAGCATCTTTATGTAGTTAAATTGAGGCCATAAGGCAACAACCATTAACTCATTCATAGATTCAACCATGCAACAACTTAGCTACCTGAATGAATAATTGAATAATTAGGATTATCTGTGTATGATGTGTGCTTCTTCTCCCAATTTTGTTAATGCCAAAAAAAAGTTTAAATGAATGTGTGCATAGAAAAAAACATAGATAGATGATAGATAGATAGATAGATAGATAGATAGATAGATAGACTCATAATGGTTGCTTTAAATACTCATAATGGTTGCTTTAATGGGTCACTCATAAGCTCTAACTACCCCTCTGGTGTGAATTCAAAGCAAACTAAGAAATGTGGATACAAATCTCACACTTCAGTTGAAATTTATGAGCTGCAAGAGGTCAGAATAAAGAGTTTGAACCTTACTTGAGATACAGTTAGCTGGCTGGGAGAGGTCCAAAGGATATAAACTGTTCAGGTAAATGACTCTAAAATTCTGTTCCATCATATCTACTTCCGCAGTTTACCCAAGATCAACAGAATGGAACAAGAGGCTGAACAGCACCCTGGAGGCTGAAACTAGGTGGCTGCCTTAGGAATGGAAAAGGACTTCTCTCTGTTTGAGTCCAAACTCAGTCACTTGTAGGAAAAGGCAGCTGGTAACGATGCTGGATGCATTAAAAAAAAAAATCATATACATGTATATGGAGAAAGTGACTGTGCCTAAATAAACTTGGACTGGAAGTAACCCACTTGGCAGGAAGGCTGAAGTTGTGGAGAATAAGAGAGGAAATGTAAAGGGCCTTAAGAAGGCTGTGAGGCAGGAAGTAATCTCTCCATGGGATGAATGGGACCATTCAGAAGCCCAGATTGCTCCTGCTTCACAAATGTATGACTGCTAAGGACATCCAATAGGGTCTAGATGATGCCAAAGCACTGTTCAATTCCAACAGGCTAGCAAAAATATTGAATAACTCAATAAAGCATTCAACAAAAGCCATTTTATGAATTCAGAAAGGCAATGCCACCACGTGTAGGAGGATTGCAGTTTTTACTTTCTCATGGAGTTTCAAAGACCTGAAAGCCTTAGAGAGAGACAGATTTTCAGGCACTAGTTAACTCAGAGAACTTAATCCAGTAAATAGGAAGCCCTGCAATGAAAATTCTTGGTATGAAGTAGTGACATAGAGAGATGTCAAATTATAGGAAGCTTTATATCAGGTTCAATCCTCCCTTCTTTTTTTTTTTTTCTTCTCTGAAGCCTGATTTTATTTTTTTTCTCTGGAAAAATACTGATAATTCTGATCCAATCTATTAAAGAACATAAATAAATGAAGCTTTATACTTTGTCCATGGGTTAGAAGACTGAGTAGTGTTAAGAAATTAATTCTCTCCCAAATTTGCCTTTCAAATCACAACCCCAGCAGACTGTTTTGTAGAAATTGGCAAGTTTATTCTAAAATTCATCTAGAATGATCTCACTCATTTGTGGATAATAAAGAACATTATAAACTGATATTCAAAAGGATAGATACAGAGGCAGTAAAGCATCAAAAAGACTGTCAAATTACAGCAGGAAGGTTAAGGAGAGGTGGGGTAGATAAGAGATCAAGCAAAGGACTTGTATGCATGCATATGAGCATAACCAATGAACACAAGACACTGGGGAGTTAGGGTATGCCTGGGAGGGGCGGGCAATGGGAAGATATGTAACACACTAATAAAAAAATTTAAAAAAGCAAAAATATTTAAATTTTTTTAAAACATTGTTTTTTGCTAAAATAGCACAAATAACTTTAAAGAAAAAAAGTTCAAAGTCTAACACTATCTGACTTCAAGACTTCTAGCAGTGTTATTTACAATAGCCAAGATCTGGAAACAGCCCAAATGCCCATCAGTAGGTGAGTAGATAAAAAGTTGTGGTACATTTACACAATGGAACACTATGCAGCTATAATAAAGAAGGATTTCTTACCATTTGAGACAGCATGAATGGACCTAGAGAGGATTGTGCTAAGCGTAATAAACCTGTAAGAGAAAGACAAATATCACATAATCTCACTTAATGTGGAATCTAATAAACAAAATATACTGATCAACAAAATAGAACCAGAGGCATAAATACATGAAACAGACTGACAGCTGTCAGAGGAAATGTAGGTGTGGGAGACTAGATGAAAGGAGATAAAGAGATTAGCCAAAGAACATACTATATATGCATAATCTATAAACATAGATAACAATGTGATGATTGCCAGAGGAAAGGGAGTGTGAAGTTTGGGTGGAGGTGGGCAAAGTGGGGAGAATAAGGACATCTGTAATAGTGCCAACAATAAAAATAAAGTTAATAAATAAATAATTTTAAAAGAATGGTTTGTTGGCTTAAAGATATATGAATCAGTAAAACAAAGAAAAGCTCAGAAATAGAACCATAGTATATTAACAACTGATTTTGACAAGATGAAAGACAATTTGGTGGAGAAAATATAATCTTTTTAATAAATTGTGTTGAAACTATCAGATATTTATATGTAAAAAATGGGCTTTAATCCATACCATATTCCATATACAAAAACTAACTTAAAATAGATCATAACCTAAGTATAAAATGTAAAATAATAAAAAATTTTAGGAGAAAATATAGGGACATTTTTGTGGCAAATATTTCTTAGATACAACATCAGAAGTATAATCCATGAAAGAAAAAGTTGATAAATTAGACTTCATCAAATGTAAAACTTTTACCCTTTGAAAGACACTGTTAAGAGAATATAGAGATAAGGCATAAATATTCTCAAATCACATATTTTATAAAGAAACTATATTCAGACTACATAGAAAACTATCAAAACTCATTAATGAGAAACAAAATTTTAAATGGGCAAATTTTTTGAAAAACACATTATCAAAGAAGATAAAAATGGTTAATAGGTTCATAAAAAGATCCCAATATTATTAGTTTTTATGGAATGAAATTTGAAACCACAACAATATACTATTACACACCCATTAGAATGGCTAAAATTAAAGACTGACCATATCAAGTGTTGATGAGAATGTGGAGCAACTGGAACTCCCATATACTCCTAGTGGAAATGTAAAATGATACAATTAGTTTGGAAAGCAGTTTTTTCGTTTCTTACCAAATTAAACATATGATTTATCATTCTATTTTTAGGTATTTACCACAATTAAAATAAAGCATGTATCTATATAAAGACTTTTATACAAATGTTCATAGCAGCTTTATTAGTAATAACTCAAAACTGAAACAACCCAAGTGTACATCAATAAACAAATAAAGTCATGTTCTATACACAAAATAGACTAGTATTCAGCAATAAAAAATAATAAACTATTAATATACACATCATCATGAATGAATCTACCAAAAAAAAAAAAGTTCTGAGTAAAGGAAGCCAGACAACAAAGCATACATACTATAAGATTATATTTATATCAAATTCTAGAAAAATGCAAACATATATAGTGACAGAGAGCAGCTCAGTGGCTGCTTGAGGGTAAGATGACAGTGAGAGTTAGGGATGAGAGTACAGAGGCATCAGAGGGAACTTTTGAGGGTAAAAGATGTGTTGATTATCTTTATTGTAATGATGATTTCATGGATGTATACATATACCAATATGTAACTTGAAATCTTTATTGTATGTCAATTACACAGTAATAAGAAGAAAAGAATGTACATAATAATCATCATGCCAATTCTCATAGAGCTAAAAAGGAGTAACTAGCAACAAAAAGTTTTATTTATTCATAGTTCTAGGTAAAATAGCACTATGGTACACATTAAATATGGTAATGGCATAGTGTTTCTAGAATTTCTCAGATGTCTGACTCTTATTTTAGGTTGTTCTTTTTGCTGAAAGAGTCATATCTGCTCTTTCATTTATATTTCCCTGACCTCTGTTAGTTCCTGCCCTGCCCACAGTAGACAGAAGTACTCAGGTATCTACCCAATGCCCACCCTAATATGAAATACCTCTAGTGAGATGGAAAATATTGAAGGTATGCTTCCCTGAGAATTAGGAATTATCCATAGCAATAATATTGTTAAGATGAAACTGCTAGTGTCCATTGTAAGTTAGTAAGAGGATTAACACTGTCACAGAAGTATGGCCCTAAGAATGTACTAGAAAATAGCTGCTGGAACATGTTGAGCCCTTACCATGATAGGATTCAGCCAATACAGCAGAGCATCTGCTTTGGATAAACTTAGCACAACAGCGGCAGTACTTACTCATGTAGGTATTCTGGCCCATGGAAACATCCTAAGAATCTGGGCAGAGTTGTATGTAGACTTAAACCCTGATGAATTGCAATGTGAGAGGAACAAAGGGACCCACATTCACTTATGATCTGCACAGGAAGCCTTCCCAGTTTACAGTGACCTCCACATCTCTGAACTCTGAGCATTTTTCAGTCTATTCCACTGGTCAGACAATAATATATCAGGTATTGTCTGGTGCCCAACATTGTTGTCTAATGTAATACCTTGTTTCTTGCAGTGAAATTCAACCTTTCATATTTGTCTATTTATACAATAAATATCCATTGATTTCTTACCATGGCAGAGCACTTTATTATGTGCTGGAGTTACCAGGGTGACAAAGACAAGCACTGTCTTCAGAGGTGAAGGTCAAGTAGGGTAGACGGACTTTAAATATTATTACATGGTAAATAATTTCATCATGATTATGGCAAGAGCAAAAGATACAGTTGGCAGTGAGAGCTGATACTGAGGAGCCTGAGGGGTCCAAAAAGTCACAGGAAAGTCTCTGGAGAAAGGAATATCAAAGCTGAGAAATAAGAGGAACCGGGGAAAATCAGAGGAGAAAAGTCCGGGTGTGGGAGAGGAGAGGGAAGCATCACATGAAGAAATGAGAGGAAACTTATGGGGTTGGAACAAAAAAAGGGAAATAGGGGAGGCAGGCAGAAGCGAGGCAATGAGAATCTTGTGAGCTGTATTAAGGATTCAGGGAGAAGAGAAAGCCATGGAGGGTTTTGTGTTTTACCATCTTTACTATATTGTAAACTCCCTAAAACACAGGGTTTATATCAAATTAGCACAGAATAGACTAGCCACCAAAAAATTCCACTGCAAGCAATAATCATAAACCTTTGTTCAGGGTCCTCTAGGATACTTAACTGGGGTTACCTACTTAAAAATCTTGTCTAAAATGCCTGATTTCACAATTTTGTTCAGTACAGTAGATCAAACATCAATAGATCTCCTTTGCTGAGTAAGTAGCTTGCAGGGAAGACCCAAGTAACTTCCTGTCTAGAAATTGGAGTGAGAAAGTCATGAAACTGGAGAAAAGAGAGCCCATCCAGGCTCACACATCAGAAGAAGCTTGCCCATGGTCATGAAGGGCAGAATCTGAGCACCTGAGGTTCTTACCCAAATTCTCATGACTCTAGGATGTTCCTTAAAGGTTGTAATCTGATTTTGTTTTATTTTTACTTTTGACTCTTCAAAGGCAAAAAAAACAAAATTACTACTAGAGAATTCAAGTTTGTTGGATTCCACCCAATTTATTCTGTTTTTAGAGGTGGTCTAGGTGGAAGAACTAAAGTGGAATTGGAAACAAGGAGGAGCATTAAAAGATTAGGAACTGAAATTTAATGAGTACCACACACAATTCCAGACACTTACCACCCCACTTGTTCCCCTCAATATTCCCCAGTGAGATCAGTATGGATACTTGCACATTACAAATGAGGAAACTGAGCCTTGTGAGTAGCTTGTGCAAGACAAACATGATGGAAAGTAATTTGAGAAATAAACTAGGATTCCAATACAGATCCGGATGGCTCAAAAGCAATGTTTTCCCTGTTATTGTGTGTGACTCCAAAATTGTCCCTGTTGAGTCCCCACATATTAAGTTACCTTACATTTTGCGGAACTTGCCTACTAGCTGGGGTTGTGCTAAAATGCAAGATCCTTAAAAGCTTGCCACATTTCCAATAGATACTAATATCCAAGGGCTCATTTTACACTTGCACTAATATGGCCTGCAGTATATTAGGCCCAAAGTGAGATGTGACAAAGACATAGGAAACAACAACAACCTTTCCCTCAAAAGAGGTTAGTTCTTAACTCATTGGAACCTTCGGACCTTGCTGAAAGCTTGTCTCTTCCCTGCCCTCAGAATCAGTAAAAGTGAAGCCTGGACAGCACTCAGCTGGCTTTTTGTGTCCTCAAGCAATCAGGTCTCTCTCAGTGCTGTCATCTTCAGCTTCCCTAAAAGGTGCACAGATCATGCTGCACAACAGGACCCAGAGCTGAGATGCTGTTTCTTGAGAATAAATGAGGATGAGGCATGTGTCATCCAGAGATCACATGAATCATGACTTTCCTGTTTACTTGGAATTCTCTATTTTATCTCCCCATCTCTCCATTCTTTTCAAGAGAAAGGGTTCCAGCTTTGTTCCTGAATGTCTCAGGAAGGAACAAAACGTCTGTTTTCTCCTTTATACAAAGAATATTTCTGGGCATTTGTTCCATTCAAGCATTAGGCAGATAAGATTAACCTTCCCAGGTGTTTAAAGCAGCCCAAGACCCACCCCTGTAGAATCTTATATTGGAAATGTGGGGGGTTTTTGTTTGTTTTTTTTCTTCTTTTTTATTGTGTTACATGTATACATATCTCCCCATTGCCGCCCCCCCCCCTCCCAGGCATACCCCAACCCTCAGTGTCTGTGTTCATTGGTTATGCTTATATGCATACATACAAGTCCTTCGGTTGATCTCTTATCTTAGCTTAGGACCTAAAGGTCAAACCTGACCAAATTAGTTATCAAAGCAAAACATGCCTGCTAGAGTCCTTGGATTTCTCCCATTTTCTTCTACATTAGGACACACAAAGATTGAGATACAAGTAGAAGCTGAAAAGGACTAAGATAGAAGTTTGAGCAAAAGCAATGATTAGAGATGAATTCCTGAGGGAAAAAAAGAGAAGAATATTGGCTGGGGAACAGAGAATTGTGGGATTTATTTGTAGCTTAGGCATCTACAATCTGAATGGCAGTAGGCATGATATGCGAGCATCTGATTTGACCTTTAAAGTAACACTTGCTAATGGCATTCTGCTACATCTGATATCCTATAAGCTGGAGAAATTGGAAGGAGAGAGAAAGGGGCAGAAGGAAAAAGAGCATATGGAATCAGGTGAAGCTTCAGAATAGAGAGTGACAAGAGACACAAGTTTGATAGAGAGTACAAAGAAGAACACCTATAAAAGAGAGACCAGAAATTGCATCTAAAAAAAAGAAAAGATTTTGGAACTAGAGAACTAGATTTTGTTGGTGAACTCACAACTAGATAAAACCAAAGCCAACCTCTAAGAAACAGTACTGGCAGAAGAAAAGAGAGTAGAAAGAGAAGACAGAGCTACCTTCCTCTCCTCCCAGCTCTCCCATCTCCCTTTAAAGGAGGCAGAGACATCCAGCTAGCATGGAGGAAATATCTGTCCAAGTTTTATGACTCATTAAGAAGACAAGCTTTCATCTATAAATGTTAAGTACTGTGATTTGAGTGAGGAGACATGAGCCCAGCCTGAGACTTCTGTATTAGGAACTAGAAAGAGCTTGCACTTGATGTAAATTTAGAATGACAAAGTAGAGTGGAATAGTGGGTGGGGTGCGGAGGAGAGAGAATGAATATAAATTATCTCTGCAGGTAATAGTTGACTGTCTGTGGGAATGTTGTGACTCAAAGTTCAGAGGGCAGGCAGGACAAGGAGATTCCCAAAGGGGCAGAGTGGCTCTGCTAACCCATCAGTGACTCTTGCTCTGTGTCAGGCCTGGCTGGACTGGCCATGACTTGCTACTTGGGGAAGGCTTGGTGAGATTTATGAGATGAGCTAGTGGGATATTCTTGGCAAGCCAAAGCTATAAATGTACAATACTTATTCTCTTACAAGGATGTTTTAAGAAAAAGAAAGACAGGAAATGTCTACAAAAAGTAGATTCTCAGCCACTGGTCAAGGAGAGTAGCCTCTCTTTGGAGCTACATCAAAGGCACAGCTCTGTCTGCTCCCTGTGGCCTCTGTGAATCCTACTCTGGGAGTTCAACAGTTTATTCAGAACCAAGGAGGGAAGGAAGCACACCCACTGCTGGTACTCTCCAGGGACTGTCAAAAGGAGGATGATCTGGGACTCCTGGGGAAACTGCCATTGCCCCTTCCCTAGCTTCTTTCCTAAACACTTCTTCACCATTCAGATAGGATGCAAGGGCTCCAATGGTACTGAAGCCTAAAGGACTCTTCAGTAGGAGCACTGAACTATATAGTCTGCGACAGAAAAGCTACTGGGCCTGGAAAATGTTACTTCCTTCCTCCAGGTTCATTTTCTTATAAAATGAGAGGGTCAAAGATGAATTAATAATATTCTTAGTGACCTACTCCAATGACCATAGAAAACTATAATTGGAATTCTAAATAAAATTCAGTGGGGTAACATCCTATCTAATAAAAGAGTAATGCAAATTGACTGTCACCCTAATACACAAGATGGCTGCCCCCATGTGGTCAAAAATGGCTGCCCCCATGTGGACACAAGGTGGCCACCACAAGATGGCCAGCAGGGGCGGGCAGTTGGGAAAGACCAGGCCTGCAAGGGAGGGCAGTTGTGTGCCATCAAGCCAGCAGAAAAGGGCAGTTGAGGGGGACCAGGCCAGCAGAGGAGGGCAGTTTGGGAGGACCAGGCCTGTAGTGGAGGACAGTTTGTGGTGACCAGGCCTGCAGGGAAGGCAGTTGGGGGGTGGGACCAGGCCTGCAGGGAAGGGAAGTTGAGGGGAAGACCATACAAGCAGGGGAGAACATTTAGGAGCAATGAGGCTGGCAGGGTAGGGCAGTTAGGGGTGACTGGGTCAGCAGGGGAGGGCAGTTAGGGGCAATCAGGCTAAGAGGAGAGCAGTTAGACATCAATCAGCCTGGCAGGGAAGTGATTAAAGGGTGATTAGACTGGCAGGCAGAAGTGATTAGGGGCAATCAGGAAGGCAGGCAGGCAAGCAGTTGGGAGACAGCAGTCCTGGATTGTGAGAGGGATGTCCTACTGCCCATTTAGGCCTGATCCAGGTAGGATCGGGCTTAAACAGGCAGTCAGACATCCTTTGAGGCATCCTAGATTGGAGAAGGTGCAGGCTGGGCCAAGGGACACACACTTCCATGCACTAATTTCATGCACCGGGCCTCTAGTTGGTTAATAACATTATATAAGTTTGAGATGTAGAAGTCTATAATACATCATCTGTATTTGGCATTGCATGCTCACCAGCCAAAGTCTAGTCTCCTTCTGTCATCATATATTTGATCCCCATTACACTCTTCATTATCCTCCATTCTCCTTTCCCTCTGGTAACCTCATTCTGATGTTTACATCTATGAGTTTGTTTTGTTTGTTCATTTGTTGTTTTTTGTTTTATATCCCACAGATGAATGAATTACATGGTTCTTGTCCTTTTACATTTGATTTATTTTAGTTAGCATTATACTCTCAAGATCCACCCATGTTGTTGCAAATGGTACTATTTCATTTTTTATGGCTCAGTAGTATTCCATTGTATGCATGTACCACATCTGTATCCGGTCATCTACCAAAAGACACTTAAGCTGTTTCCATGTTAACTATATAATACATAACAATCCCTCTTCTGAATATCTACCCCCAAAATTTGAAAATATTGATTTGTAAAGATATATTAACCCTATGTTCATTGCAGTATTATTCATAATATAATTAGTTTTTAAACTTCAGGAAAAAAAAATATGTTGTGCAAGAGAATTCCATTTAGAATCTGATGCAAATCCCACCTCTTCTATAAGTCACCACTATCTGACCACACTGATAAATGGGACCAGCTGTGATACATAAAAAAACAAACTTAATACCCCAGGGCCAATTGAGAAAATTTATCTCACCCTCAATCCCATCTTCTTAGAATCTATAAGAAAAGACAATCTGTATTTAATTTTCTAGAAGATGTTGCAACTTCATCCCACACATTTTGTTCTTCTTTTCCCTCTCATCCTTGGAGACACTTCATTGAAAATAAAGCACCTAAAGCCAAAGCTGCTGGAGCCCATACAGAAATGGTGTAAATTGGAAAAAGGCAATCCCATGCCAGGGCTAACAGCTTAAGGAGTGTTGTGCAGAATGCATTTTAGCTCTCATTTGACTTTCTTAGCTGTATGCTCTCACCTAAGCTTATACAACCTGCACAATTGTAGCTAAAGTTCAAGGCCTACATATCAATAATAATAATACATTACTATGGGTCACAGGTCAGGTTCCCCAAGAAGCAGACTCAGAGCTGAAGATTTGAATGGGAAATACTCTTAAGATCAACAACTATGAGGAAGGGAAGGAAACTGTACTGGGCAGCAGTAGTTGAGTCATAATGCAAAGGTCTCAGCTTATCCTGTAGGGAGCTCTGTAGTTTTCTGAATTATCTAGAATTCGGGAAAGTTTGCTGGACCTTTATATACCTTGTATATATCAGTGATATACAGTGGTACCTCGAGATACGAGTTTAATTCATTCTGTAACCTTGCTCGTATATAAAGTTGCTCATATCTCAAAGCAAATTTCCCCTTTGAAATCAATTGAAATGCTGTTAATCCATTCCAGACCCCCAAATGCCACCCCAGTTGTTCTTGTTACATGTTTTTGAATAAGAAAAATTTATAAATGAAAATTATTGTATAAAAACATAATAAAGAGGATCTAAAGGAAAAACTGGTTTTATAAAGTGTATTTACCTACTTGTTACACTCTTAATGCTACACTTTATCCCTAAACTGAATGTAACTTAACTAATCTTCGCTGAACTTAATTGCTACTGTTCTTTGCATTTTTGGCCGATTTCAAAAAAAACATGTCCAACGAGGTTTGCCTTTTCCTCCCTTTCAGAATGTTTCTGAAATGGGTGAGGCAAGTTTCATTGAACAGCTCCAATGCACGACCTGTAGCAACTTTGTCGGGGTGTTTCTTTTCCACGAAGTGTGACACCCTCTCCCACATTCCTAAGATCTCCTTTATTTCACTTGTAGAGATCTCCTCCACCTCTGGCTCCTCCTGGAAACCAATTTCTTGGAGAACCTCTGCATGTTGCTGAGACTGCAACTCTTGTAACTCCTCCATGGTGAGTTCCAAAGAGTGCTCCTCGACGAGCTCATTCACGTCTCTCTCATCCACCTCCAGGCCCATGGATTTTCCCAGAGACACTATCTCCTCCTCCACTGGCACCTTGGGTTCGAATCCTTCAAAGGTCCTTTCGGCTACGGCCTCAGGCCACAGCTTCTTCCATGCAGAGGTCAAAGTCCTCGTTGTAACACCCAGCCAGGCCTGATCAATAATTCTGAGGCATATCACGATGTTAAAGTGGTTCTTCCAGAACTCTCCAAGGGTGAGGTTTGTGTTCTCCATCACAGGTGCTTGATGTACAGCTTTTTTAAATTAGAAATCACCTCCTGATCCATGGGCTGCAGGATAGGAGTGGTGTTGGGAGGTAGGTAGACAACCTTTATAAACTTGAACTCTTTGAGGAGCTCATCTTCGAGGTTCGGTGGGTGAGCAGGAGCATTGTTGAGGACAAGGAGGGCTTGCATGGTTAGGTTGTTTTCCTGTAGATATTTCTTAACAGAAGGGCCAAAAACCAGGTTTACCCACTCCACAAAGAACTGCCTGGTGACCCATGCCTTCAGGTTTGCCCTCCACATAACTTGCAGTTTATCTTTTAAAACCTTATGTGACTTAAAGACTCTGGGGTTTTCCGAATGGTATACGAGCAGAGGCTTGATCTTGCAATTGCCACTCGCATTGGCGCACAGTGCAAGAGTTAGCCTATTCTTCATGGGTTTGTGGCCTGGCATCACCTTCTCCTCTGCCATTATATAAGTCCTATTCGGCATCTTCTTCCAGAAAAGCCCTGTCTCTTCACAGTTGAAGACTTGCTGGGGGATATATCCTTTGGCTTCTATCAATTTGGAAAAAGTTTTGAGGTAATCCTCAGCTGCCTTCACATCCAAACTTGCTGCCTCACCATGCCTGACGATGGAATGAATGCCAGACCTTTTCCTGAAGTTATCAAACCAGCCTCTACTGGCTTTAAATGAGTCTTTCGATGCTTCCTCCGTGGAAGTGCAAGGGGTCTGCTCCAGCAAATCACTGTAAATCACTCGCGCCTTCTCACATATGATGTCCTGTGTTAATATATCTCCTTTAAGCTCCAAAAAATTCTCCGTCACCCACACCATCAGTAGATTCTCCATCTTTTCATGGAGAGAGCTACGGAGCTTAGAAATTATTGTAACGCCCTTTGCTGGCATTATACCCTTTATCTACTCCTTCTGTTTAAGCACAGTGCATATCGTTGAAGTACTACGCCCATACTGCCTCACCAAGTCAGCCACTCACACACCTTGTTCATATTTTTCTATGATTTCACGCTTTAATTCAATAAACATCATCCTCTTCTGAGCACTGACCTTTCCACTCGCTTTCTTCGGACCCATGGTCATAAAAAGAAATGTGATAAAGTATGTAAATGCACAAAAGATGCTTTGACAACGAGGTAAACAAGCACACTGAGGCGTGGGAAACTGAGATTCGTGAGTGTGGTAAACTGGTGGGTCGTGTGCAGCCGGCCTATCCCCGCGATTACTCCTATCTCAAATGTTGCTCATATTTCAAAGCAAAAAATTGCTTGCTGGACGGCTCGTATCTCAAAAATCTCGTATGTTAGGGCACTCGTAGATTGAGGTACCACTGTATGTGGGCTGTCCTTGAGAAGGGAGTATAAACATGAGGGAAAAGGCCTAAAATGCAAGTGTAAGCCTTGGAGAGAGACTCAGCTTCAAGCTGTCAGTTTGGCCATACTGGCAGCATCTGGGGAATGCAAGCTTCTGTGTGATGGTTCTGGATGGCACAGCACAGAATTTATTACCTTTGTTAAGTAGTTTATAATTTAACAAGCATGTTCAGTGGCAGATAACTTCCTTTTGCCTCTCCAGATTCACTCTCTGTCTTTCTCCATGTTGCTCCCTGTCTAGAAGACTGACTTGTATGAATTACATCAGCAGACTCCCATGCGCTCTTATTCCCACTTGGGTTCATTCAATGAACCCTGGCAGAAGATTAGAGGAAGGAAAGTGTGATCAAGGTCCTTGTTTTCCTGGCTCTATCTCTGTGAGGTCACCTTAGGTTGGTTGCCTCTTCCAATTAAAGGTCAATGGCTCCTACCAAGGTCTTATCAGAAATCATTCTCTTCTTCCAGATTCTGACAACACTCGCTTCTTTATCTTGGTGCCATAACAGGCCTCCCTCACCCTTACTCCTTCATGCTACTAATGCTGAAATAGCATTGATATTTAACTTTTCTAAACTCTGCCCTCATCTTTGTAAAGAGTCCTTTCTTTAGTAAACCCTCCTCAAATTATCCTAATTTAAGTGTGCTTCCTCAAATAATCCTAATTTGGTTTTGTATGGGACTCTACAAGATACTCTTAGAGTTACATCACCACACCTTTCTTCTCCATCATCCTCTGAATCAAATATACGTATCTTCTCTATAGAGATAAGAAAGCCAAGACTCAGAAGAGTTAATGACTCACCCAAGCTCCCAGGTTAGTAATATGGTCCTTGTTAGTTGATTCAGATCCACTCTCTGTATCACTATATTACTCTAGGGGTTCCCTCAGATTATTCTTTTTTCCCACCACAGCTCAGGAAAAAAGCAGAAGGAGGAATAGCTGTGGTATTCAAGACTTCAGAACACTCTAAAATTTATCATGAGGGGAACCAAGATGGCTGCATAGGCAAATGCCTGTACTTGCTGCCTCCCATAATCACATTAAGATTACAACTAAAATACAGAACAACAATCATCCAGAAAGCTGACTGAATTGAAGTCCTACAATTAGAGAAGCAAAGAAGAAAACACACTGAGACTGGTAGAAGGTGGTCTGATAGGAAACTGGTTAACCAAGAGGGAAATCAACTCTGCAGAAGCTGCCTAGAGGAGCAAGAGGTCTCAGCCCCACTGCAGACCTCCAGCCCAGTATCCCAGAGCTCAGAGAAGAAGTCCCTACAAGCAGTAAGAACTACATGCTGTAAAATCCAGTGCAGATTGGGGCTCAGTTACAGAGGATGCTGAAGACCCATCTGTTTTTCTTAAAAGGCCAGCACCACAAACTGAACTTAAAAGGTCCACTTTCCTTTAATTCCACCAGGGCAAGGCTCTGGGGAAAACAGACACATATAAGGAGGAACTGGCTTATCTGGAATCAGGGCAGGAACTCAGGGGCAGCTTTCTCCAAGACAGAGGTGCTTGCAGGGGTCATTGTTCCTATGCTGGGACCTCTCCGGGTCACAGGGCTGATTGGCAGCCATTTCTGTTTTATCCACCCTGAGACCCCATCCCATCCAATTTTCAGCCCCACCCAACCTATGCAATGGATTTTGTATATGAATGACCTGTTCATGCTCAGGCTAAAATCTGTCAAACAAACTGTAGCTGGGTCAGGGAGCCCCAAACCTATCAATAAAAGGTCCAATACCCAGCACTAGCACCAACCTGCCCTGCTTCATAGCTTGGCCTCATCTGTGCACTTCCAAACCAAATGCAAAGAGGAGGAATCTGCAAATCTCTCTGTAGCTCCTGCTGGGTAGCCCCAGGCAGTGGCTGACTTTGTACCTCCCAAGAACCAGTGTACTGAGTGGTCAGTGTCAGACCATACCACATTAAAACTCTACACATTCATAAGCAATACATTCCAGGGGCAGACTCAGTGAGCACCAAAGCCCCATTGAAGCAAGTCCTGCTCTATAAGGGTGTCTCCTGCACAGCAGCTCATACTGTAGTTGCAGCTGGTCCTCACAGCCAATTGGCCTGGTGGTCAATTCCTCCAGTGATATGAGCAGCAATCAAGTCTCAACTACAAGATTGTTCACACAGCCACAAAGGGTAACACCTAGAGTGTAACCTCACATTACTGAGTAGGCTGAGCCACTGGGCCGTATGAAAGGAAATGAACTCCCCTCCATCTTGTCCTATAGGGCTGGGACCCCTGCCTAAAACCCCTCCCTTTTCTGGGAGTGGCCACAGGTGTGCCAGCAATGTCTTAACTTCCCCGACCCCCACCCAAATGGACCAATGAAGCTCCAGGGACACAGCTAAGGTCCTAATTAGGCTTAACCACAGAAAGACCCCAATTCAAGTGAACAATCTCTGTAGCCTTCATCACTTTCCCAAGCCCCCTAATTATCCTACCCCATAAAACTCATTGTTTCTGCCCGGTCCGCTCTCTCACCTCGCTGCTGCGTCAGAAAGAGGCTGACAGCCAAACCCGGGTTTGAATAAAGACTCTTTGCTTTTGCATTGGAAAAGGCTCCTTAGTGGTGCATTATTGGGGACCCCGAACTCTGGGCACAACACGTACAGGACACCTACTACACAAGGCAACTCTATCAACTCAAGGAGACATAGCAGCTCTACCCAATACATAGAAACAAACACAGGGAAGCAGCCAAAATGCAGAGACAAAGAAACATGTCACAAATGAAAGAAATGGAAGAAAGCAAACTACTGGATATAGAGTTCAAAAACATGGTTATAAGATTGCTCAAGAATCTTCTAGAAACTTAATGAGACTTCTAAGGATCTTAGTGAAAATGCCCCCCAAAAAGGTAGAAAGGACCAGTCAGAAATTAAGCATATATTGACTAAAATTAAAAAATCCAAAAATATGAAGACAGTGTAAGGAGATTCTGGGTCAACTTCAAGCATAACAACATCTGAATTGTGCAGGTTCCAGAAGAAGAAAGAGAGTAAGATATTGAAAACCTATTTGAAGAACTAATGACAGAAAACTCCCCCTACTTATAAGAAATACTTACAAATCCAGGAAGCACAGAGTCCCAAATAAGAGAAACCCAAAGAGGCCCACACTAAGACATATCATAATTAATGTGCACAAAGGGCTAAAGACAAAGAGGGAATCTTAAAAGCAACAAGAGAAAAGCAGTTAGTTACCTTCAAGGAAATGCCCATACAACTGTCAGCTGATTTCTCCATAGACACTATGCAGGCCATGGCAAGAAATGTTCGAAGTGATGAATAACAAGTACCTACCACCAAGATTACTCTACCCAGCAAAGCTATCATTTAGAATTGAAGGTCAGATAAAGAGCTTCACAGACAGGAAAAAGTTAAAGGAGTTCATCACCAAACCAGTCTTATACGAAATGTTGACAAGCAAAAGGAAGAACAAAAAGAAAAAGATAAAAAATATGAACAACAAAATGGCAACAAATACATATCTATCAACAATTGAATCTAAAAATAAAAATAAATGAATAAGTAATCTAATGAACAGAATAAACTGGTGAATAAAATAGAATCAGAGGCATGGAAATGGAACAGATTGACGATTCTCAGAGACAAGGGGGATGGGAAGGCAAGAAGAGATTAAACTAAGATCTTACATGCATAGTAGAGTTCTGGTACATGGATTCATGCACCAGTGGGATCCCTTGCTCTGGACTGCAGGGATCAAGCCAAAACCAGTTTTCCAAAATCCCCCAAGGGGTCCCAGATTGTGAGAGGGCAGTTCTCTGGTGACACACCATGGAATTGGGCTTCCTCCTCTCTGGTTCCAGGTGTGTGCCAAGTCATTGCAACTCAGCAGCTCCTGTGTCGAGCGTCTGCTCCCTAGTGGTCAGTACACATCATAGCTACCAGTTGGAGTGTCTGCACCCCTGGTGGTCATTGCATGTCATAGCTACCAGTCAGACAGTTGGATGGTTGGACAGTCACTTAAGCTTTTATATATATAGATATGCATTAACTTTGGACACAGACAATAGGGTGGCAAAGGCCTAGGGTGGGACGGGAACCAAGTGGAGGGGGACTACGGACTCTGGGAAAGAAAGAGAGACATCTGTTATCATCTCAACAACAAAAACTAAATTAAAAATTAATTAATTAATTAAATTTAGCATGAGGATGAAAGAGGGAGACACAGAGATATCTTTCATTTCAGTTCTGGTATTATGGAAGGCATAGAGTTCACTTCATGATTCTCACCCTCTCCAGTAGTTGGAAAACTTAAGTTCCTTTACTAAATTACTTTTCCCAATTAGAAAAATTAAGCTATTTCAGAATCTAGATCTGCCCCAATCAGTTCTTTGACCCTGGTCAGGTCTCATGACCTTTGGGTCTTTAGTTTCTTCATCTGCATAAGTAAGATGGTTAACTATATTGATTCCAAGCTCCTTTCCATACTGTTTCTATGACCTCCTTGTTCTCTTTGCTTCTCTTATCCTAGAAACAGACAATGGTCATGTGGATAAACATTCATACTGACAATTGTTAGTTTCATCCCTGGGAAAAGAGGAAGGAGCTTAAATGGTACTATGCACAAAGACTCACTTGTTAGCTCTAAGGGCCTTTTGAAAAGTCTTGTTCAGGCTCTTGCTTTTAACCAGGATAGCAGTTAAGCCCAAATAAGAAAGTGAAGATGTCATTTCATTCTGCATTGCTCCTGAAGTCCCTGTGTATGGCATATTCCTAGAATCTCACTCCATCCTGGGTGGTGTCTCTATTTTCCTTACCAGAAGCAGATGGATCCTCTCTGTACAAAATATATTTGCCCTGTTTGGCCTTCCTTGCTATATATTACTGACAAATCTTCCAATCCAGGGAACATCTAAAAATTGCAATTTCCACTGTGATGCTACAACCACTCTGGAGAGCTTTCACTTACTGAAGCACCAATCACAAAGCAGGAAGAAGAAAATTCTTGTTCTTCCCTTACCATGTTCCTCTTCCTAGATTTAGGGGTAGACGTTAGAGACCCTAGTTCTACTACTAGTCCATCCACTAACTTTGAGAAAGTCACTTCCCTTTTTTAGACCTCATTTGATTATCCATCAAAATAAATAAATGGATAGAATTTTCCTTTCTAGTTCTAACTTTCCATGAACCTGTAAAGATGAATGGGCTTTGGGTAGATTGATTTGGACAGATGGCTTAGGATCCCCCAGAAAACAAGATCTCAGGAGAAACTTGGGTGTTAATCATTTATTAGAAGGTAAAATCCCAAGGCAGCAAGAGTAAGGCAAATCGGACATAAGATAAGGAAGAATGAGAAGCAAAGGTGATATGCTATTATCTCAGTCTATTTGAGCTCCTATAACAAAACATCACAGGCTGGGTAGCTTGCAAACAACATAAACTTATTTCATGCACTTCTAGAAAGTGGAAAGTTAAGATTAAAGTGTCAGCATGGTCAACTTCTAAAGGGGGCCTCCTCTGCCTGGCTCATGTCCAGTAGCTTTATGCTGTGTTCTCCTATGGTGATAAGGGCTAAGGATCTCTCTGGAGCCTCTTCATAAGGCACTAATCCCATTCATGAGGTTCCCACCTCTTAATGTGATGATTTAAGCACCTTTTAAAGGCCCTACATTTTAATGCCATCATTTGGGGGGATTTAAGATTTCAGCATGTGAATTTAGGGGGAGAGAAGAAAACATTTAGGTCATAGCAAATATCAATCTAGCCACAGTTTTACATTCTTCAAAAGGGTCACTCAATCACACTGGACATCTGCACACATTGTACAGAAAAATGTAAAGCCTTGGAGAGAGGGGGGGAAAGACAGAGATCTATTTATAGATATTCTCCTATTTTCTCTCTTTGATTGGTCAAAGTCCTTCCATTGGGGGTTATCTCTCCTTCTCTTCTGGATTGCATCTGAATCCTTTGAAAGTCACTGGGGTAGCCTTCAAACTGAAGTGTGGCACTGTACTCAACCTAAAAGGGTGGGAAGAGCCATGGAGTTCAGCATTCAGTTGATCTGCCTCTTACGATGAAATTGTGCAGTATCACCTGGAGCCTTTCACCATGGCAGAGGCAGGCAGCTAAGAGTTTGGAAGATCATAAAGCTAAGGGGGCACAGAAGCCTATCTGACACAGAAGGGTAAAAATGGATAGGATGGAAAGGTGTACTAGAAGAGAGCTCAAGTACCTTTATTCAACAAATGTTTTCCAAGAAATTTGAATACAGAGAGGCAAAATCTCTGTTCTCAAGAATTGGGGAGGCAAAACAATTACAGGAAAGTAATAGATCACTGTTGAGGGTTACATTTACATCCTTCATTTTACTTAGAGGAAAACAAAGCTGAGACTAGATAAAATTCACACCAAGGCACCTGTGACAGAACAAGGCCTGAAAAACCAGGCTGTTAATTTCCAAATCAATGCTTCATTTACTGCCCTTTTCTCACAGGCACAGAAGTGGTGTAGAGTGGACTATGTTTTGAAACAAGTAGATTTAAAAGATCCAGTGGCATTAGGGCCTGGCTGAATTGCATTGCTGACTCTGCACACATTCTCAGAATGACATATTAAGGACTGGATGAAGTAGAAGTGAAGGGGGAGGGAGTGTTAGGGAATGCTTGGTGAAAACAACCTATTTGCTTAAAGGAGCCAAAAGGGATCAGTTTAATTGAAGTTAAATATATTTTAAGGAAGGTAAGAGCCTAGCTGGGGGTTCAGCCAAGAGGCTTCATTCTGCCTTTGAAAATGAGAAGAGTTGAACAGGATCAGTATGGATGAGTTGATAAAGTCCTTTGAAGTGGACAGGGATCTTTTTATAGCCTCAGAATAACTTAGCCCGTGGTGAGGGAAGAGCTGTTCTCATTTATAAGCATGGAAGGTTGTGAGCCATCCCCTCCAATTGGATTTCGTCTAGCTTGGCCATGAAGACAGAGATATTGGCTTGGTGTCCTTGTCTAGCTGAGGGAAGATAAATCTGGCAGTCCTTCGTACAACAAAGCACAGATAAATGGCTCAAGGAAAGGTCCAAGAATGCTGGTGAGAGAGATTAGAAGGAAAGGCACAGGACATAGAATCACAACCTCCACAAACCACACCCAACTCACACTAGATACACAATGGGTTAATCCTTAAAAAGGATTAAGAAATCAATAGCAATGCCAATAAATAATAGCAATAAAAATTCTCATTATGAATTGCTTACTATGAGTCAGATGCTGTACATGCAATATCTCATTTGTTCCTCTTAATGATGAGATAGGTATTATTTTTATTTCCATTCCATAGTCAATAAAATTAAGTCTCATTTATGTATGAGCAAATTAAAAAAAAACTTGTCCAAGCTTAGTACCTCGCAGGCCCAAACCTAGATAGATAAAATAGTTGGGTAAATGTTAATATAGCATGATGTTACCTTTAGTTACAAGATTCATGGGGAAAAAAACTGCATTCCCATATTATCAGCACTCAATTGTCTTGGCTGAACTACTGAACAAGTTCATCTAATCTTCTACTCATCAAGTTGTTCAGAATTTTGGACATGATAAAAATTTTGCCAAAGGCTTAAGACTCAGCTTTCCTCAGACTCTTGAGTTCTGTATTTCCCTACAGTTGAAGAAAAAGAGGAAACTTGGAGAGAAGAAAACAAAGTAATAAATATGCCCCCCAACAAAGAATTGCCTCAGTTGTAATCTAACTGAAACGGTGTTAACTACGTCTTCATTCCAATCAAAGGTGGAAATAGGAATCATGGACCCAAATTGCAATTGAATTTAACTTAACCTGATATTTAAGTATTTTGCTAAAGTCAAAAGCTTTATAACTCCTAACCTTGACCTATGTTCCTACAAAGACAATTAACTGTTGATATTTGAAGCTATGGAATTGAAAAAGCAAAGAAATCAGGAGACTTTGAGTTCAATCTCAATTTCACCAAAACCCATCTAATGACATTTTAAAATGTATTTTTATCTTCCCTCTTGTTCTCTATTTTCCCATCTGAAAAATTAGAGAATTAGATACAGCTGATCTCTAAGGTGTCTTCTGTTACTCTCAGAGTCTTGGATGGTGTTCCTTACCTTATATACTTCATTGAAACTGCAGTGAAAATCAAAATTGGTAAAAGGGACACATACACACACACACACACACACACACACACACACACACACACACATTAATTCTTAAAAGCAAAATCAATAAGGTTTTGTATTATACAAGTACAAAGGACATTTTATCGTCATTCAGCCACACATCCTTCCTACCTTCCTTGAGACATAATAAAGACAAATGAAACACTATGAAATTCCATGGTAAAGAAAAAAACACCTCTTCCATCCTCTTTGCAGATGGAGCCTTGACTTTTGAGACCTATAAAAATGTCCTACTGTCTGATAGATGGGCAGGAGTCAAAGCACACTATACTTCCAAGCATCTAGCTATCCCCACACTCTGACACTTCTCACTCAACTGCTTCCCTACTACAGCCAGCCAAGCAACAGACATTTAAAGGAAAGCCCTATCAATGGAATTTCAGGACACATTGGAGCTGAAAGAGACAAGAGATTTTTTTTTAAGTTCTGGGCATAGGGCATATGCTAATTGGCCTGGCTCTTGCTATGAAATAAATTGCTATTATTATTTTATTCTCTGAAGGAGACAACCTCAGGTTAGTATTTCAAAGAAGAATGAGTCACTGGAAAAGCTTAAAAGAACCCACTAATTATTTCTTTAAAGAAAAACCCTAATTCTGGGAGAAGGGAGGTAGAGGAGGCATCAACTGCCCATTAAGATGAAAGAGCCGAGTTACCTGGGCTGCTCCAGAAAGCCCAGAAATAACAAGAGTGCCCCTTGTTATTTGTAGAACGGATTCTCCTGTAGAGGCCCCTTCACAGACATTATCTCACTGACCCAGAATTCCTGGGAGAAGAGCAGGTTCACTACAAGTTTTAGTATTCTTTTCTTTGTGCCCCACCATGATGCTAGGAGGCCAAGGAAACACAGGTCAGTGTTAAGAAGGGATGGGAGTCTTTCCATTTTTGTGGACTCAGCACGAACAGCTATTTAAAATCCTAAACCACCCAACCTGGAATATATCTGGCTACCTTCTACAAATATGTTTTGATTTCATTCTAATACAATTCTCTGAAGAAGCCCAATATTAAAACAGATCAATTTTACAATAAGTTCAGATTTTTAACATTTACTCGGTATCAAGTTCATCATTGAGAATCATGACATTTATTTGATAACAACAATTTGCAACCAATCATCTGGAGCCTAGTGATCACAAATATGAGGCATATTATGGTTTACACTCTAATTTTTTTTAAACTGCCAGGATCCCTTTTGACCAATGCTTTCTAGGACCATGAGTGGGGAAAATGGGACTCACTGGTTCAAAAACTTAGGTTAATTAGTTAAGTTATGGTCTAGGTCATTTGAAACATTTACAGATTAAGAGGAGAAGGAGATGAAGGCTCCAAGGAGTTGATGTCCAAGGAAAGAAGGCAGCATCCCAATTACAATCAGAAAATAAGTGTATTCTCCATAACTAGGAGCATGAGGAAGAGACAAGTTCCAGGAGATTGTGAGCCCATCTTTACTCAAAAGTTGTATCTCAAGTAAACCTCTGACAAAGGTTCCATGTAGTTAAATCTCAGATATTGAAACTCTAGGAGCTTGGACAAGGTCCATTGGTCAAACTTAAATTTTAATTGGCCATGCAGTCCTTTCCAGTGAGCATATTCAGGATAAATCCTGAAACATTACTATCTAGAGGCCTTTCTATTATTTCTGGACATAACATAAAAGAATATGCAACCTAAAAAGGAGAAGAAAGACCAAAATATTTATTTTTTGCCCACCCTGGAAGTTGGGGTTAGGCATGGATTTTGTTGGATTTACAATAATTCTATCATACCAATAAATGTATTACAGTAATAAAGGCAATAGTCATTTTCTGTGGTCTGAATGTTTGCATTACTCCCAAATTCATGTGTTGAAAACCTAATGTCCAGGGTAATAATATTAGCAGGTGGGGCCTTTGGAAATGCTTAGGTCATGAGAGTAGAGCCCTCATTAAGATGAATGTCCTTATAAACAAAACACAGAGAGATCCCTCACCCCTTCTACCATCCTATAAAATAAGGAGGTAATATGCAAATGGTCATTACGCCCTGACACATAACAACTGATCACCAAGAGGGCAGGGCAGTTAGCTACGAACTATGTGCAGCGGAGAGCTACAGCTGTCTTCGGTGGGGAGGCCAGCTGAAGCAAGTGGTAGCAAGCTACTCCACATGGATTCATGTGCAGGGCCACTAGTGTCCATATAAATAAGAAGGCTGTGACTCAGAAGAGGGCCCTCACAGAATCATTCTGATACCCTGATCTCAGATTTCTAGCCTCTAGAGATGTGCAAAATAAAATTCTGTTGTTTATAAGCTACTGTGACATTTTTTTGTAGCTGCCTGAACTAAGCCATTATTTCATACCCCAAGTATAGTAGAGAAATTAATAGTCATTGTACCAGCATTAGCTATCTCTCACAATCCCTCCTCCCTTAGTTCAGTCCCTTTTAGGGGGCTCAGTCTTCCTACTGCCATGCATCTGTTTATTCTCTCCTAGGTCTTATTTTTTCCAAAACATTTTGCTTTCTGACAAATGACATCACTGGAAAGAGAGGTAGTTCATCAGTAGTGTAGTCATCTTCAGTGCTGAATAGCATTGAGGCCAGTAGATTATTTTCAAGGGAGCCTTGTCCTCTAAAGGCTTACCCACCCTCATAAGGACACATTTTAATGACAACTGGCTTTTTAGCTGATTGCTAAGGCTGGTTCCTACACTTCAACCACTTTTATTTCCATTATTCCAGTCTCTTCAACAAAACCATGATTTCTGCCAAAGTGGAGGTTATATTTCCTGTTTGATCTTCCCATTCCAGGAGCTTAGGTAGGTGATGCTCACTGACCCACATGACAATGACCAAAAACAAGTGATCAGAATCCAAGAAAGGAGCAATTTTTCTCCCAGCCTCTCTTCCTCCCAGAAGCTTCCATGTGTAATGACCACATGGGTTATCAACGGATCTATGGGAATCTTAGATCTCTAGATGGGAACCATTGGTTTCAGTTTTCTATGAAAGGGCTAACATATCAAAAGCTCCATTCCATATTTGGTTTTCTTATAATTACTTCCCATCATTTCATCCTTGCTTGGTTACATCCCTGAGAAAGAACACCATGCCAGGGTCAGAATGCATGAGTTCTATCTCTGCCAGTTGATTGAATATGTGGCCTGAGCAAACTTTTTCAACAGCCATGACCTGCATTTCCTCACCTATAAACTAAAGAAACTGGACTCAAGCTCCTACATATCATCTACCTCCTCGATCTTTAATCTCCTTGCCCATGTGCAATGAGGACTACACAGCACCACTATTGGCACAGCCATTCCCAGGCACTAGAGGAAGGAAGAGAAGAAGCCAAAGAAAACAAATGGCACAATCATCTGAGCTTTAAATAGGAAGATTCTGTCAGTTCACTCAGTTTAAGATGAAAAGCATTCCAGAGAGTTGAGGAATGCTGGTACAGGGTCCATGCCCCTAAGGGCTTTAAGCACTGGGGAAGGGACATGGAGCATACAGAGAACCTTCCATTCAGGTCTGGCTTCAAAACCTGGCCCAGTAAGAGATGGGAAGATCAAGTGCCTCCCACTCAGGAAAACTGATCAAGAGAGCAAGCTACTCAAACCTCCAACAGTAGAGGGGATGAATGAAGGAATGAGTGCTGAGATGTCTAGAAGCTGAGACCACCCTACCCTAACTTCTAAGTCTAGCAAAGCCTAAAAGTTGTCAAGATCCAGATAAGCAACCCTCTTCTCTCTCCCTCTCTCTCTCTCTCTCTCTCTCTCTCTCTCTCTCTCTCTCTCTCTCTCTTTCTGTGTGTGTGTGTGTGTGATTCCCTTCCTCCTCCTCCTCTTCCTCCT